>JAKTVZ010000039.1:0-10947 GCA_030560825.1 Suzukiozyma fluviatilis | reverse complement strand
CTCCAGTCGTCACTGTGGGAGCTACATCTGCTCCAGCAGCTGCACCTGCTGTTTCTGTCTCTGGTTCTGGTTCTGGAGCTGGTTCTCCAGGATCCACTGCTGCTCCAAGTGTGGTTGCAGCTGCCAATAGTGCTTCATCTATGGGCAAACCTTCCATGATAGCTTTAACTATCATTTCCATGTTAACTTGCTTATTTGTTTAATAAGCGTTTCTTTCGCGATGGTGTTTTAAATGACATTAGTTAGTAATAAACTTAATGTTTAAAGTGTCATTTATATTGTTTCGGTCAAAATTATAGTTCTCGATGTAACTTTTTGGTTTATACCCCTTATAAATTTTTATAAACTCCTTTTTATGGTATATTTAATACACTTTTTAATTTAATTTCGCCCATATTCCTCCTGGAAGATGTATTGTATGTCTTCTAGATGAATTGATTGTTTTTTACAACGAATCTTGAATTGTAGTTTGTTACACTTCTATTAAATATTGTGGGCTCATAAGATACTATCGAATGTAAACATAATTATGACCATGACAGAAAATACATTAAACTCGATATCCAATCGCAATTTTGAGAGGCATTGCTCAATCCATCAACCACACCATTGTAAACGTATTTGTATCATAGGATTGTACTTGTATCATAGAATTGTAGACACAGCTAAAGTTATCGTACAACTTTAAAGAAAAACATAAAGAAAAAACATTAAGAATGGCTGCAAAATATGCGGTGCGATACCAAAAATTTAACGCGCATAAGCGATGAGATTTTTATCACTAGCTTCTTCTACAACCAATGAGTAAAGCAGTATATAGCACTCTCGGAGTAAGTACTTTAGGTGTAGTTTCGTACTTCTGGGGTAAATCCAACGGTGGAACCGCAAATAGCACTGGAAATAATGTCTCTGGACCTAGCAATGGTAGCTCTAAAGGGAATACTGGTTTGATTCCAACGTCTTCAAACTTACCGTTTGATCCTGCTAGCATTAGACCACAGGACTTCTTCAAGTTTGGATTCCCTGGTCCAATTCATGATTTACAAAACAGAAGCGAATTTGTGTCGTGTTTTGATCGGGCAACAAGAAACCCATACTGGGTGGTTGAACATGTAACCAAAGAATCGTTGCAAAGATCTGAAGGGGTTGATCGTAAGAAATCTGTGTTCACCGAAGATGAACAAATCCCCGTCAAGTTTAGAGCCAGATTAAGAGATTTCTTCAGATCAGGGTATGATCGTGGACACAATGCACCAGCTGCAGACGCCAAATACAACCAATTGGCCATGAATGAAACGTTTTATTTAACTAATATGTCTCCCCAAGTGGGTGACGGGTTCAATCGTGACTATTGGGCCCATTTCGAAGACTTTGCTCGGAGATTGACTAGTAAATATGACAACGTAAGAATCATGACTGGACCATTGTATTTGCCTAAATTATGTGAAGACGGCAAGTACAGAGTCACTTATGAAGTTATTGGGACTCCACCTAATGTTGCTGTTCCAACCCACTTTTTTAAGTTAATTGTAGGTGAAAATAACGGTAGTGACCAAATTTCCACTGCTGCTTTCGTTTTACCGAACGATAAAATCTCAAATGATGATCCTTTGACCAACTATCAGGTACCAATCGAAGCATTGGAAAGAGCTAGTGGGTTGGAATTATTGCAGAAGGTTCAACCTAATAAGAAAAGAGATTTATGTAAAGAAGTCAAATGTGAAATTATAGTTAGAGAGTTCCCCCAAAAAGCGGCTCAATTATTAGAAAAAGCTTAAGATAAAGATAGCTAACTAAGATAGAGATAGCTACTAGCACAGTCTATAGTTGTGAATAGGAAAATATAGGAAAGATTGTGTTATTGAGAAGGTAAGTACTGTGACTCGAAAGTCCTACATCTGTTGCGAATAAGGTGTCTAGATATGCCTTGGTAAAATGTACAAACTATTAATTCGACTATTCGTCTTTTTTGGACTCTTTTGCTTTCTTTTGTTTCTTTGCATCCAGCACCAACTTAAGTAATCCTAAAGCACAAACAGTAGTCACTGGACCAATCAACGGCAAAAATACTGCCATTTTATGTTCGCTTGGGAAGTAAGCCTGTTGTACCATTTCCTTTTCAAAAAATGCATCGTTTGAGTTTTGCAATGCTTTTGCAGAAAACGTCATGGCCGAGTTGAATTGTTGCTTCTCAACTGCAGTCTTGGCTTTATTAATGAAATCAATCGAACTAAGAACATACTGTTTAGTTAATTCAGGAATGGAGATTTCATTCAAGGAATCAGTCAACTTAATCAATGAGTTCAAGTTATCCAATGACTGTTTTAAGTTGACGAAAATGGATGTTCTTGTCAATGTGTCGACTCTAATCGATGGAGATTTTGGATGTTGCGGCATACCTAACAATTGGAAAAGATGCGAGGCAAAAGTCTCCATAACTGGTAATAAATCCTCCTTGGAAATGGAGTTATCTGAAGAGTGCACCATTGGTTTGTTCAAAATATACACTCCACCCCATTGTGGAACAAGGAAAGAATTCGACAGGGAGTCCTCGATAATAGAAGGGATGTTGTCGTAATTTGCTTTGGGGAAGAAAACTAAGAAATTGATGGTTGGGTTGATATCATGAGTGAAAAGATTCCAATCACCGAAATTGATGAAAGTGGACAACTCTGACTTATTGACTACGCGCTTATCTTCCTCTTGTAAGAAAAGGTCGTCCGCAAGGTTCGAGTAGTACTGAATTTGACTCGAAATGGTGAAGTTAGTGTAGTGGCTCAATTTGTCCAATATAGGGTTAAACAACGCTAACGACTGGTCAATATCCCACTCTATCGTCTTGCCGCTTTCCGTAAACAAGGAGAAGATTAAGTTATAATTGGAACTATACGGTAACATCAAGTTGGAGTCTTTTTTGCTAGTTAATACCCGGCTGAATTCGCCTATCTCCTCGGCAAACACGTCCCCCAACAACACTGATGACAACAATGGCACCACAGTCTCCTGGTTCAACGATTCTGGCGACAATTGTAAGGTGATTTCTTTATTGAAAGGAGAAACAGTTGCGGTATTGGCTACAACTTCTTTAGAGATGTTATAATTGACGACATAATCGTCATTAGGGTCTGCTTTTCCTTGGAGAAACTCTACAGACCAGAGGCCCTGCAAATGTGGAAACGATTGGTACAATTGCCCATTGATTGACTCTTGGGCCTGAGGAATGAAATGGGCTAATGAATCAGGTAAGTTGATATAGATAGGTATAGAAAAATGTAACGAATTTTGAATATTAGATGCCAAGTCGCTGACGTGTGATACAGGCAAGTCGGCTCTATAGATGGACGTAGTACCGAAGAATATACTGTAGCCTAGACCTAGACACAAGCTGACGATGATAAAGGTGATGTTTCTTCGAATGGAAGCAATAGCACTAATTTCTGAAGTCATGATCCTACAATCAGCAAGCACAAATCAGTCAGTACAGTGGATGGTAAATGTAGATGGATCGACCGTCTAGAAGGATATGAATGAAGAAGCTTGAGAAGAACGCCTATAAAGAAATAAAGTAAATCGAATAAATTATCGCGCTGTGTATATAAGTGGTTGCGTTGCAGCTAAATTTGCAGCTATTTATTGGGAGGTGCAAAAGAAAAAGAGAGAGAAAGTTTTAGATAAAAGTAAGAAGAAGAAGACAAAGAAAAAGAGAAAAGAAGTATATGAAGGGACATTCATCATGAATGTGAATGATGATGCGTAAGAAATAAAAAAGAACAAAGAAAACTGTAGATAATGTAAGAGAAAAGTTAGCAGAGGTGTGAACTAATTGTAGATAAATAATCGTATAAAGAAGACAAGAGTACAAAATGAGAGAATATTGCAATCAAGGACGCGAAGAAACGGTATTAATAAAGCAATTGCTAAGACTAAGTGTCCAGTTAGCTCAATTAATTGAAGTGTGTGGTAGTTTGCGAGAGAATAAGTGATAGGTGATATGACGTCTCATTTCTGTCCAAAGATAAGCATTTTTATCAATAGATACCTTAAAATCTATTTAAAGTGATAATATGGTGCAAATGCGCTGTTTCGTGCAGCAATTGCTCAAAAATCATTGCTTCTGATGAGAAGACTATTGGCTGCAAAATATCTGAAACACCAAAATAATCGCACGAAACACAACACATTGAAATACTCAAACCATATTGCTCAGACAGAGAATACACATACCGCTTCTGATCTAATCCATTCCTTTACGACCGAAAAAACAGTATATGTCAAGAGTCTTCACCATTTAGACAGAAGTTATCTATAGCATTTTAATACCCATGAACTGGAAAAGCTCCAACATACAACTTCGACCGGTCCACAAACAGAAGAACGTGAGGCTCAATATTTAGAGCAGTCTTGCGTTTCTACGTAGCATATGGAGTAGGTTATTCATCGATTCATGGAATACATAATTTTGAAAATTCACTTTACCGAGAAAAATTGAGCCAAATTTGAAACAGAAAACATATCCAGAGATAGTAAAATATACCAGAGGAGTACATTAGGAGCATTCATTGCCACCACTTTCAAGTCACTGTACACAGCGGTGGACTTCATTTTGCAGCCATTGGAACCTAGCGATGTCTTCCTGTATATTGACCATGCACCTTGATTCATCAGTTTGCAAGTCTTGTGCTAGATATAGTTTAGCATTAAAGTGGGCAACATTGACACATTTAGATTACAATTACATTCGTTGACTTTTTTGTTTTCTAAATTGTTCGGATTTCATTTTTCTTCGATTTTTGTTGTCTAGTTTTCAAGATGTTTAAGAAAGACCCAAGACCGAAGCCGAGTGCTAACATTAAATCTTCGGAAAGAAGAAAATTGATTAACTTAATTTGCAATACTTACCATCTTCGTCAAGAAGACTTATCAAAAGAGGAAGTTTTGTGTATCGTTCCTGCTGTTATTAAGCAAGCAAACTTTAATAACCAAAATGGTTTGAGTGGTATAATATATTTCAATGAAGATGAGACCCCAGTTTGGTTCAAAACAAGAGATTCCCAGTTATATCCAACGTTATTCACTCTTTGGAAATGCAACTTCATTCCCTTGGTCAAAACTCACCCTCATGTAATTGGTATTCTTGAAAATGGAGCTGATTTAATGTTACCAGGAACAATTCCTCCGTTTGATTCAAGATGTACGAAAAATACCCTTGTTGGTATTGTAGATTCTCAAAATCCTTCAGTTATAAAGGCTATTGGAACTTGTCAACTAAATTTGCCTCAATTTCAATCGGTCATTGGCAGAACTGGTACTGCTGTTCAAATCATGCACCATGTAAATGATGAATTATACAAACTTAACAATTTGGTCGATATACCAATCCCTGCTGATGTAACAATAATAAACCATGAAATTGGAAACCTTAACCTTGAAAATGATGAAGATGCAAATGAAGTCGATGCAACTGAAAATCAGGGAAGCGAAGAGGAACATGGAGACGAAGCAAATGGAGATGATAGTTCTTCTAGTGATGTGGAAAATAATGATCACCATTCTGACCCTTCAATCGACGATATTGCGGAATCTGTTTCTAGTCTTACACTTGACGAAATTGACAACTTTTTCGTTAGATCGCTCTTCCAAACCATAAAGAATGATGCCATTGAATTGCCTATAACTTCTTCTACTTTCATGTCGCAACATATCTATAAAAACTTACCAGTAATAGATCCAAGTTATTGCAATGTTAAGAAGACCTCTTGGAAAAAGACATCAAAATTTTTAAAGGCAATGGATAAATTAAAATATTTGCTGATAAAAGGTAAAGATGAAGATTTGTCCATTATAAAATTAATGAATAAATCTGACATAAAAATCGAGAATTTTGTTCCTCATAAAACTATGGGTTCGGTTAATGCAATTAAACCTCCTCCTACAGCTTCTAAAAAAGCCAATGAACTTTCAGTGAAACTATTATACAAACCTACTTCAAAATCTAAATTAATATTTACTAAAGTGAAGAAGGTGCACAACGCATACTATTCTGCAAATGAATTGAGGTCAATTTTAGATGATTATATTAAACTTCAGCAATTGATTAATGAAAACGACAAGAAAAAGATATTGGTCGATGATACGATAAGAACAATTACAAATTTATCAGATTCTTCGGTTACGAGAGACGTTGCTTTCAAAGCGTTTTTAAAGAATTTTTCACCGTACTATCAAATTCTAAAGCCTGGTGAAGAAACTGGAGAAATTCACAAAGGTGAACCTCTAAAAATTTCAATAATAACCGAAATGAAAATTGGTCGAAAGGTAGTTACAAGAGTATCAAATTTCGAAAACTTTTATATTAAACCACATATTTTAGCGGACGAATTAAAGGTCAAATGTTCAGGATCAGCAACAACTGGACCATGTGTTCAAAATCCTAAAATCACCGAAGTTCAGGTCCAAGGACCCCATGGAAAACTTATCATTCAACTATTGAAAGAAAAAGGAATTCCAATATCATATTTGAATTTTGAAGACAAGTTAAAAAAGAAGAAAAAGAAAGCTACTTGAAGAGGTTTTTTAACCTATTAATAATACATACAACGATATATACAAATATAAACTCCAGTAGTAATTATATTGCAATTTCAATTACATTCTGATATGTGCCAGCGATAACGAATGCAGATTTAGTATGGGGGTTTATGTTTAACGTTTGGGCTGGAACTCCTTCGGGGTAGACATGTGCATTTTTGCATTGACTAATATCAATAAAGTTCAATGGGGCGCATCCACTTAACAATGCGTCAACCCCAGCCCTGGTAACTCTAATACATCCTCTAACTATCAACCTTTCTAATTTTTGTAACTGTAAGGATATAGCGACAAGTGACGAATCACTGACAGCAGATCCACAAAAAGATAAATCCAACTCCCTAATATTTTGGCATCCCATGCAAATTACTTCAATGGCAACATCTGATAGAGCACAACAAAAATTTAAATCCAATATTTCTAAATTTGGTGCTGCACTAGTTAAACTAATAATAGATTCGTCAGTAATGAATGTGCAATCTTTCAATGACAACTTTTTTAAGTTTGGAAATGAATTATAAGTCCAATAGTTGAAGCCCTTATCGGAAATGGTCGTACATCTTGTCAAATCCAAACTTTCCAATCTTTTGCTTGCATTGTTAGCTAGATGTAACATGAACTTGTCAGTTACATGTTTGCAATAACTAATGTTCAAAATCTTCAAATTCTTGCAACCAATTCTATCAAATTCATAATCGATCTCTAGTGGATCATTCTGGGGCGCATTGCCATCCCATCCAAGTAATCTTATAAGAACATCATCCCTAACTTTACGGCAGTTTGATAAGTCTAGTTCTTCAAGAAATTTACCCACACTAGGAGCAGTCAAATCCATGATTGCCATTGCGCTAACTTCCCAGTTGGATTTCATCTTTAGGCTCTGAATTTTACCGGCTATACCTATTTCATTGACCATATAACTAAATCCCTCGTCGGTAATGTGAAAACAATTCGACGTATTAATATATCTAGGTCTAGAACCAACAAAGTCAGTTATTTGGATAAGAGCTTTATCTGAGATAGAAGTATTCCATGGCGTTAAATCAAGAACTTTACACAAGTTCGGTGCCACGTTAAGTAATTGCCTCCATCTTCTGCTAACAATGCGTAGCTTCATTAACTCAGGCAATTGTAAATATTCGAATACTCTAATTAAAACTTTATCAGGTAAAAACCCATTAACACTTAGTACAGACGATCTTCGTCTTCCTCCTACACTTGCTAGTCTTATTCTTTTGTTCAATGGCAAATATTGAAAACTTTTCTTCTCTTGAGGGAAATTAGGATTGTAAAAGTTGTTCAATGAAGGTGATGGTGGGTTCAATGGTGGTAATGTTAATGCAAGAGCAGCATCTTCGTCATAAACTGAGGGTAGTTTTTTAAGCGGAGGCTGTGCTGTATTCTTGGGAGACTGGGAAACAGGACTTATTGGAGAAATTGAACGGGATCTGATAGCTTCATATTTAGGATTGAAATTCCAGCTGCTCGAGAATAAGGGCTTTGGCTGATATAAAGTTGCATTGGGATTATTGGACTCGACATTCTGAAATTCTTTATTTTGATAGTTAGCCTCACAATTATTCATTTCAGTGAAATTATGCTTTCGTTTTTCAATTATTTGCTCATCAAAAATACGTTTATCATTAATTATCGTTATCTCATTAATTTTGTTTGGTTGCAATTTTTGCTCTGTGTCTTTGCAATCGCATTCTGTACCATTGATCAAATAATCTATACTTAATCTAGCTTTCGTTTCATTGTTTTTATTGCGGAGGAAACGCGAATCGGCTGTTTGTTTCATTTGATCGATTATGAATGGGTATTTTACGCATAATTCTTGCAACTGCTCCGATTTCACCACGATTAATTCAACCGTGGTAATTGATCTCACTGTAGCACTTCTAGTAATGTCGGGAACACTATTCAAATAAGCCAAGAACGTCATTTCTCCAAAGTAGTCAGAGGTAGTTAATCGTCCCAAGCGCTTCTCATGCATATTTTCATTGTAGTCTATGACTTCAACTTCTCCATGTACTATGAAATAAATGTTTGAACCTATGTCACCTTTCTTAAAAATACACTTGAATGGAGGTATTGTCAATGGGTCTACATGTAATGCAATTTCGTGAATAATGTCCGCCGGTAATGTTGCGAAGAAAGGCAACTGCTTGATGAATTCCTGAATGGAAAGATTTCCATCTACTGATCCTAAAGGATCCAAAATTAACGATCTTGAAGCTTGGTTTTCAAATCCCCTCATATAAGTTTTATTTGAAGAATCATATTTTGGGTAAGGACTTGGAAGAATACGAGGAGAGGGCGATTTAAGAGTTGTCTGATGGTTTAAGGAGGGTTTGGTTCTGATTTTTCTCTTCTCTTGCATAGCTAGTCTTTCTTGTGCCTCATCTCTAATTCTTCTTTCTACAGAAGGATAATTTTTCAACACGGTATTTAAAGCTCTGGCAGTTAAAACTGCAACCAACACTCTGGTTCTTGTGATGACTGTAGCGGTTCTTGGACGGTTGTACAAGGTACCAATTTCACCAAAGAAACTGCCGGGCATTAGTTCAGCATAAACCGACTCACCATCGGTGGAAGTTACTGCCACGGTACCTTTTAGGATCCAATACATGGCGGTGGCCGGTTCGCCTTTTTTGACGATGTACTGTTGGGGATGAACGCTCAAAAGCGTCAATTTAGTAGCGATTTTGGAAAGAAATGACTGTGGTGCTTGTTTGAAAAGGGGGAAGGTAGCTAGTTGACTCAAGAATTCTGGCGGCACCGAAGGGTTTTTTGGTTCCATGTCATCGTCGCTGTCGTCCTGTTCGACGGTGACAGTATGAGGAGATTGTTTGGTGAAGGACAGTTCATCGCCAAGTCGTAGAAGAGAAGTTGAAACCTCCGGACTTAACTTTGAAGCTAAAGGAGAAGGATTATCGGGAGTAAATTGTGAATCTTTACTATGAAATTTCATAAATAACCCAATTTCATTAAGTTGATATTGTTAGGAATGAAAGAAATGCAATGGAAAACGGAAATAGCCCCTGATGAAATGAACTAAGCTACTGAGGCAAATAAAACTAAGGGCGTAAAAATGGAGGAAAAGGATGAAATGAAGTGTAGCACTAAAGTAGCTATAGTTTGGTGTTGAAATAAAGTACAAGGAATAATTATTGAAAAGCAAGGAAAAACAAGTGTAAAACAATATTGAAGTGAAATTAAACTCCAGCGATAAAAGCTTAACGCAAGAAAATTTAAACTTAAAAAAGATTAAAACAATACGAATGCACTAACCTTATATAACCCAAACTCGATTATATACCTCACCGGTCGTCAGCGTTGCGTGTACGAAGTCTACAACGAGGTTGAAAAGAAAGCGAGTCGTACCGAACAACAAGCCAACCTAAGCCGAGGAGGACCAAGGAGTGAAGAGAAGTTTACACTAACGAATGCTAGGCGAAAGATTAAGCGAAATGGTATAGTTGGAGGTGGATAAAGAAGAAAGTAATGAGATGCAAAAAGGCAACGTGCAGCTAAATAAAGAATATTAGTTTACTTATTCCTAAGTGTTTCCTTGATACCATTGACTATTAGGACTATCAGGACTATTAGGACTATTAGTAGTAATTGATTGATTTACCACGAGAGTAGTACCACGAGAGTCAAGTGAATCACAATTGGTATAGCAGAGTTGTGATTTGGAATGTACTGATAACTTGTTTATGTCACTTGATGAAACCGTTTTGGTAGACCAGTGTTTACAACTTAAAGGTCCATAGTTCATAATTATGTGAAGTGTTTGATCAAAAGCTTTGATAAATCATTTTGGTTGCAAAAGTTTACTACAATTAATACTTGAATCAAGTATAAATACTCCATTACAATCGTTTCATAAAAATGTATTAATAAATAGAACTAAAAATTAAATGGAGGGTATAAATAAACCGATATACTTTAGAATCAAAATATGCTTGACCGAAATAGAAATGAAGAATGCAACAAAAGTCTATTAAAAACTCATCGAAATTGAAAAAGAAGCCGAACAGAACTCGGCAATGAAATATGTATACGTAACGAAATTTAAATTTTAAATCTGAAGTCTATGGAATCAGACAAATAAACAAGTCAACATGGTAATAATGGTTAAAACAACCATGGAAGGCTTGCCCATAGAAGAAGCACTATTGGCTGCGGTAGTCACCTTTGGAGCTACTGTAGTGCCCGAAGAACCAGCTCCAGAACCTGACGCAGAAACAGCAGGTACAACTCCTGACGCAGAAACAGCAGGGACAGCTCCCGATACAGAAACAGCAGGTGCAGCTGCTGGAGCAGGTGTAGCTCCCGCAGTGACGACTGGAA
>JAKTVZ010000038.1:0-12875 GCA_030560825.1 Suzukiozyma fluviatilis | reverse complement strand
CATCAAAAGAATCTAGACTTGAGCTAGATTCCATCGAAAGGTACACCTACAAACCTAGTATATATGTAATAGTTCAACAGTAATGATAACTATATTATTGAGAATGTTTATCTTTTATATTCAATGTTTGTTTCCTGAATTTGATTGAAGTAGTTAAATGAAGGTAATTGGAATTTACTTGCCAGATAAATGCTATGATTTGAAAATATATCTTCCGAATGTAAATTTTGATACGTTGTTCGTGATTGTAGGTTTTGTAGTCATCTAATAATAAATATTATATTGCAATAATCAATCAGAAGATGGCTGTATTTCAATAATAATTAAAATTTTCCGTTATCTACAGTGGTTTAAATAATTATAAAAACTAGACATATTTGTTGATGGATTGAATGACATGTTATTCCTTTAAACATACTTCTGAATTTAACTCTATTTCAGTATCCGATGTAGACTTTTAGTTCCTAGAGATATAAATATTGAAAATGACTTTTTGTTGTTGTACGTGTGGATATTGTGGTTTAACTTCTGAGTTTTAGAAGGAATAAAAATCTCGCCACTGGATCTTCCGACACTGGTGGGTGTTTTTAAAATTGAAATATGGAAAATTACTACTAGGAAGCAAATCGAACTTTCTTGATAATGTTTATTGAGGCTACATGTGACTATAATATATTTAAACCCCAGAACGCAATTAACTTCAACTAAAGTGATGCGGTGGCTCAATGGTAGAGCTTTCGACTCCAGATCGAAGGGTTGCAGGTTCAATTCCTGTCCGTGTCATTTATTGGGAGTGTGGTCTAGTGGTATGATTCTCGCTTTGGGCGACTACTTTAACGAGTAGATTACTACAAGCATGCGAGAGGCCCTGGGTTCAATTCCCAGCTCTCCCCTTTTTTTTGTTAATTTGGTCTCTGCTTTAATTGAAAGTGTATTGAGTACATTCCATATGTAGCGTATAAGTAGTTCTTACGTTCATTAATCTATGTACAGATAACACCCACATAATCTATCTATAAATACCTTCAAATTAACCCACTTAAAGTCAATTTTTCTAAGAATGGAGGCAAGTCATCTTTTCTGATTTCTATGACCGAACTTTCGAAACTATCCACCCTCACTTTTGCTCCAGAAGTCTCGGATAATTGTCGGAATGCAACACTAAACGTATTTAATCTTGTAGTCACGGTAGTTTGTAGCTCCGGTGAGTTTTGTTTCTTTTGTGTCTTTTTAGCGAGTTTTGCTCTAGTTGAATTGTCCATATCTCTAGGGTATTTTGGAGCCAATCCCATTACTAGATATGTGTCACTTACTGAGTCAAACGACGCAAGAACAAATGGCTTCAAAGACGTACTGTTGTTTACAAAATCAATCTCCGTAAGATTCTCCATAATCCAAGACCCTAATTTAGCAAGCATTAATGGATTGTTGAAGATAGTTAGATCTGGAATAGAGCCATCGTTTAGAACACAGAGACGGTACAAGCGCAAATTCTTCACTAGTTTCCGCTCAAGAACCGACATTCCCGTACGGAAAAGGATCTGCTGAATTTGTTTGGCATGCTCTAGCCCCTCCATCAATAGCTCGAACCCTTTTGATTTTTTAAATGTTGAGTTTATGCTGTTGTTGCTTGTTGATGCTGCTGTAGAATTCATGTTTAAAGCGTCCCAAGAGGACCAGAAGTTATTGACCCAGGCTTTCTCTTTGCGATCAATATTTTGCTGGATTCTTTCTTCGTTGTCTAGCTCGTCGTTATCTATGTTTTCAATCTCTGTCTGGTTACCACCAAGAAGACGCTTATCAAGTTCTAATAGCGCCGTCAAGGACTCTACACACTCCATTGCTGATAACTGAGCCGTGAAACCAAAAGTTCTAATGAATCCGTCTCGGACAATGCCCTCAAGTCCATACATCGGCAAGTACTTGTTGAATATAAACGGCAATTGCCGCTTTATACGCATGTCCATATATAGCCATTTCTGCTGAGCAATGGCTAGGGATACCCCCATTTTCGCGAACAACTTGTGTAGCTTTTTCTTTCCGTCTTCTGTCCACAAGTTGAGCTTGGAATTGACGTGAGATGAATAGAAAAACGAGTCGTACAAAGTCCAATGACGCATCAAGAAGAGATGGTAGTCCCGCTCGATGTTCAACGTGGTTGTATCGGCGGTTCTAGCATGGGGGTTACCGGTGGTAATCTTACTGGACGGATTAAGCCGCAAAACTTCTTCTTTGAGTAGCGGCTGCAATTTATCGTACACTTCGGGGTATTGGTTATCCAAAGAAGAGGTACCTATAATTGTCAACCAGATGTTTTCCAAGGTGGTCTCACCGATAGTGGATAGCAAGGCGTAGAGGGTGGCGGTGTTGGACGTTATCACCGTTGTACCCTGATTGTAGTAATTTTGGATGATATCTTCATACTTATTTCTCTGTCGTTTGCGCAGTCTACGTAGCTTTCTTTCCCGCAAATGCTGTTTTTTGCGCTTTCTTTCGGCTGTGTCTTCGCTATCGCTCGAGTGGATGGAAGCAGCATCGGAATCGGCCTCCAGATCGTGGTCTGTAGAGCCATCAACTTCTTCAGAATCGATATCAGACCCATCAGAATCGCCAGAATCGTCGCCAGCGTGCTCATTAACGAGTATGTTATAGGCCAGCTTTTCCTGAGCCAAATTAGCATCTATATAGCCATCATCAAAGCATACAATCAAGGGAGAACCAAAGATATTCTCTAGATTCCACGGCCGATGGCTGTCTATGACGTATATTTTCCGCGAAAAGTTCACAGAATCTCCCAGTAAGTCGTGGTACACATTATCGCTATTACTGGCACTGTTTGCTTCAATAAAATCGTCTACATTGATATCAAAAAAGCTCTCCAAGTCCAAGAGTCCACCACATCCAATTAACATAACCGTCGATACTTCGGCATCCAAGCCGCTATAGTGTAGCTTTAAGTCGCTGTAACCCACCACGGGGATCAACTGGTACTGAATCAACTCTTTGCGCAATATGATGCTTAGGATTTTTGCGGTGCAAATGGCATCTATGTTCAAACAGGAAACGAAGATGATGAGCTTACAGGTAGAATGGGATAGACTTGCTCTTCTGATTTCTTGAAAAGTCTGCGCATATTGCGTGGGGGTGATGTACATTGAGGGTGCTCCAGCGCTTCAAAACTCGTTTTCCTGGGGTCAAACGGGCTTGTCCTGGAGGTATGGGTTAAAGCATTGGTAGAGTTTCTGTTGTGTGCGGCTGTTAGCGACGCGTCGCACCGGTGGTATTTGGTGTCACGTGACCGTGACCTGGCCATCGCAGAAGATTTGGGGGACGGTGAGGTTGGTGCGGTGGGTGAGTTAGTGAAGCAGTGGGGGATACTTCTGGGTGGTACTGGGTTATTTGCGGCTGTTGGTATGCTGGGGTTGCAGATGTTGGTGAGCTGGGGCTATTATTGGTGAGATGTGTAACGGATTGATAATTGGTTTGAATTGCGTTTGTATGCAGTTGTCGAATTATAGCACATCCGCATTCTGATGAAGCTGATAGATAGGCCAATTTAGCAAGTTTACTCGTAGCAATATTGCACAGATGATTGCGCAGATGATATGGAACCGTTATTACATATCTGTATATTAGCACGAGACGTAACATTGGCTATTTGACGTCATGCATTATCCATTCCCGTTAACTTGGCCCTGGAAGAGCAACAAAAAACAAGCCAGCACCAAATCCAATTAGATGCTAATTCCTCCAACCTCACTGTCCCAGGTATTCTTCTGTAAGAACACAAAAGTGTAAAATGGGCGTGTGGCGTAGTTGGTAGCGCGTTTGCCTTGCAAGCAAAAGGTCACTGGTTCGATTCCTGTCTCATCCATAAGATTACTTTTTTTCCAGTTTAGGACTTGGCATTTTGACAGTACAATTTTTTCTCAACATAATTATTCGTAAGTTTTTTTACATGACTAACAATGTGCTACAGATCTGAGAACTGCACCAATAGATGTAGTAAATTGTTGTATTAGATGACTCGACAAACTAAAAATATTGCTCATCTCCGATTACTAAAATCTACTAATCAAAATGATGGCGGCTTGCTCACCTGCATACAGTCCGATGTCAACTCTAATTAAGGCATTGCACGTCATAAACAGCAATCACCCGCGTTAAATGTTCATTCAAAGTTGCAACATACGAGATTAAGTTGTTGGCACACATATATTTTCCGTGGGGAAGCGTTAGACGAGCTGGATCCCCCAAATGTGCCCAGGTTTTTCCCAGCAACTTACTGGGGGATTGGGGGACATCCACATTTTGTGGGGTCATTTTGCCATAGTTAAGCAAGTTGGGGGATCCAAAGGTGGGGGATCCAAGTTGGGGGCGCGCACCTAAAATTTGTATTTTTCCTTAATCTAACCAATTATTATTCCCAATTAATCAAACAAAGTGTTACATATAAGCTTTAAGGGGATGACCCCAGATTCTTAGACAATCATATATAAACACAGTATATCGTGGAGTAAGATTTTCTCTTTTCCATTCTATACTTCAGACATGAGACTTTCTGTATCGAGCATGGAAAAACCCACTGATGAGTTCAACTCATCTATCGAAGTCGACCCCATAAGTTTGGGCGAACCCACGAAAAAGAAGTCCATTTGGAGATTTAAAAATCTATTCGAACGTATCGAAGACAGACCTACCCCCAAAAATGTCTACAACTGGAGGGTATATTCTACTGCCATTATGGCCTCTGCCGCCGCAATTATTATTGGTTATGATGGGGGATTTATTGGGGGCACGGTTGCTCTTGATTCTTTCAAAGAAGAGTTTGGTTTGATGAACAACAATAGTCTCTACCAGTCTACCATTGCTAATGTCATCTCGGTGTTCCATGTCGGCTGTTTCTTTGGTGCATTATTTTCGTATCCTTGCTCCTACTACTTTGGGAGAAGAATCCCATTAATCGCTGCGGCTTTATTGATCACCATTGGGTCTTGTATCATGTTGGCTGCCAGCAAATCCGTTGGTTTGGGCCCAATCTACGCTGGCCGGGTTTTGGCAGGTTTAGCTATCGGATTTTCCACCAATTTGACGGTGGTTTACATTTCAGAAATATCTCCACCGGCAGTCAGAGGGTCTTTAATCAGTAGTTATGAGATCGGTTGGAGAGTTGGTGACTTGGTGGGGTTCTGGATCTCTTACGGGGTCGATTCTACCATTCCTACCTCGAAAAAACAATGGTTTATCCCATTTGCTATCCAAATTATTCCCTCGGCTATGTTCTTGTTTGGCTCTATTTTCATGAAAGAATCGCCTCGTTGGTTGTTCCAAGTCGGTAGATACGACGAAGGGATAAAGAACTTGACCTGGTTCAGAGATTTGCCTGCAGATCACGAATACATCTTGTACGAAATTAAACAAGTGGAGGAATCTGTAGAGGCACAAAAGACTAAAGTTGGTTTGGGCCTTTGGGATCCAGCAAGAGAAGTGTTTTTACACAACAGAAAGGTGTTGCAGAGAATGTTTATCACTTGTATGTTGTTTTTGTTCCAAAATTTCTTAGGTATCCAGTCGATTAACTACTACTCTCCTATCATTTTCGCTGGTTTGGGTGTCAAAGGAACCAACGCTACCTTATTTTCCACCGGTATGTTTGGGGTGGTGAAATTTGTGTGTACCTTCATCTATATCTTGTTTATCGTCGATACCTTCGGGAGAAGAAAAGCTTTTATGACCAGTGCTGCAGCTTGTTCCATTTGTTTCTGGTACATTGGTGCCTATCTTAAGATCAATAACCCTACAGTCCCCGGTAATGTAGCCGGACCAGGTGGTAGAGCTGCTATTGGTTTTATGTACATCTGGATTGCTTCATTCATTTTGGCATGGTCAGGAGGTCCTTTTGTGGTCGGTTCCGAAGTATACGACCAAAACATCAGATCATTTGTTCAAGCCATTAATGCCGCCGTTTCCTGGGTTCCAATCTTCGTCATGTCCAGATGGACCACTAATATGATCAACACTATGGGTTACGGTATCTACTTTTTCTTTGCCTCATTGGCAGTGTTATCCATTCCTTTTGTCTACTTCTTTTTACCAGAAACAAAAGGGATTGCTTTGGAAGATATGGACAAGTTGTTCGATACTTCACTTCCTGCAAGAAACGCCAACAAAATTGTTATGGCACGTATTCAAAAGGAATCCGAACAAAAGATTCACAATATTGACGAAAACGCTGGTGCAATCAACGAATTGCGTCACAGGGTATAAAATAGTTGAACTATGGGTTCAAAAAATGGGTCAATCTATAAGGCATCAATTGTTTAAATTTTTGTAGATAAGTATTATTCAGTTCTTGGTTAAGGTTAATTATGTGTTAATAAATGCGTGCATTTAAATGATTTTGTAGATTTCTCTTCATCGAACAGTTTTGCAGCCAATGCCAGTATTTTAGTTGCAATCAACTTAGACTTTCCAGTTTTTGTACTTTTAGCAAAAGATTAAGGAACGGTTTAAATACATCGCCAATACTGTTTTACCATTTGTAGTAGGAGGTGAACAATACTAAGCACATTAAATAGCCTTTTTTATTTATGCAACCGTTTCTTTTCAAGTTATCTAACCGGCTAGAATGCCGCAATTTGTTGCAAAGGCATATTCCAAATGGAAAAGGAAAAAAAAACTTTTACTAGTGCTGATATTGTTTCCTAGTAAACAATTAAATAAATCAAGAAGAAGAGTAAAACGTTAAATAGCAAATTAATTTTATCATCAAGGCTTTGGCAAATAGTTTAAAAAATGTAGAACTGGGCGTGTGGCGTAGTTGGTAGCGCGTTTGCCTTGCAAGCAAAAGGTCACTGGTTCGATTCCTGTCTCGTCCAAAGTTTATATTTTTGCAGTTTTTGAATAATATCAACAACGACAAGTACCCCATAAAAATGGCAATCATACGGTTTTATCCGATATTTTTTACATGAATAATTGAAAGTTAATGGTATAACAACTTAACATGTGTTCTGGACCTATTAAGTTAATACGACTGAGACAGGTGACTCATACAGCTGAATCAGAAGACATTTTGCAGCAATAACTCGCTGCTATCTACGATAAGAAGGTATTGATAATATGATTTTGAATTACTAAACTACTAGCGTCATAATTGACTCATCTCATCTAGTACATTTTGCAGGAAATGATTCAATTCTTAGAAGTTCCATTTTCAGACAAATTATACGATTTTATGCGGTCAAATAGTCCACAACGGTGTGCGGCAATGCAATGATAGAACCTGCGCGAAGAATTGAAAACTTGGCAACAAGTTGCCATCGAGAATGGCTTCTCATCCATTATAGTTGTATCTTAGAAATCAAAATTACCATCTCTTCGCCAAACCAAGTACTATTTGTAATCCAAGTCAAATGTGTGGCAGTTGGATAGCTTTGTCTTCATGCAAACATCAAACACAATTGTAAGCGTCGAAATCTATGTACATGTGTTGTTAGGGGGTAATACCCCTAAAATGCGATTACTCATAAAAATTTTTTTGCTTTTCCTTCATTTACGAATAACATGAATTTGGGGGTATTTTACTAATCAAATGAGATGAAAGAAACACAATGAAAAAACATGATAACAAACAAATGAAAGCGAAACAACTAAAGACGCTGCCAATAATTCGATGCAATAAATAAGCTTATAATGCTATTAAATGCTAGTGAAATCACCTTTGAAAACGGGAAATTTTACATTCAAAAATATCCATTTTTCTCTTAAGCGGTTTTTGGTGGGTGCAGCCTCCAAACATAAGCTATTGTTAAAAAATAGTTGAAAATGGAAAGTAATGGCAAACTCAGTGAAAAGATTAGTAATTCCATACAAGAACCTAGTGTATAAATATGAGTACTTGAGCCAGACTTTTCATGTTCAAAAAAATCATAAATTAAAACTATCCTACAATGTCTGACAAGAAAGATAACACAAACGTTTCGGTCTACTCTGTTAAATCAACTGCTTCTTCCATAAAACAAAAGTTGAAGCAAGTGAAGGACAAGTTCAAGAGTCAAGATGATGAAGAGAGAAGAGGTAGAATGAGAGCAACTACTGAATATTTAGCTTTAAAATCATAGAGTTCGCTAATTTTAAGTGCTTAGTAGCTGGGATACAGAGCAATTTTCAAATTTATAGAAAGATGAAAATAATTATACTCCAATTTTGATTTTCATCGCCATTTTCGGTGGTATGGTTGCACAATAGGTGGATTCAGGTAATCCACAACTCATATAGTGCAACTTTTACATTTTTTATTTGTTTTCTAAAGTATGGTTTGATATGCCTACTCAATTAATATACAATTCTTACAAGAAAAATTCAGTAGAAAATTATTTAGTGCGCGCAGATATTTATTGGTCCCAGTGTAGAGAATGCGGCTAAGTCGATGGTGAAAACCCACCGTGGAGTTGGAAACATAGTATTACAACCAACACCTGCTCATATAGCTCCCAGAGAAACTATGGTGTTTTGAGATATCTCAGCTCAATACAATAGCAATATTCGATTTGTTTGCACCAATATGCACCATTGATCTGCACTGTTCAATTTTCAGCACTTTTTGACCTACTAAACTACACTTCAACGTAGTACTTGGACGGTAATTCTCATGCTATGAGCAATAACACCTCTTCAGAAATAGTTAACCAGATCAGAAAAGTGCTTTCGCCGTTCAGAGACTTAATGCTTGACTAGTCTTTTTGCAGCAACTGCGCGCAGTAAATCGTGCTCGGCTAAGTTCGGCAACTCGTATCTCTTTATAGCCGTTACAGCAAACAACAGATGACCACTACAACTTGACACACCCCACCAATAACAAATCTGAGCACACATATAGAACACCCAGACACTACAGATACATCATACCCTCTTTCACATGTCGAACACACTGCTGGAGCCACTCCTGGCCAATAGCAATTTCACTACGAGGCAAACAAGCAGGGCATCGCAAGCTGCGCTCTATGTAGGCCCAGAAGGAAAGCATCCGAGCTATAACCGATTTTTACGAACTATAAACGGCTGTTTTTACCACCACTCGCCCTGATTCCCTTTCATAGCCCTTTTCTCCGTCTATGGCATATAACACATCATACTCTGACTCAGTTAAAGGGAATCTATAAATGGCGCACTCAATAGCTAACAAGCATCAACCTCTACAATCAATGGAAGCATCGGCATCTGGAGATGAGCTAGAGCTTGGTGCCAAAGCTCCAGCAGACAATACCAATTCCTCAGTATCTGATGCCGCCAAGCTTGCACCACTAGAGACATTGTCACTCACAGCAGCTCCTACAAAAAGTCCCCATCGATCTGCCCCATCGGAAAACTCTCCTTTCTTAGCATCACGAGATGCTAAGAATAAGACATCTCCACGGGCTCAAACCAATCGCTCTCGTAGTGTGTCGCCAAACCTGAACCCAAAACCAGCCGTTAGCTCATCGCAACCATCGAAAACTCCAGATTTCGCAGCCACTAACTTCTTGAAGGTGCCATCTCAATCAGACGAAAAGAAACACATGAGCACGGGATCGAATCCCAGTAGCCCCAAATCTGGTCTGCGGGTCAATTCTGCCTCGTCATCGAAACACAAGAAGTCCCATTCGCTGGACAGAACAGACGCATCAGATGCACCTTCTGAAGATGAGTCGTATGAATCAGATGAGGAAATTCATGATTTCAGTGTAGGTTTGTTGCACAGCCCTAGCAAACCTAAGCAAGCTGTTCCCAGGAGAATGAGCAGAAACGATGCCAATAGCATTGTGGGAGGACACTCTATTTTGGTGGACCCTGAGTCAAACAAAAAGACTCACCCTATAGCCGACTCCAGTAAATCAACTGAAGAACAAAAGACGACTTTTGCAGGTTTTACCACCGATGAGTCCACCCAGCCTTCAAGTTACGACAATTCCCAAAAGGTTTTCTCGTTTTCGTTACCTTTTGGGGGTTTTCCAAACCTCAATAACTTGACATCTTCGATATCTAAACGGTTTCCGCTTATTGGAAACAATAACACCGAAATTGATGAGTTACGCTCGGATATGGAGTTGAAATTGCAAAGACAGGTGTCCATTAGTACCATTGAAGACGCAAACTTCTTCAAAAAGGTTAATAAAACCGATAATGTAAGAATGAGAGCGGTGAGATCGTCTTTGATTCCCGACTTCATTAGAACAAACAACAAGGACAAAGAGTGCGAGTCGATTTATCACGAAATTTCGGGAAATATAGTCATCCTAGGAGGCTACAGAGGGTCTATTTTGCGTGAAACAAAGACCGACAAGCGAGTGTGGGTTCCATTTAAAGCCGGTATCCATTTGCGAAAAGTCAACTTGTTATTGGGTCCTAACGAATCGGACGAAATCAACGCAACTAAGCTCATTTACCCCGATGGAATCTTGAGTCATGTTGGGCCAGTCGATATCTGTAGAAAATTCATCAAAAAGTTGAAATCAAACCCCAAAGTTAATGTTCACGATTGGGGCTACGATTGGCGTCTTAGCGGTGAACACATTTCCACTCAATTCGTGGACTACTTGCAAAAGATCTACGACAAGACAGGCGAACCAACAATTGTAATTGGCCATTCAATGGGTGGACTCATGGCCCATGGTGCCTTGCAAAAGGCACCTCATTTATTCAGAGGAGTGATTTACGTAGGTACTCCTAGTGAGTGTTTAAACATCTTGGGTCCCATTCGATTTGGAGACTCGGTAATCTTGTCCGACAAAATCTTGACTTATGAAACAAACTTTATGATGAGGTCTTCGTTCAACTTCTTACCTTTCAGCGGAAGAGTATTCGCTAACTTGGAGAAAAATGAGTTCTACGATTTGGATTACTTTGATGCCAATACTTGGGTTGAATATAACTTAAATCCTTTGGTATCAAAGAAAAGACAGCTCTTTGAGGAAAACTTAAGGAATCAACTAAAGCACACCGGCTCTTCGGGTCAGAGTTCACTGACTAGATCTCTGACTCAAGATTCGCACAATTCTTTCAGCACCATTACCAATGTGCTTAAGAATAGTTGGAAGAAAACCTCTTTATCGCCCACTAGGTCTTTTTTCAATTCTGATAGTAAATGGACATCCAGTGCTGCTGACTCTTCTTCGACTCTTTTTGATGATACTTTCGAGACAGAAGATGAAGAGTATCCGTTTACCTTTTCTCAATGCTACGATTACTTAAAGCGTTCGCTTGCAGCAGCGAAGAAATATATGCAAGGGCTAGAATGGAGACAAGATTTGCAAACTTCATATCCGCCTCTCGCAATTGTGTATGGAAATAAAGTTCCATCAGTAAGAGGCTCCAATGTTAGATCAAAGCAAGATATCAAAGATGGTAATTATTATGAATTCTATTATGGTCATGGTGATGGTGTAGTGCATCAACGGTGGTTAATGCCTGAGAAGAAAGGCTTCAATTATTACGATAGAACCACCGGAGAAGGAGAGATAGTTGGCAAGTTTCCTCTGGACTGTGGACATGTAAATCTAATGACAGACTTCAAAGTCATGGGACAAGCTCTACATGCAATCTGGAGTGCCGAAAAGGAGTGGAAGTATTCCAAACAAAAGTTACTCAAAAAATAGTAAAAGAATTATACTACCCCTTAAGATTTATCTGGTATAAAATTTTGAGATTAGTTGTAATTAGAGATAGCTATAGTTCACAAAAATGAAATTCACTAAATAAACGTAGATATACTCTATCACAATGGAGAAGCATTATGGTAAAGGTCAGCATCAATTGAACCGATGTAAGCTAAACCCCCAAATCCACCTACAAAATAAATATCTTCCACAATAAATTTAACCCAATGGGTCCTATGAGGAGATAATCTATTGCTTGGTAACCAATATTTTGCATCAGGATGGCGCTTGACAAAGCAAGCAGATAATTTCAATTCGTCTACAATTCCATCAAAGGTAACATTGGTTAATCTGCCAAATAAGTTGATTCTTGGCGACCCAGCAGGCGAAAATGGAATTGACCCAGGATACTTTGAATCCACCTTATCGCTTGCAGGATGATCGCCGGTTCTAATAGTAATGGAGGAATCGGAACCATTTAATATGTTCTGATACGTAGAGCCTACATCCACCACTAACCAATATGGATTACCATCATTATCACAATCCGCATAGTACTCCATGGTAGATACAGGAATAGCAGTCGTGGATCCATTAGCTTTAGTCCACTGCTTAAAAGTATTGACATTCATTAGCGACTCCCTAGTAACTAAGGTTCTAGCAATTGATGCTGCCAGTTGCTCATCTGGGACACTGAAAGCTACTTGATGGTTATTGATAGCTAAACCATTAACTAATAACACAAAAAATACAAATACTAACAGATTCATAGCGTGACAATATGGAAACATAAAAGAAATCGAATACTTGAGATTTTTATTTTTCGATTTGACTTAACTTTATCTCCGGCCGCGGCTGAAAAAATCACCAAATTTGCGATTTTCGGCGATAAAAAAGATAATTGCAAATCGTGAATAGGTACGCTACTGTCTACTGGTAGACAAGCGAGGTTGGTTTATGTTGGATAGAAGTTTGTACTTGTTTGTGGTTAGAATTATGGGTGTTCGCTATCATGAAAAAAATGTACTCAAACCAAGATTCTTCATCGATTGTTCATTGAACAGGTGCACGAGAAGAACCTTCGTTTGAATATTGTTATGCCAACGCTCCGTTAGTCCAAAATCTACTGAACAGATTGTGTCCTGCAATTCTTCAATTGCATCGTTGGTACAAAAATATTAATCTGCGCAAACCCGGAATCGAACCGGGGGCCCAACGATGGCAACGTTGGATTTTACC
>JAKTVZ010000037.1:0-16104 GCA_030560825.1 Suzukiozyma fluviatilis | reverse complement strand
CAGTGATAGTGGTTTCTGGGACTGGTACAATGACTTCCACAGTCTTGGTTTCACCAGTGGTGTATGGTAAAGTGGTGGTTTGGGTAATTGAATCGGTTCCAGTTACAGTGATAGTGGTTTCTGGGACTGGAACAATGACTTCCACAGTCTTGGTTTCACCTGTGGTGTATGGTAAAGTAGTAGTTTGGGTAATTGAATCGGTTCCAGTAACAGTGATAGTGGTTTCTGGGACTGGTACAATGACTTCCACAGTCTTAGTACCACCTGTGGTGTATGATAAAGTAGTAGTTTCAGTGATTGAATTAGTTCCTGTCACAGTAATAGTAGTTACGGGAGTTGGAACGTTCACCTGAATAGTTTTGGTACTACCAGTAGTAAATGGTAAAGTAGTTACTAAAGTGGTACTACCAGTCCAAGTAACGGTTTCAACGGTAACAACAACTTGAGAACCACCGGAACCAGTTCCACCATTTTCATAATCACCCCAGGTAATAGTTCTACCATTATTTGTGCTTCTACTTGAACCGACACAGGTGTAGGTGTTGGTGTATTGAACTTTAAGAGAACCACCAGTAGGGGTTGCTAAGATATCAATGAATGGCCTGAAACCAGCAGGAATATTCTGATAATTAACAGTGAAGGTGTTACCCACACACGATGAAGTATATTTGAAGTCTGTGGAGGAAGATGTTGGGAAATACCAGGTATTGAAGGCATTTGAAATAGCTTGTTCAGCAGAAGCACAATCCATTTTTGCGTTAGAGAAAGTGAAACCTAAAGTACCAGAAGTATAACCTCTGGGACAGTTTCCGGCCAAAAGATAATGTTGTTGTTTATTGAGAGAAGGAACAACTCTATTTCTGTAAACAATATTATCTGGACTTTCAGAAATCAAACTACCACCATCAAACTGAACGTTTGTAGAAATTTGATTATCACCATCAAAGAAAGAAACGGTGTTTTTTCCGGCAGTGAGACACGAAGCATCTTTGATATCATTAGGGTTGTTACTTCCTCCGATATTGAATACAAATGGGAATGAAATAGCACCACTGGCAAGAGTATCTGGAGTAACATTGTTATTAAGTTGACAGTTTAATTGTGAATAATCGACAATTAATTCCCCGGCGTTGAAGTTACAAGTGGCAAAACGAGTGGAACCGGCAACTAAATCAATACTGCTGTCTGTAGTAGTGAATTTAAACACACATGGTAAATTTAAAGTGAAAGTATCGCCTGCAGAAACTTTTGAACCATCAATAGCCCAAGAAACCTGAGCTATCCAACTTGGATTAGAAGGAGACACCGTTGGATAATTAGCACCAGGTTTATATACAAGGCTGTCAAAATCAGTGAAAATTCCACTAACTTGTTTAGTCGCAGCCAAAGCAGCTGAACCAATGATTAAAAGAGACTTAAACAACATTGGAAAATAAGCTAGTGCAATACAGAAAAGGTAAAAGTACAATTAATTGCAGATCTTTAAGCCTATTTATACATCCTGGTCTGGAAATGCTTAGTATAGTCACTCGACTTCAAGAGTAAAATTTAATTGCAAAAAAGAATATGCAGAGTGCTGTAGACGAATATGCAGCAGTTAATCCTCGCAGGATCGTTAGTCTGCAGGTGGTTACGAACAGCATCCTTGCAGTCGTAACTTCATTCAAAAGTGAACTTGTACAGGTAATTATTGTTGGGCTCACCGTAATGTGATTAAACCCGTGGCTGTATGTAGAAAATAAACCTATTTTATTCAATAGTCTCTGCGGTTTAGATTGTGGAATCTTTGTATGAATTTTTCGCCGATGAACTTTTTTCATATGTATGGAAATAATCAATATGCATGGATCATGTATAGTTGAAATTGATATATGAGTAAGAAGATGCTACTTGAATTGCTAATTAAGAGCAATAAAGGTTTCTGGTAAGGGTAGTTTATTTGAGGCATTTCCCTGCAGCAATTTTAGTTACTACTTTTAAGATCTTGAAGAACAATAGAATAGGTTTGCATTGTTAAAAGGGTTCCATACTTTATTATTATGTCATACATGGGTGATGAGTAAGCTTTTGATTGTTTTAAAATAACCGAGAAAATTTTTCATTAGCCGAAATGGTAATGGCAGCACCGGTACAGGATTACAAGAAAATATTAAATCGCAAATGAAAAGGCTCTTCTGTGGAAGGGTCGCCAAGAAACAGAGCTTCTAAATAATAAGATGGCTTCGTCTAAATGAAATTATGTATGATGTCGATTTGCTGACAATTGCAATGAATTATCGTGACAATTATTCCGATTATATTCAACATCTACAGTAAGGGCAACTTATTTCGGAAATCGGCAAGCTATAGATAGTTGTAGTTACAAAGAAATTCATTGTGCAATTGCGTGGTGTATAGATCTTAATTGAAATCGAGTTTACCTGATTCGTAAGTAGGGTTTGTAACTAGGTATCGTATTCAAGAATTAATGTGGAATTTCAAATATTTACAGAATTACCCATTTACATATTTCTTGTCCATGTATGCTAAAAGAGATTTACCTCCGAAGAGACGAACCAAATCAGAGAATATCGGACCTAAAGATAAGTTCTATGAAGACTGTATATTGTCATGTGGCTGATACCTTGGAAAATAGTCAACCGTACTTGATAACGATCAATTGTATCGAAATACACTTCCTAGTTGGCATAACATTACTGTCTACTATTAGTTTCCGAGTAGTTTCCGCGTATAAGACGTCATTTCCCAGCCTAGTGCGGAATTGCTACTTGGTTGGAGATTAATGCGAATTTCATGTAAAGAATAAGCCTAGCTCATCGCATAAGCTTCATATACGTTAGATCTGTACTATGGATATCATATTACTGCACAGTAAAGCCGGTTACTGCATATTACCAGAGGGCTAAAGCGCAAATATCTTAGTATCAATTAACAAATCTCTGTAGTTACACATTTACAAAGAAAAGGTTTCATTTTACTAATGGAACATGAATTGGTCTACTGTTGGAATTGACAAATGCTATCTTATTCCTGTATTTTTGGGTGTTTAATTGTGTCCAGAGCTCACTTTTACTACGAGAAGGACTTATGTGGAAGTGATTGTACCGATTTTTCCATTGCTCCGCTAGCATTAACTTATAACCGAATCCCGCAGTTTACCGTTTCCTAGCCGTTTGGAAGTCATTGTATTCACTCATCTTCCGCATCTTTGCATCGGATTTACTACTAGCCCCGAAGTGCAACCCGCACAAGACAAAATAATGTCTTGCGCATCCTTCATGCAATGCTGTATATATTACATGTACCGTATAATTTACATGTACATTTACATGAAGTTATTTATAGAAAAGGAAAGGGTCCACTGGATTCCATGATATCTCATATAAGATTTTAGTTGCAATTTCTGCTTCAATTAGTATTGCTGGCATGGTCTAGTACTAGCGTGCGTTTCATGTTAGGTAGTAATGACAATGAAAAAGCCCCCTAATACCACCTAGGACTGCTACTCACAATTTCTAACCGCTCCATAATATTCCGTACCACTCCGTGCCTCTCCGTACAACCCAAAACCCTCTAACACAATCCAAGAGCAACCAACAAATACAACAAAATATCATATTTTCTCACTCAGCATAGAATACGATGCTATGTTTTCAATATGTAACCATTTATTATATTTCCATACATGCGTAAATTAGCCTAACTGTTAACGAAATGGCAAAAGTATTTTCTATGTATCCATTAGATTTTATCTACCTAAAACCATGAGCCATACCCAAATAGACCTATTACAAAAGCCCGGTTGATATTTTTAATGATAGTCGTATAATTTGGGGCGTAACAATATGCCATTGGTTAGATACATTTCCGTATTGTGATGGCTTTCTCCTATTTTCTTCGTCTAAAACTAGCAGCGATCGGCGGGTCCACTTCTTGTCGTGCTTGCCTCTGTATGCATACCTAGCCCCATACATTTGGAAATGTCTCGACTACTCAAGTGTGTTCGTCTGTGGCGATTCTCAGTCTAGGCATGGCTATTCAAAGTCGAATGATTTTCCAACAAGTACCACATTTCATTAGTTCGCTGCCCAATTCAACTTTCTAAAGAAAATGCTCTTCAATTTACCTTATGTATATGTAGGCGGTGTCTAATGCAATGATTTTCATCTCTCGTTATTACTTGCTCATCTTTTCCACGGATATGAGCGAGACGTATTAAGACGTTGAGGTGCCAATCAAACCAACTCCATAGGTCGGAGCATTGGCAAAACTTTGTTTCCTATACTTGAAGATGATTGGCTAGGCACATGATTCCTATATCTAGACACTGGTACTGCAGTTGTAGAGCATCATCAGCGACAAATTCTCAGACAAGATCAATTGTGGGGATTTAGAAATGTCACCATGCCATGATGATCGACACGCAATGCTAATCAAAACGCAACTACTTTAGCCCATGCTTATGCTAATTCTAACTAGTGTGATCATGCTAAGTAGTGTGATCATGTTAACTAGTGTGACCATGTAAATTGATGTGCCGTGCTAACTGGTGCCTTCTTTTTACACTGAATCTTGAAGCTGAAGCTGCTTTGCCTTGGATAGCCCTGCGAGCTATTTGCTTAGGTGTTGTACAATTCTGGCATGTAATTGATAATTATCGCGATATTGATCTTAAACCATCCTCACGCTAGCAGGTGATTAGTTGTGTTAATAGGGCTCTATAATCTGGCTAGGTGGTTCAAAGACGCTTAGGTGCAAATCAGTTGGGTACCTCAAAATTGGAGATATTGATGGAGATATTTCTGAAGATATTCCTCTAGAAACATCAAAAGTTATTTGCGTACGCTAGTATAAGAGATTGTCTAGTACCTTAAACCCTGTAATATAGCCATTATCGCTCCGTCTTCTTTTCTATAGTAGTTTTCGCAGTATATAGGAATCGCATTAAACTAAAGAAAAACCGTTTCGCGTTATACTTCCTAATCGGGAAGTATAGCGTTTGTTTTGAATTTTACTAAACTAGGCTTTGGTGATTTAAAGAGTTTTTTGACTTACAATATAAACAAAACACACAAATTGATTAATTGATTATAGACTAAAAAACATGAGAGAAGTCATTAGTATTAACGGTATGTATCTGTAGAAGCTTACTTAAGCCAAATGTCCTATCTTTTCGATTGATTCACTCCGTTTGGTTTGTGTTTCATCCTTTGTTGACACACCCGTCTCAAAAAAACACCAATTTAAAACTCAGCCAATTCTCCATCAAATCGTTCCTAAACTGGCTGGAGTGTAGTTCAGACCCAGCACATCAATTTCAACCCGTTTGAACGGCGAGTTTACTGTTGTTTTCGGGTTCTATCTCGTGTAGTATACTTAGTCATTAATGAAGTGATGATTGTAAAAGTATTCAAACAAAGTTCTGTCAATGAAAGGAGTTTTACATGTTTTGTTGTTCCAATACTAACTAGTAAGTCGGGCAAGCTGGTTGTCAAATCGGTAATGCTTGTTGGGAATTATATTCTCAAGAACACGGTATCAGACCAGATGGGTACCTCCAAGACGGTTTAGATAGACCAAAAGGTGGCGAAGAAGGATTCTCCACCTTCTTCTCTGAAACCGGATCGGGTAAGTACGTTCCAAGAGCGCTTTATGTTGATCTTGAACCTAATGTGATTGATGAAGTCAGAACCGGAGTCTACAAAGACTTGTTCCACCCAGAACAATTGATTGCCGGTAAAGAAGATGCCGCCAACAACTACGCCAGAGGTCACTACACCGTTGGTAGAGAAATCTTGGACGATGTTTTGGACAGAATCAGAAGAATGTCGGACCAATGTGATGGTTTGCAAGGGTTTCTTTTCACCCACTCTTTAGGTGGTGGTACTGGTTCTGGTTTAGGTTCCTTATTATTGGAACAATTATCCATTGATTACGGTAAGAAATCTAAGTTAGAATTTGCTGTTTATCCAGCTCCACAGACCTCTACTTCCGTTGTTGAACCATATAACACCGTCTTAACCACCCACACAACCTTAGAACACGCTGACTGTACCTTTATGGTTGATAACGAAGCCATCTATGACATGTGTAGAAGAAACTTAGACATTGCCAGACCAGGCTTTTCCTCGTTAAACTCCTTGATTGCCCAAGTTGTTTCCTCCGTCACTGCCTCGTTAAGATTCGACGGGTCCTTGAATGTTGATTTAAACGAATTCCAAACCAATTTAGTTCCATACCCAAGAATCCATTTCCCATTGGTTTCTTACGCCCCAGTATTTTCCAAGACTAGAGCCAACCATGAATCTAACTCGGTTGCTGAAATCACCGCCTCGTGTTTTGAACCAGGTAACCAAATGGTCAAGTGTGACCCAAGAACTGGTAAGTACATGGCTACTTGTTTGTTGTATAGAGGTGATGTTGTTACTAGAGACGTGCAAAATTCAGTAGCACAAGCTAAAGCTAAGAAGACCGTGCAATTAGTAGACTGGTGTCCTACTGGGTTCAAGATTGGTATCTGTTACCAACCACCAACTGCTATTGAAGGCAGTGAATTGGCTTCTGCTAAGAGAGCCGTATGTATGTTGTCTAACACTACTGCTATTGCTGAAGCTTGGAGAAGAATCGACAGAAAATTCGATTTGATGTATTCTAAGAGAGCTTTCGTCCACTGGTATGTTGGAGAAGGTATGGAAGAAGGGGAATTTACCGAAGCTAGAGAAGATTTGGCTGCTTTAGAAAGAGATTATATCGAAGTTGGTACCGATAGTTTCCCAGAAGAAGAAGAGGAGTACTAGGTTAATACAAACGGATTAATGCCATAGAACTTGCTTTGGTACAGATTAATCTACGAATATTCCTAATATAAGACGAAAAGTCTTATGTCGTTGTTTATTTCATTTATACCCAATTAATTGTTATATATTTGGTAGTGGTTTCGTAATATATGTTATTTTTACTCGTTTTACTCTGCAGCTATCACCATCTAGTCTTTGCTATGCTCGATAACCCTCTTGCATTTGACACACACGGGCGCCATCTGGGCCGATTTTGTGTCACTATTCTCAAGTCACGTGACTTCCGTTTTTCCCAAAATTTTCATTACTAACAATATCATGATCCAATTACCAGTTACAACGGGATCGATTGGAAGCGTTGGACTTAGCATAGCATCGGTTAATCATGGAGGACAAACGAGAACTTTTGCAGCAGCCGTTGCACAACATTTACATCCCCATTGGACTCATTTTGTTCGGCACCTGTCTCTTTGGCTACCAGTACCTTCCTTACAGTATTGCCTTCATCACCATAGTGTGTAGCGTTCAGTTCTACCGTGTGTGGAACAACCGTAGTTCCATCCACCCCGGCAAATGGAACGACTTTGAGTTGATTGACAAGACCATTGTCTCTAAAAATTCCGCCATCTACCGCTTCAAATTAAATAGACCCGACGAAGTGTTGGACATTCCTGTAGGACACCACATAGCATGTTGTTTCGTAATCAATGGAAAGGACGAAATCAGATACTACAGTCCTATTTCGAACCAGTTTGATTCCGGATTCTTTGACATTTTGGTCAAGTCGTACGAAAAGGGACCGGTATCGTCTAGATTTGCTAGCTTAAGAGAAGGTCAGACAGTAAAATTCCGTGGACCTGTGGGTACTTTGCAGTACGTGCCTAATTCGTGCAAGAAGCTCGCTTTGGTGGCCGGAGGGTCGGGAATTACTCCTATTTTGCAAGTAATTACTGCTATTATCACCAATCCTGACGACACTACCGAGATCTCTTTGCTCTTTGCCAATGAAACGGAAAACGATATTTTGTTGAAGCTGGAAATCGACGAGATTGCCAGCAAGTATCCCGACTTCAAGGTGCACTACACTTTGACCCATCCTCCTGTGGAATGGAGCGGATCCAAGGGCTATGTATCGAAAGAGATGTTTGACAATTTCTTGCCTAGCGCAGACGACGACAGTAAATTGTATGTGTGTGGTCCGCCAATGATGAAGAAATTGGTTAACCAATTAGCGGAAACGTCTGGCTGGAGTGAAGAGCAAATTTATAACTTTTAGAAAAGCTTGTGCACATTTATAGGAATTTATAGACATATAATGAATCACTGACTAATGGAATGGTATTTGTAAGTAATGTTGGCACTGTGGGAACATTGTTTAATTCAGAAATGGCGAACCCTGCTATTTAGTGGGTATTTCTATCTGTTACTGTAGTGGTTATTTCTATCTTTTTATATTGTCATGAGTTGTTATCTAATTTATTTGCATATCTAATTAATTTTGTAATGGATCGCTATCTAATTTATTGTACTATCTATTTGCCACGCTCGTAGGAGTCTCTGTTAATATGAATCATATCTACCTTAAAGGATTCTGCTCTTTTATTCTACCCTTTTAAAGCCTGATGCAAATCTTGTATCAAATCCTCCACATTTTCAATTCCAATACTCACTCGCAAAAGAGCAGGACTCACCTCTGTATCACTCAATACCCTCCACTCAATCAAAGACTCGACTCCCCCCAAAGATGTCGCATGATGAAAGTACTTCAATTTAGAAGGAAACGATTTCGCAGTCTGTTCATCCTTTAACACAATGCAAAAACAAGGCGAGTGACCATTGGGCATCTGCTTTTTGATATATGGATCAGATTGTAAAGAACCATGATAAATGTCCACCAAGTCGGGAAATTCAGCTATGTTATCCAGCAAATACTTGACAATTTTCGTGGCGCTTTCAGATTGTCTCAACACTCTCAATTCTAGCGTTCTAATACTTCTAAGCAAAAGATAACTTTCCAAATTGGCAATGTTCGTACCTAACAATAACCTATCAGCCAAAAGCTTATCCCTGACCGATTTTGACTTGGTCAACAATAATCCGGCTAATAAATCCGAGTGCCCACCGAAATATTTCGTAGCCGAATGCATCACCAAATCAGCACCGAAATTAAAGGCATCCTGTAATGGTGGAGGAGCGAAAGTAGAATCGACCAACAAATAAGCTCCTCTTTCGTGCGCTCTATCGGCATAATACTTGATATCGAAATTGGTTCCGTCTGGATTGATTGGTGTTTCTAAATGCACTACATCTCCTTTGTTCAATTGAGCGAAATCGTCATCTAGACCAATCTGCTTCAAGCCGTAATTTCTAGTCAAGATGTTTGCAATACCATGGCATCCATGGTAGCCCATTCCGATACTCAACACTTTGGGGTTGAAATAGGTCAAAGCTGCATGGAAAGCACTCAATCCCGAGGAATAAGATACAACATACGAATTGGTGATATCACCAATGGCAGCTTCCACTGCCGTTGAATTAGGATGGGCTAAACGAGAGTAATAGTTTGTATCCAAGATATTAAACTCTTTCAAATCAGAAAACTTGACCAAATCCTCGGGGTCTTCTGAGTACCGATAAGTAGTAGAAACATTAATTGGCTGCACAACATCCGACACTCTCGAAAGATGGTCGGCTCCATGTATGGCCTTGGTTGATATTCCAGTCATGATGGTGAAGGAGAACTAATGCTGTAAATTTCCACCGCCATCTTCCACTACCATATTCCACCACCGGCCCAAGCCACACAGTCATTTCACGTGGCTCATTCTCTTATCAGTGCGACTTCCGTGGGGAAAACTAGTTTCGCAGCATTTTACGCCGGTCGGAGCCTTTGAACAAGGTACCTATTCTTTGGATAAGATAAAGAGTACAGCCGATAAACCTGAAAAGTGCCATAAATGCTACAAGCCATAAAATAACCGTTAAAAACAGGTTTGCACGCGAACTCTTTGTAACCTCTAATCCTGTAGAGCCTTCAATATCAGATATCCCTCCGGTTTCTAGTACTAGTGCTATGATGATGAAATTTGTAAACATCCATATTAATACTGTCATTGACCGCACAAAGGCATAGTAGTCTTCATTTGATTTGGGAGCAACTTTTTCCGGTGCCGGCTCGGGTTTTTTGATCTTTTCCAACTGGTTCAAGTACGACTGGTTAATAGCTTCCTTGTGAATTGGTATAGCCACATCATAAGAACCATCTTCTCTCACTTTAGCCGCACCTAAATCTTTCGCACCTGTATCACCTTTGGTACCCCAGGAAACATCATCTATATTACAGAAGGCATAAATATTCAACACATTGACATAGGAGGGTGATAAAAGGATGTACTGCAAAAACGAGGTGAACATGTGCCATGGTTCAAAGTACATGAACGATGCCACAAAGTACAAGGCGTATGTAGATGCTGTAGCCACCACCAAGTCTCTGAACTCAGCATTTTTCAAGAAAAGCGATACAGTAATTTTCTCTTGACTTCGATAAATCTCTTCAATTGAATGCACCGCCAAAAATATCGCAGCAAAGATCATGTATGCCATCAATATTGCAAAGAAAACCACAATGACAACGTAGAATCGCTCTGTACCTTTTGGCTTGTTCCCAAAACTAAGCACAAACGTAGTGACAATGGAAGCCAAGTATAGCCAAAGAAATATCGCCGATAAGTATTTACCGGGGGAAAAGTTCAAAGCAGGATCGGAAAGCGAAGTAGTCAAAATACGGAACACAAGAAAGTACGAACTCAAGGAAAACCACGATATCACCAAATTCAAAAACTGGTATATAAACTCGATGTGCAAGAAAATCTGTCTTGTAGTTGAGTGAGAAGAGCGCCAAATTTTGGGAAAGTGTGCCAATGAATAGATAGCCGCAAAAAACGACCCGTTCAACCAACGTCTTCTCTGAAGAATAAACTCGGCTAACCCTTCAGGCACATCAGTCTCAGCACGAGCACTCTTTACGTACCGTAACAACCACGAACAGCCCTTTTTGGCAACCAATTCGAAACACAAGATTCTATCTTCGGCAAGATACATATTGGAGGTGAAAATACCAGCTTCTTCTGCCATTAATTTTGTTTTCATTTCGTATTCGTCGTCGTTAGGGTCCAACTCTCCTGACCCGTGTAAAAACTCCCCTTTGAAGTACTTTTCGAGCGGTCCTTTGCCGTTTATATCGTTCTGTAAGGCAACGAACCTATAGGCGGAGAAAGCCCCAGGTAACACGGAAATAAACCCAAAAACAGACTCGGTGGGCTTGTCCAAGATATTAGAAATTTTATACTCAAAATTCTGGCCATACACCAAGGGATTGGTGATCATTTGTCTTTTCTTCAATGACGCCTTAATTTCACCACACGCACCAGCAACCTGGGCATCTCTATCAAACTCCTGCCACAAGTGGAAGAGCGATTTTCCTGTTGGTTGGGTACCACAATCTAAAAGCACCACGATTCTTGGGTCGAGAACTTGTCCCAACGCTTGAAAACACCAACGATGCGAGTTGATCTTTTTGGCATTGTTTTCCTTCAAACAGAACAACAACTGCACCGGAACAATCTTCTCTGTAGTCAACTTGACGGTGTCATCAATGGACGAAATACCGACTCTTGTTGTGTACTCGTAGATATGTGCCTGGACCTTCAGGTCGTCGACTCTAGATTTGGCGAGACCGTCCTGGTACACCCCCAAGGCCGCCAACAACGCCTGCGCTCTTGCGTTGATCTTGGACCGACCATCACTGACAATACAAACCACGACTTTTTTCCAGGAATCTTTACCCCATACGTCCGATCTCTCCCGCGACTCCAAATGCTTGATGTTCTTGAATACTCCCTTCAACGTTCTTGCTAGCAAAATGTCGTCTTCGTTGTACATGGTCACTACAATCATTAGTTCAGTTTGTCTCGGCATAGGGTAATGCACTGGCCGCAAAATATACCCATCACGGTAGAAGTTGGATGGTCCACACGTCACTGCTGTGTATCTCATATAGGCAAACTCTCGCGAGAGTCCTCCATCCTTTTGTTCGTGATTGTAGTCAGGAAATTTGGTCAATAGTTCAGTAGCAACAGGACAGTCTAGCACCAAATGCCCATTCAACCCCGAGGCAATCCCAATCTGTGGTTTGGGAGGATCTCTCACCACTTCCTCGCCTTCTTCTGGTGGCACTGCGAACTCGTCCGCGAAGGGCGACTCGGGGATCTCGTACAACGATGGTGGAGGTGGTGGGTGCATGGTAGGATCAGAAGCACCACCGAATTCTGATGCCGGGGCGTTGAAAGTAGCCGGCGTTGGTGGTAATTGCACCGTGGCCAAGTCGTAGTGGTCACCTTGGAACTCGTCGAAGGCGATATTCTTATCAAATTGCTGTTCTTCTTCGTCGTCACCGTATACATGAGGAACAAAAGTCTGGTAATCGGGTGAATAGTTCTGATTGTGCAAGTCTTTGAGTTCGTAGTTGTCGTATTGGTTCAAATACTGGTCCTGGTTACGTAACGGCTCGAACTGTGGTGGTTGGATACGTTCGCTGGTATTAAAGATATTTGATGGCCGTGAAGGATCGTCCAGAACGGGAGTATTGTAGTAGTTTTCGAAGTCGTCGAACGAGCCCGAGTACGCTCTCTGGGGTGGGTTTTCAAAATGCAACGAATTGGACGAATCGTTGGGGTAATTGTAGACACCTGAATGTTGTTGAGGGTGTAAATAGTGCGATGAGCTAGAGTAGTGATTTTCGTCCGAAACCGGCAAATAGGCCTGCTCCGGGTCGTATTCGTCAGGCAGATGATGACCTGGACCCTGGTTATGGTGGTAGTTACTCATGCTAGAGAATGTTAGTAACAAACTAAAAAGGTGTGGTAGATTGAATCTTTGGCGTGTAAGGTACGGCGATGATCTGACGCGCTCCGCATTTTTTGCGGAAAAATTACCACCAAAACCCACCGCAGTGGTGGTGGTGGAAGTAGCTCTGAACAGCGGTAAAAGCGTTCAATGGTGACCATACTGAGCCATTGGTGCTATTGGATAGTCATGATACAGCCAGGAAACCATTAAGGACATTACTGATCGATAGACAAAAAATGACATAAAATGACCTAAATCCTGGAGTAGAATATCACCAAATCATCAATAGTTTCGCTAATTGAATGCAAATATGGACGAAAATGGTATGTTTTTGGCTCTAGTGCTATTTGGATTCAACATATCTTGAAAACTGGCCATTGACGCGCTTGAAACCCCGTAGGATGTAGATGAACTTTGGATCGGCATTACAATCAAAAGAAATGCCGACTCAATTAGAAGTAATATAATGTAGAAAAGTCAACGATAGACTAACCTAATATATACGTAAGATAATACAAGTAGATAAGAAGATAATTCAAGTACAAATACACTGATTCAAGAATACGAAGCATAAATTCTTAGACATGCTAGATCAGATTAAATGGCATCGAATCATCTCCATTCTTCATCAATTACTCTAATCAACAAACACCTAACCCAACTACTAACACTATTACATATAAGCGATACATACAAGTACAATTAGATAATGAATAAGAAGAGCAGAATATTAATTCTTTATTTTAAATTTTCATCTCAGCCTCCAAACGCCCTAGTGGTGAAAGGAATGAAAATTGATGATACACAATATGACAATGTGTATGCCATACAGTCAAATGATTTACGAGGTTGGCACATGTATGGCACAGAGGTAGCAACAAAGGTCAGAAAATACGAAGCTGAACATGACGACCAGGGCTCAGTGCACCATACCAATTTTAGAGTTATGGCTGCAAAAGTTTCATATTTCTTGGGCCCAATTTGCTTGGGTTAAACATGAGTAGCGCGCAAGAGTAAGTCTACACGGTCAGTACAACGAGTTAGTACTATTCGTTCAAAATTTAGTAGTAATGGGCTAGCTCAATTACGAGTAATAATCACATGAAATGATCAAACTAATCCACAAAAGTTAATACAATGATGATCAAGTCTGTCCAGTCATGATCAGCTCGAGGTCGGGTTACTGAATAAGTTAGATAGTTCTGGTGAAGCATATAGTCGGGCTGTGGCAAGACATGACTAGAGTAACACAGTACATCCTAAGAAAATATGTTTCACAATTGAAAGAAAGAATGCAGCCAAGAACTGTATAAAGGAACTAGTGGTGAATGCCTAGGACCACTAGTGAATAACATGTTTCACAACTTGGTACTTTCAGGTTTCAGTATCCTCTAAGATATCATAAAGGCACTTTGAATAATTAATTGTGGGAACCGAAATTTGCAATAATTTATATTGAATACTAAGGGGTACAAGAACATCAATACGGCAGTTGTGGGACATTATGGTCCAAATCAAGAGATAAATCAGCCCGAATCGAAGATTATCAATTCTATCACAGCCTAAAGGAGAATGGAAATAATTGTCCCTTACATGTTTGCAACACTGCAGAATGGTTTCTATTAATAGAACATGTCAAGGAACGATCTGGTATCTTGAGTAACCAGGCAGCAGATGCTAAACACAGCCTTTACGGTCAGCTTCAATTGGCTAGCATAGCCTGAACGATTTATCTGAACCATCCTTGGGGCAAACAGTACACTTAAAACATAGACACTGAATTGGTCCATGTTTGAATCTGATAGACCAATTCCTGCTAGTCTCACACTAGCTAAAAATTAAAAATTAACGACAACTGCAGGACTCGAACCTGCGCGGGCAAAGCCCAAAAGATTTCAAGTCTTTCTCCTTAACCGCTCGGACAAGTTGCCTATTTTCTAAAAATATACTTTTTTCTTTGCTTTGTCTTATGGTTATATTTGGTCTATACATTGGTTTAATTTTGGACTCCTATTGAGCCTATTTCGATCTATATTACTTCTAATGTGATTATAATTCGTGTTTTATCCTATGTAGTATCAATTCCTACATGTAAGCAAATCCTTCTGCCTAGTAATCTATGCAAGAAAAATTCACTTTCATGATTATTAAACCCAAGTCATTTCCGACCATTATTCATCTATCTACGTAATACGATATCCAATCCCGATAATTACTAGTCCGAATTGATACTTCTATTTCTTTACTTCAATCAAAAATTGGCCCAAATTGTTTTAGAATCGAAAAAGAAATAATCTTTTAATCAAAATACAAATCAAAGTCCACAGTATTTAAATCAATTAATAGAACTTGAAATAGTGAATATAGAATTGTATTCCACGCACTATTTATATAATAATAAAAGTGGAGGAAAGAAATCGAGTTCACAAAATTTTTGAAATTTACACGCTTTACACAATTCTTAAACTTTATACAACTGATCTTTAACACAACAGATATTAAATAAACTACAATAATGTCAAATTTAAGCACAGGTCTTCCACCAGGGTGGTCTATTCGTGTGTCTCGTACTCACAACAAAGAATATTTCTATAATTCCGCTACCAAAGAAGCTAGTTGGGAAGTACCTTTTGGTAGTGATGAAGCAAAAGTAACTGAATACATTAAGCAATTTAAATCAAACGGCAACAAGCCAGTGGTTGGCCCCGACGGTAAGGTTAGAGTAAGTCACTTGTTAATCAAAAACGTGCTGTCCAGAAGACCAAAGTCCTGGAAACATCCCGAAGGTGTCACTATTACTCGTGATGAATCAATTGCTATACTTAAGAAATTTCAACAGCAAATTTTAAATGGTGAAGCCAAATTGGGCGACTTGGCCCAAACCGAATCTGATTGCAGTTCTCATTCTCAAGCAGGTGATTTAGGTTTTTTCGGTAAAGGACAAATGCAACCTCCATTCGAAGAAGCAGCTTTTGCCCTTAATGTTGGTGAAATCAGTGATATTGTTGAAACTGATTCTGGTGTTCATTTGCTTCAAAGAACTGGTTAAATAGAAACTATGTATAATTTTAAAATTGGCTCTTTATTAACATTACGATTACTGTAATTTACCTGTAATTCGCTCTACAAGAATAAGATTACTCTATTAAATCCACTTTGGGAAGCTGTTGTCCTACAAAAACACAAGGAACAATTTTTATCTGTTGCTTTTGGGTGATGCTTCTTCAAAAATTATACGTAGTAACGAAAAATATGAAGAAAACCAAGTAAATGGACAACAATTCATCACCTTGTCTAAGAGAAAAATGGCAATAGTTAACCTCTATTGCAATCAGTCAAAGAGACAAAAAAATGCGATTTCTGTGGATCGAACACAGGACCTTCAGATCTTCAGTCTGAC
>JAKTVZ010000036.1:0-17341 GCA_030560825.1 Suzukiozyma fluviatilis | reverse complement strand
TGAGACAAACTGTTGCTGTCGGTGTTATCAAGGCTGTTGAAAAATCTGACAAAGCCGGTAAAGTCACTAAAGCTGCTCAAAAAGCCGCTAAAAAATAAGCTGATTAGTTTATAGTTTTATTAGTGTTCTTATTGATAAATGATTAAATTTAAACGAGTGTAGAGATGTATCATTAGGACCTAGTGGGGACGTATGAGTATGCAGTTAAAGAGCTATTAGTCGAGGTGTTGGTGAAAAATTAGCCGAAATTATTAAGCATTTTTCGTATAGCCTCGCGAATAATGTCAAAGATCTGAGCCAACGTGTAGCCGGGACAAAGAACAAATCTCCTATCCACCGAAAAGGTATACTCTTCTTGAAGAGTTGAATTATGAGGTAGAGTACTAAAGACTAGCTTACAATGATGAGTTACTTGGATATGGAATATATAGTTCAGAATGTCTCTTGTGTTAGTTGGAAGTCCTATACGGCTGCATACCGTTGGAGTATATATAACTACTATTTTATGCAATGGATTTCCTTCCATATTGCAAATTAGTACACTTTTACATGCCAGGTATACTCCTATCGACTCTATCAACTTCAAGATTCAAGACAAGCTCCAAGTTGAACTAGCCTTAGCAGTAACTTCCTTGCAACGGTGCTTGCAACATTCCTCTTAAGTAGAAATCCATCTGTAGGTACCATGCACTTCGATGCGCGTGGAATGTATATATAGCAGGTGAAATTCTTAATCAAAATCAAAAGAAAAGAACTACCAAGAGATGGACAGAGGTGTTAGATTAGGTGACAACCAACGTGATTATAACCATGCTACTGATGGTGAGTACAAACGGTTGAGAGATGAAGCTGATAGACTCTACAAAAAGCGCCAGGATTTGAGTCATCAGTCTCAACAAGCATTCAAGTCTGGAGACAAAGCTAGAGCTAAAGAATTAAGTGATCAGCTGAAGCGTGTTGCTCAAGAAGCCGAAGATAAAAACATCCAGGCCGCTGAATATGTCTTTAGAGAAAACAATGCTGATTCTGCCGAGGATGAGATTGATTTGCACGGTTTATTCGTCAAAGAAGCTGAGTTCATCTTGCAAAGAAGAATCGGGGAAGCCATTAGAACCAACCAATCTCATCTTAGAGTTATTGTTGGTAAAGGTATCCATTCGCAAAACGGAATTGCTAAATTGAAGCCGGCTATTGATCAAATGTGTGATGAAGCTAGATTGAATCATCATATTGATCCTAAGAACACTGGTGTATTGGTTATTGATTTGTCCAACACATCGACCTCGCAAATTCCTAATAATTGGGCTGGTCCTAGACCATCTGGTAATGTTCAACAACCTCAACAATCATACCAACCTCAAGGTCAACCTCAATATCAACAAAATTACCAACAATCACAACAACCTCACCAACAACAACAAGGTGGTGATGATCTCGTTGGTACTATTGTTAAGCTTATTTGCGCTTGTTTCAACTCCAAGTAAGTTTAGTGTAGTTAAATTTTTCTGCTAATCTTCAACCTTGTTGAAATTGTAAACATTGAAGGTTATTGTGCAATCGATTTGCAATGGTTTCATGCCATAGATGGTTATTCTTCGATTTACATAGTACTAGATTAGAAGTTTTGTCCTATTATGTAAAATTACTTAAAATATATATTAATTATTATAAACAATCTAAGAAGAAATGATAAAACATGTAGTAATAAATAAAGTTGTTCCATAAGGAAATGTTTTTGAAGTAACCTTGCCAATATCATTCATCAATACTTACCAAGTGTACAGACGAACCCTTAAGCTTCTTTTTGCATAACTTTCCAATTTAAATGGCAAAGAGAATTCTCCCTAAAAATGATAATAAACAGTCTTATTGCCATTGCTAGTGCGGGAAACGATTTGACAAAGGGTACTGATAGCACATTTTGTTAGGAAAACCATTGCCAACTACTATGAGTGAAAATCTACTTAAGGTCAATCAACAAGCACAACCACCTTGATCACTATCTAAATGAATATTGATTGCATCGTTATAATCATCGTTCACATCCAAATTATTTTGTTCGTTCAATTCTTCTTGTTGTAAAGCCATTTTAGCAATAACTTCAAAAGCGGAATCTACATTAATGCCATCTTTGGCACTAGTTTCAAATACTGGGTAGTTCAATCCACCTAATTGATTAGAAGTAATACTAGTCAATTTCTTTGACAATGATTGTATTTTTTTCGAGTCATCTACATCAATCTTGTTCCCGATAATAATGAAGGGGAAATCTTGAGGGTTAGACACGTTAGATTGAACTAAAAATTCGTCTTTCCAAGAAGTCAAATTATTCAACGATTTTTCATTAGTGACATCGTAACACAAAACACAACAATCAGCCCCTCTATAGAAAGCTACCCCGAGACTTTGGAATCGTTCCTGCCCGGCAGTGTCCCAAATTTGTAAAGTCACGGCTTTATTACCATCAATAATAATTTCTTTAGTCAAAAAATCCGCACCAATAGTAGCCTTGTATTGATGAGAAAACTTATTGTTGACGAACTGTTGCATTAACGAAGTCTTTCCGACCCCAGAATCACCAAGAATAATCACTTTAAGCAATGTTTTTTTTCTACCCGACATGATTACAGTGGAGGTAAATAAATATTTAAGTTAAATTGTCATTCTCACTTATCTATGGAAGATAACATATACAGGAAAATAGTAACCATTAATAAAGTACTCGGTCCTATTTTTTTTTAGAACCACAACTTTTAAGATGTATAGTAACTATATGTCTATCTATATCTATAAACTATAATTCTGAGCTAAATTTGTAATTATATCAATGAACTCGTTACTGTGACCCATATTTGACTTTTGAACCATGACTAGAAAATTACTTGCTGAAAACTAGTGTAGAGCATGTGTAGAAGCGAAAACAAAAAGGGCCATTTTGGAATGCAGTAAGTGTTTTACACAAAACAAGAACCAAGACACTTTGTGACGTTTAAATAGTACGATCTGGTACAATTTACGGTATTATTTCCATAAATGTGCAATATTGAAAATAATGTGGTAAATGTGGTAATTTTGTTAAATGAGTGAAACAAGATCGATTCTGAAACAAGACAAAAAATAAGTGGACGAGTGGATAATTAGTACAGACACTCGGTTTCAGGTATAACTATTTGTACTAGCGATATTGACCGTTTCTGAGACAATTGTTTAAAACCAATTTGAAACTAACCTAATCTGAAACAAATATTGGTTTCAAGTATACTTGGCAAGGTCACAGATACATACACGAACATTCAAATAATAAAATAAGGAAGAGTGATTGCAGTGTTTTGGATATGTTTAGTTTCAGATGCTTTTGGATATTTGGAGCACTCTTTTGTAATGGCTGCAAAAACCCTCGTCTGCGGAGTTTTACTCAATCAATATTATTTCCTGGCTTTCCTTATGCAATTTAGTTTCACTTTCCTTGCTATCTAATACTTCTGGATCACTACGTGTTCTATGACCTGAATGCTATGGATTTTATGCAGTTGTGCTTAACCTTTTCCCATCTCGTTTTAGTTCTGGAATAGGAATTAATTAACAGTCCGCATACTACTTCTTTGGCACCCTTCTAATGGTCCTATATTGTTTTTGAACCTTCCTGCTGTTGTGGCCAGGTGGTGGTTTTCTGGAGTAGTTATGTATTGGTTCCTGTGTGCTCCTGTAACGCAATGCATACTTCATTATGCATGTTTTAGAGTTTACCTCAGATTTGTTTCTAATCTGTTACTCCCTATAGCTAGTTTGCTTGCAAACCAAGGTATAAATACAGGTCGAAGCTAGGTTATTGTCGAAAAAGATTCTAATTCAACATCATCAAATTTGCTTCGAAATTTTATTTGGCTGCAAAAAATCGACAACTACAACAATGAAAGCAATTAAGACTCGCCAACTTAAGAATAAAGACGAAGGAGAAAAAGTCGCAGACGAAGGAAAGGAATTACATGAACTCGAATGTTTGTATGCTGATGCATTATTCGAGTTTGATTACGATTATACTCTCTACCCTTACGATAGAAGTGGTTTAAGTAGTATTAGAAGCCTTTCAGATTCACGGAACTTTAAGTCATGGTCTTATAGTTTGAAAAGCTTTTTGCAAAGAAATGATTTATTAGAGATATTTGACGACAGAGGTCTCTCTGATGCAGACCTAAATGCTCTGTGTAATGAAATATTAAAGTTAACCGTGGGCGATTCGTTGATGAACCTTATCGATGACAACAAGAAGTTTTACCAAAACTATATCGCTATCAAAGAAGTAATGCACAAATTCGCTAGTGATGCCCCCCAGGAAATTGGATATAGAAACTTGATGTTTGGGAATTGTATGAGCAATATCGTGGAGAATTTGAAACGTTTAGAAATTTATGGTACTAGAGATATTTCCAGGACTTAGGCACGAACCATTGGGCTAACCTGAGTATTATTTCACTGAGCTTAGGATCGAACCTGGATTGCAGACTATTGAACAATTTCTCCTGAACGTTCTGGGAAAAAGAAGCAAGAGGAAGATCAGAAAGAGTAAACAGGGGAAAGAAGCTTAGTTGAATAATCTGTCTTTTTGCCAAATTTTGCAACTTCAGAAAGAACCCACTAGTTTTTTACCTCTTATCTTAACCCACTAGTTTTTTACCTCTTACCTTGAAGTAGTTCAATGAGTATTTAGAGTTTATGAGATAACCCCACAAAAGGTCTATATTTATGTACTACGCTCTACGAGATTTTTGAAATTGAGACAGCTTGGTAAATCAGATGCATAAGATTAGATAAATAAGATTAGATACATGATAAAAATGAAAAATGAAAAATATACCACATACCATTAAGGAAATAAAAAGCCACTCAATGCTCACCACGCATACCATGAAATCATTAAAGGTACATATTTAGTGCGCAAGATAAATCTTGGCAACCAAATCATTTTGCAACTAATACAACCATTGCAACTAATACAGCCATTGCAATCTATAGGTAACGTTGAAACCTACATTGGTGCACTATATAGCCATATATCATGCCCTATGGTATACGTCATTCTATCGCTTTCTATTGCATTCTACGGTTTCACTTGACTACTTCACTACCCACCTACTGCACGGTACTACAACAGACAGCGTGGTGCTGATCTCCATAATTTGCCTGTATTCGGAAAATCAATATAAAGTCCGAAATAACCGTTTATCTGATAATAAAAGTATTTTCTATACTATTACATTTTATCATCAAAGTTATCATGTCTTCAACATCGGCCATTCAGATCACCAAGAGCTCCAAATATAAGTTAAATAACGGAAAATCCATTCCGGTTACCGGATATGGGGTATATGAAATACCCCCTGCCAAAACGGCTGAATTGGTCTACCAGGCTTTAGTCGTTGGTTACAGACACATAGATACCGCTGTAGGCTACCACAACCAGAAGGAAGCTGCCCAGGGGATCGCTAAGTTTTTGGCAGACCATCCCCGTGTTAAACGTCAAGACATTTGGTACACCACTAAGATTGCTAATGCCGATCAAGGGTACGAAGAAACCAAGAAATCGGTCGCCTCCATTGCTAATGACGTCAAACAGTACATTGACTATGTTGATCTCATTTTGATCCACTCTCCAAAGACTAATAAAGAAAAACGTTTAGGTACTTGGAAAGCACTTCAAGAATATACCCGTCCAAATGATACAATCTTGGTAAATTCAATTGGGGTTTCCAACTATGGTATTGCTCATTTGGAGGAATTGCTCAACTGGGACGGTTTATACGTTGACCCTGTTATCAACCAGTTGGAATTACACCCATGGTCGCCACAATTGAAGTTAAGAGAGTATTTGGTAAGAAAAGGAATCTGTATTGAAGCTTATTGTCCGTTAACCAGGGGTGAAAAGTTCAATGATCCAGAATTGCTTGAATTGCAACACAAGTATGGTGTTTCTGCTGTAGAAATCTTGTTGAAATGGTCTTATTTGCAAGGGTTTATTGTCTTGGTTAAGACTGAGAACCCGGAAAGAATTGCAGAAAATTTCAATGTATTACCAGACGGTAACAATGGAGTCAACCAAGATATTCCATTGCAATTCGGGAAAGTCGATTTAGACTATGAGATCATTGATAGATTAAACAAACCAGAATCTCACGAAATCATCTGTTGGAACCACGAAGATCCAACTCTTTACCAAGGATAAACTATCCTCTGCAACCATGTTTTGCCAGGATGTTAATGCTCAAAACTATTGGAAATTCGATTCTTGCCTTTCTTTCCTTTTCATTCGAAAAGAATCTGATTTATCATTACTGTTTGTTTTTATGCTTCGAGATTTAGTTATATTTGTCTTTTGGAGATTTGCTTTCTATTGTTCATTTATAGATATAATAAAATCCTATGAACTACCCTCTTGCCATCGAACTAAAGAAAGCAAGAATTTTTGTTTTTGTGGCAGGGACCCTGCTCAACAGCACAAAAGAGGTTCACTAATTTCGATAATATTTGTTTTCTTGACTTTTCCGTTTCTTCTCTTCCGTATTTTATATCCGCTCTATGGCGCCTACTACAACTTCGTCTCTACTAAAGTTCCAGATTTTGACTCAATTGCGTGATAACATTACCTTAAGCTTAGGATGTGTTCCTGAATTGTTTGTTCTACACAGAGGACATCATTTTGATGATACCGATTGGTATAAATCGGTTGCCTCGCCTGAATTGCCCCAAATCGAGTACAATAGCGAATCAATCGATCCGTGGATCAAGCAATATAGTTTACTTTCGAAATGCAACAAACCTGGAAAATCTTACGTTGTCGATGGTTCTGCTCTTGAAGCAGCATACACTTTACTTTAATTTGATAATTTTTGCCAATTATTGCTTTGATTTTTAGTTCAATATAAACTTCTAGTATATTACATGCAACTCCACGCTGCATTCAGTAAGGTTCTGTTGGTGGTGTACCGTTCTTCATTGGCTCTTGTTTTTTTTGCAGCCATCACAAAAATTAAATTTCAAATTATGTTAAGATTAGTTACACTAGATTAGTAGATCACGAAATTCAGTTCAAAGTTTGTTGTTTCGCTTTATTAGAGTCTCTTTGGGTTCAAATAAAAGCAAATTTTGCTCATTCATGTCACTTTTCATCCACAAATTCACTCTATTTTACCATGTTTTTCCCCAATTTGATCCAAAAAGAGCACAAACATATAAAACTAACTATACTAGAACCGTATATCCACCATACTCTCTAAATATCCCATACTTGCTCCTACAATCATCGTTTTCGTTGCTGGAAGTTAAATTTACAGCGCTACCATGTACAACTTTTTGTACCCTCACAACGATTTTTCACTTTGTTTCAACGACCAACTACTGCTCTTTTCCAACCCAAACCACACATTAACAGGCCAATATGTCGCAAAAGAAACCCATAAGACAGGACTATATTGCCAAAGTCCGGTACACCAATAATTTGCCGGCTCCACCTTTGAACCCCAAATTTATCGATTATAATGTAACAGAGCCCATTTCTTCCAAACAAGAAGCACAATACTTGATGTCATCCTTATTCAGAAAGGAGAATTTCATCAACTTGATGCAAAATTTGGACGAAGAATACGGAATGAACTTGAATTTGATCAATAATGTAGGGTTTTTGGATGACGGAAATGAATCAGTCATCTATGGTTTAAATGGAGAAAACAACCCTAAATTGCACCAAAAGGATAGAGAATTGTTGAGAGATGCCGGCATATCTAACTTGTCGAAATCAGAGCCAGGGGTGTCGTTTTTGCGTAGAACAGAGTATATTGCTGAAAAGCAAGCTATTGCTGCCCCATCGAATGGCAATGCTACAGTCACCAAAGTTGATAAGAATATTGAGCACACAGATCCCGAATCTCAGTTAAGAGCTGTAGAAGCTACCTTTGATATTGCTCAGGATAGTTTGGTTAATATGGAAAACTTGTCACACCCAAGAAAGAAGCACTTGAAAGCAGTGAATACTTGGCCGTTATTGCCGGATACTTCTATGTTAGATACCAAGTATCTCAATGTGAAGTTTCTCGGTTCGGCGTCGATTAATAGAGAATTTCAGCAAGCCAAATCACAACCTGGTTTCGATGAAAAGACATATACAGATTTATTGAAATCGACCATCTTTAGACCAATTACTTCGGAGGACGGTGAATGGTTATCATTGTTCCAATTGAAGGATAAGTCGAAAGCTGAGGAGTTGGTTTCACGTCTTAACTCCACCGAAAAAGAGCAGCCAGTTAATCTTTTAGACGAAGAAGAAGACAACGAAATTTATCCATTTATACACGTCAAGAACTACGATATGAAGTTTCACCGTTTCACCAAGCCTAGTGAAGAATTGATTATTAAATTTGTTCCAGAAAACTCCTCCAAAAAGAGAAAAGCGGCATATTATTACCCTATAACTGGTAGAATCGATTTGAAGAAGTATCGTGTTTCCACAAACACTGAGGTCGCCCGTTTCTTGAAAGACAGCACTATTGATCAGATCAACTTCCAATTGAGAGAACCTACCACCAACGAGCTCAAGAAAATGGATACTGCTCGGTCCGAATACGATCCTATGGAGTATGAAGGTGAAGATGAAGAGGAAGACCAAGAAGAAGAACAAGAAGAACAAGATCAAGACGAAGAACAAGAAGACGAGGAACATGAAGACCAAGATGTGGCCACTGAATTCAACGAGGCAAGTAAGGAAGTCGACGAAGAACAGGCAAACGACGATTATTAATTAATCCCAAGTAATCCTGGATAGATTACGTGTATAATATTTGTATTCATAGTATCTAAATAAACTTATTTAATGCAAAGTGAATGTGTAAGCAAAGTGGATGTACTTTGAACTTTATCGTACTCTTTGACTTGATTGCATTATCTTCATTCCAACGATTCATTTACTTTACTGTTCAAAAGAACCTCCTTATCTTTGCTTCAAGTAACCTTTGAAGTCCTATCGTTGTTAAACATTTCTCTTCTTTCCAAACATTCTTTTGATCTTGACTGTGTAAAAGTGTTTAATCTTCGCTGTTCAAAGTGCCTTCGCCTTAAACAATATGACACTTGTCGCTTTTCGCATCAGCTTCCTGGTTAGCACCGTCGACAAGCTCCTTGCTTTCTTTCCGTTTTCGTAAAATCAGCGATCTTTTTTTCGACTTCACTGTCGTCCCATTTACAGCTGTAGCTTGTTCAGTAGGTTCAGAAGATTGACTAGGTTTCGCTCTAGAGTTGAATTTGCTCTGCATTGTCTGGGCAATTTTGGCGTCCTCCTCTTCCTGCAACTGTCTTACAAGTGCCAAGTCGTTATCAGGAACATAGGTGTCATCTGGTATGTCCTGGTCTATATCTAGAATGGGGAAGAAGGTACCGGAATAGAACAAGTCATCTTTTCCAGAGACAGAAGTTAGCGACTGCCACACTATCTGATTCGATTTATTCTGAAATGAACTGTCGGTAATTAGCAAGTAGAACTCGCCGTCTGCTCGCTTGAACAAGGTGGAAAAGTGGTTATTTCTGAAGAATACTATGAACTCATCATCGTGCAAAGTTAAATTCAACCGTTCCAAACCGTTTTTCGTCAACTGGGTCTTGTTAGAGTCGAGCCACTTGCGAATAACTCGGCGGTTCGCTACCACCTCTGGCGACTCGTCGCTAGAGAATAAGTAGTCCTGAATCAGGTCGAAGTTCTGGAGCTGGTACATAATCTCCACTAACTTTGCGTAGCAGTCAGTATCGTTCGCGCTGGTTCCACTGTAGCCCGTCAGGTCCGAACCGACCTGATCCACGGTCCAACCGTGGCGAAATTTCAAATCAAAGAGTTCGAACAAGATGGAACCAATATCTTGACCCTCAAATTGGCCCGAGATCAAATTCGGATTTACATTCAAACCTGTGTGCAATAACGGCAATTTGTCCAACAATTGGTCGATCTCATACCGTGGCGGTCCGAACTGGTTGTAGAACAAGATTAAGTCGCCCAATTCTGCCAATATTTGTGGCAAAGTTATGTCTCCGGTAGAGTTGGCTTTTCTAAGCAAGCATTGTTTCAACTGTTGCACTCGTTCGAGCTTTTTTGCTTGGGTTTGCGGCAAGGAGGTTTTATCCTGGGCATGTTTGGATGATTTCCAGTCGTAGTCTAGTACTAAGGTGTTTATCAAAGCAATTAAAGCGCAAGGTCCGTTTAAATCCTGTAACAAAATGGGAGTTTGGAACTGATCGGCGATATCGGCGTACTCCTTTGACCAATGGATGATCTTGATGGGGAACTTGACGTTTTGCTGTTCAATTGCGGTAGACATGGGATGGATTGGTGAAGAACATTGTAGATATTAAGAAAAAGGGAATTTAGTATAGCCCGAAATCGGTGGGGAAGATTGCGGTAGAATCTGCAGAACCTCCACAGCATGCACCCCTCGATGCAGTGTAAGAATGCGTCCGCCACCACTAGAATTACTACCGTATGACGACGTTTATCCCTCTGCGGCCACCACTAGCACCAGTGCAATTGCCACTGTATTTCATGGTTTAGGTGAACTAATTGGGCCATAAGACTAATTGGCTGTGCTGGGTGCTTTGCGTGATTACTTGTACATAGCCTGCAAAGTACATACACTACTGCTACAGCTAGTACCAACTCTAGTACCGTCTGACCACAGTATGTATTTACATACACTACTACTACTACTACTACTACTACTACTACTACTACTACTACTACTACCACTATTACATCTACATCTGTCTGCTCACATTTCTTATATTCAGAACCAAGCGTATTTACACTAACGTACTATGATAACTCTCACTCTTTACTAATAAAGTAAAACACAATACCAATCATAACAAACAATATTCCTCCAACTAATGTATTAACTTGAGTAGTTTCCTCAGAAATTGATCTGGCAATTTCAGCATCAATCTTAGATCTTTCAGCAATAATCTTGTTAATAGGTTGCTGTGGTTTATTCGATGGTTGACTTGGATAAATCAATTCACAAAATTGTTCAATTTCACCACATTTTATACCGATTTTTAAGTAGTTTGGATCTTCCACGTTCGATTTGTGGTTGATCACTTGAATGTACTTTCTAAACACCTTGACAACACTAGGTAATGTTCTTGCTTGTAAAATCAATTCACAGGTAGTTCCCTTTCTAATCTTGACATTTTCATGTAATACTCGAGGGTTATTGTAAATTGTAGCCAAGGTTGCAATGGCCATAACCTGAGGAATGGCACAAAAGTTAAAACAAGATGGGTCCTTCACAAGCGACAAAAATTCAATCACATGTTTGACGTGGCCCAAGGCATTCAATACCAACTCGTTGATACAACATAATCCGTCAAATTCGCTTTTTGGATCGTTATGGAATTTTGGTAATTCGTCGGTGTATTTGGACCAGATTTCTTTGGGCCAAAATGATCTTCCGTCGTCTAAATCTTCGCAGTAGTCTCTTATGATGTTAGTTTTTTGCAAAAACAAACCCATGGATTCAGATTTTTCAAAATTGTCTTCCACTAAGGAATTATCCGAGAATTTGGCGAGAACCATCAATTTCGTCAATCCTTCGCCGACTAACCCAGCAACATAATGACAGTACAAATCGTAATCTTTGACGGTGGCAACACCGTTGACGTTGAAATTGTCGTCCAAAATGTAATCAGCCATTCCGTTACCCATTTTGATGGTGATATCTTTGACGATTTCTTGATATTGAGGCTTCAATTTGTGGTATTCCACCAAAATGTTGTCAAATTCAGTCAAAACAATTCTGTCCTTTTCATTTGGACCACTGCCGTTAAAAGTCCAGTCTTTCAAGTCCAATTTTTCATCAAATTTTCTTAATAAGGGAATCTTCACCTTTGGATCAATGGTCATATCATCTTCAATGGTGTCCAAAGCACGTAAAACCAAGTAGAAAATCATAATCACATCTCTTAACTCAGGATGTAACTCTTGAATCACTGAAGCGAAACTTCTAGAGGTCTTGTTTAAGAGATAGTAGCATCGTTGAAGGGAGGCAGGACTATCTTTCAAGTTTTGTGGGTGTAAACTCTGTCTGAAGTAGAATAATTGAACCACCGCCTTCAATTCGTTGGGGTGGGTGAGTAATTGCACTAACTTGCCCATATTTGTTGTTGTCGAAGATGTAAATAAACGTGCCAATTATCCAGATTTTACTTTATCTCTCGCTCTGAGCAAAATTTGTACGACGAGCATCGGTCACGTGACGTCGGTTTCGTTTATTGCTGGGGAGCAGATAGTAGAACGGCGATCGCATGGGTCCAGTTATAGCAATTGAGGTCTGTTGTAGATGTAGCATGTACATTTGCTGCAGCTGGAGTCAAGGGCGAAAATTGGTGCAAATTCCTACAAAAATGGAGTTTTTTGCGACGTTTTCGTCAATAAGCGAGTTTTCTCAGGCTTGTAGGACGGATATTTCTCGTTTATCCGCGTTTATGAGCTCTGCAGAGCATTTTGTATCGTATTCTAGTTTATGAGTTTTTGCAGGTCGCCATTTTCGATCTTTTCGAACCATTTTCTTGCGGCTTTGATGTTTTCTAAAATTAACAACTCTTCGTGATGCACTCTATCTAACTCTTTGTCCTTTAAAATGATCATAATAAACATGTTATCGGTTAAAATATCAATGTAGAAATGATTTCCGTTGCTGCCTCTTATGATAAGATTCGCAAAATTCGATCTTAGTTTGGAAATGGACTGCTTGTAAGTTTTGATAATATTGGAGATCTTTTCGAATCTTTTCGGGTCCAAATCGCTGTTCGCTGAATCGGCATTTTGCGACGTGGACGAGATGACCAAGAAAGTGGTTTTTTCGAACAAAATGATCTCTTCTGCGTCCAAAATCTCGTTGAACTTCACCAAATTTGAATTGAACAAATTCATGTTAGGAATTAACGAACACACAATCTGCGACCACGCTTTGTAAAGCGACTCGTCCCAAATAGACGTGGGAAACCCCTGCAACTTGAATTGATACGGATTTGAGATCTTCTGCAACTTTTCCATCATGATGTTAAACAACTCCTCCCGCTTATCTATTTGAACAAGATCCATTTTGTGCAACAAAACAAAGATCTTGGCCCCTGGACTGTACTGCTGCAAATTGGTCAACGCTTTGACAAAGATTTCGATGTCTTTGTTGATGGATTTAGACTCAACATCAAACACATGAATTAACACCTGCACCATTTTAAAGATATGGTCCTTTTGGTTGGTAAAATAGTTGTCCATAAACACGTCCTGTCCACCACAGTCCCAAAGGTTCAATGTCATGTTACCGAGGAACCGTAAATGGCTGTGTTCTACATCTATTGTTGCCCCCAATCTACGGGTATCAAAGGCTGAATAGTTAGAGAAAATGATGGATCTCATGGAAGACTTTCCAGAACCGGATCTGCCCATTAAAAGCAACTTCTTTCTTGACGATTGTGACATTTTGAATTATGGGTGTGTTGCAATGAATAGTGATGTTAGGTGTTTAAACTGTTTCGCAATTGTCTAAGAGTGTGTAGTTTTTCCTATACGCTTATCATTATTGTATGCAGGATGATATTGTGGTAATTGCTTGGGATAGGTGAAGAGGAAGAGACGGGAAAGAGAGGAGATGGGTTAGAGGAAGAGCTGAGATATGGTGGATAAGAGTTAGAGGGGTTAGGGAGAGTCTTTTGGTGAAATGTGTAGGTTATTGGTGTTTTTGGTGGTAGAATTGATATTGCTGCAAAATTGTGAATTGTGCTGGAATGCTCGCACAAGACTCTAGTAAATGGCTATATGTTCGTTCCAGCTGGACTCTATTGTTCGTGTATTGAACTCTATTAAACTTTATCTCTAGCACCAACCGTTCTATTGTACTTTTGATCACCAACCGTGTTGATTGTAGTCTTCTACGAAAGTAGTTGTATCAAAATTCGCATTTCTATTATGCCTTTTCATCCAAATGTTTATACTTATCATACACCTGGTCAACATGACTTAATAACTGGCTCTTTCTGTCGTCGTCACACCAGGATCCCTTAATACTATTTTGGGCAATTTTAATCCAATCCTGAACGGAAAAGTTGAATTTTGAGTGAACCTCTAAATAATTATCCAAGATATATCCTCCAAAATAAGCAGGATCGTCTGAATTGATGGAGAAAGGAACGTTATTGTCCAAAAACAATTTCATTGGCAATTCACTAACATCCTGAACCACATTCAACTTAACATTCGACAATGGACAAACCGAAAGTAAAATTTGTTGCTCTGCTAGTCTCTTCAATAATTCACTGTCGTACTGACTGTTGATACCATGGTCAATTCTGGTGACATTCAACAAATCTAAAGAGTTTGTCACAAAACTATGATCACCTTCTTCTCCTGCGTGGGCAGTTAAATTAGCATTAGGGTGGTTTTCTTTCAAAGTAGCGTAACACTCGCTAAACAAGTGAGGAGGGAAAGGTTTTTCTGACGAATCGAGACCAAGTCCATGGATTATTTCAGAATTGTAGAAAGGTTTTGCTTGTTCGATGATTGATAAACCATCTGAAGGAGGTAAATGACGTAAAAGACACATGATCAACTTGTTAGTAGTACCATACTGCTTATTCGCATCGATACAAGCTTTGTTGAATCCAGCAACTACGACATCCATAGAAATACCTCTTTCTACATGACCCTGGGGATCAAAGAATACTTCTGAATGTAAACAGTTATCACCATGCGCTTTTTGAAAGTATGCCATAGCTAAATCGTAGAAATCTTGCTCCTTGATCAATACACTCATACCTACGTAGTAATGATCTAAGAAGTCTTGCAAATCGGCAAAGTCTTTATATCTTGCGTTACACTCCTCAATATCGCTGGGAAAAGTCGATGGCAACGTGATTTCATTTCTCTTGGCCAATTCAAACAATAAAGCTGGTTCTAATGTCCCTTCTAAATGAAGATGATGTTCACATTTGGGCAATTCGGTCAAAAACGAAGTAAAAGTCATCGCTAATGGCTATTTCAAACTTGAATGGTAATGGCAAAGTCAGTTGGATGTTTGGCTACTATTTTGCGGTGCTAATAACTAATATGACAGTACTATACTACAAACTCCAAAGAAGATGCTTATCTATTTGCAACCAATTTTCGTGTCAATTTTGACAGCTAAAAGAAATTCTCGGCAGCCGCACAATACGGTAGCGCCGAGAAACCATTGCTACTTTACAGTCTTTGCTACGGTACTAGTGAATATAGCACCGGAGTATGAACTAGGGCAAAATTCGTTAATCACTATTCCATACACATATGTACACATTCATATACGTCCATACACGTATATGCACGATCTATAGAATACATACACTATTTCATTCACTATTCCATGTTCTTGTCCATACAAATGCAAAATACACTGTATACAAACCAGCACTACATGCACACTATTCCAGGCTGGCCAACCCCAGAACCAAGAACGGCATGGGGCAGGAAATCTCGATCACGTGACTAAACTCTGCAGGACCCTTTACCTCGAAACAGCACCCTGACGTGTGTTGTAAAATGGACGCTACGTTTCTTCTTTATAGCAATTGCATTTTTTAGGTGGAAATGAGGTTATTGTCGTTGGTATTGGCGGTTCTGCAGGTGAGTGCAGTGCTTGGCTTCACCTACAGGTCTTTCCAGTTAACAGAGACCACTAATGGAGCATGTATCTTAGCAGACACTGCTGATTACAAGACCCTTTTCAGATTTAACAATTTGTTGTCCAAAGACGGATTGCCATTGATATTTTTCAACTACTTCGATTACGTAAAGTTTAAGGACTTCCCCAACTTGAATGAGTTCTTGAATGATAGTTATATTGATGGTAGAATTAACAAGTTACTTAGAGTGCAGCCTGATGGTTCGTTTCATTTTAAATTGAGACCAGGAAACGGCTACACGAAGCTTCCAGAGCGTTACATCAACTACACTTTGGCTCAGGACGAAGTGTTCGACTTGCCAATTGTTAATAAGGGTATTTACTGTACCTATATTCCAAAGTACCCTAAGTCTTCCAAGTTTTTAGTTGATGTAGAGATCATAGACGAGCTTCTCCCTATCGACTCGCCCAGACATTTGGACGTGCACGTTAAGGTGGGGTGCGGATTGGTGGCATTAATTGGAGGTTTTTTCTTGGTTCATTCGATTTTAACTAAGTCTCACACCACACACTCTCACAAAGTCGCTTCCTCGGTGCAATTCACCCCCATTACCAAGCTAGTTCTTGCCTTGTTGCAACTTAGATTGCTTGGTATCTTTATTGTGGCAGTTTGCGAAAAATTGATCTTGACTTTCCCAAATAATCCTTATGCTAAATTGGCTCATGGGTTCCTTAATCAACATGTTTATCCATTGGAACACTCAAGTTTCGACCCCTTGTTTGATGCCTTTGCCTTTGTTTTGGCCACAGGATATCTCTACACTAACAAATTACCCAAGAAGTTTTATTTGGTTTTGGGTATTTATCTTTCATCGTATTTCACCAAGTCCCTTTTATTGCAACAACAACTTGTTATTCCAGGAGAGTTTCAGTTATTAAACGTGGGTATCAATAACCAACCTTACGATATTTTGTACAACTCCATTATTACTGGAGCTGGATTGAATGCTGACGTTAAAAAACATTTGAACGTGCCTGTCTATACCTCTTCTGTTGTATTATTGATGTATCATGTTTTCGCTGCTAATATTTTCTTCCCAGCATCAATTGTTTTTGGTTTTACTACATTAAGAAACTTGAAGAAACAATCAAATCCTGATTCATCGAAACCTGCTTCATCGAAATCTTCTTCATCGAAATCTGCATCGGATATCGATACTCGTCCTTTATCTTATATGGTTTACGGGTTCTTGATTTTGTATTCTTTAGTGGTAAAGAAGATGATCATGCGGAATCTTTTACCAAACTTTTTGTTTGATGGGTTGAACGACTTTGGTGAAATCTTGATTGTTGTTCATAGGTTTATCGGAAGTAAATTAATCGGCAATTACTTCATCAAAACTATTGATATTGTTATTGTTTATTTAATTTGGAGCTTTATTCATAAACCTCAAGTTAAAAAACAAAAGACTAGTTAGATGGTTTTGCTAATTTGATTAGTCGATTGCTTCAATTGAAGCTTAGTCTATAGCATAGGTAAATAGAATCTAAAAAGTGACAATCAATTTAAAATAAAATGTTAATCTGTTTGCAAAAAAGTATGCGCAAACCCGGAATCGAACCGGGGGCCCAACGATGGCAACGTTGGATTTTAC
>JAKTVZ010000035.1:0-51144 GCA_030560825.1 Suzukiozyma fluviatilis | reverse complement strand
GTAGAAGTGTATTCAGAACCGTTCGAGTCGGTAGAGACAATCACAACACCAGTTTCAGTTTCTGGGTTACCAGCGGAATCGGTGGTAGTGAAAGTAGTGGTGTATTCAGTGGTAGTTGGGAAGACTGAAGTAGTGGTGTATTCAGAACCGTTTGAATCAGTACTAACGATTACAACACCAGTTTCAGTTTCTGGGTTACCAGCGGAATCGGTGGTAGTGAAAGTAGTGGTGTATTCAGTGGTAGTTGGGAAGACTGAAGTAGTGGTGTATTCAGAACCGTTTGAATCAGTACTAACGATTACAACACCAGTTTCAGTTTCTGGGTTACCAGCGGAATCGGTGGTAGTGAAAGTAGTGGTGTATTCAGTGGTAGTTGGGAAGACTGAAGTAGTGGTGTATTCAGAACCGTTTGAATCAGTACTAACGATTACAACACCAGTTTCAGTTTCTGGGTTACCAGCGGAATCGGTGGTAGTGAAAGTAGTGGTGTATTCAGTGGTAGTTGGGAAGACTGAAGTAGTGGTGTATTCAGAACCGTTTGAATCAGTACTAACGATTACAACACCAGTTTCAGTTTCTGGGTTACCAGCGGAATCGGTGGTAGTGAAAGTAGTGGTGTATTCAGTGAAGTCATCAGTAGTTGAGGTTGGGAACACAGATGTAGAAGTGTATTCAGAACCGTTCGAGTCGGTAGAGACAATCACAACACCAGTTTCAGTTTCTGGGTTACCAGCGGAATCGGTGGTAGTGAAAGTAGTGGTGTATTCAGTGGTAGTTGGGAAGACTGAAGTAGTGGTGTATTCAGAACCGTTTGAATCAGTACTAACGATTACAACACCAGTTTCAGTTTCTGGGTTACCAGCGGAATCGGTGGTAGTGAAAGTAGTGGTGTATTCAGTGAAGTCATCAGTAGTTGAGGTTGGGAACACAGATGTAGAAGTGTATTCAGAACCGTTCGAGTCGGTAGAGACAATCACAACACCAGTTTCAGTTTCTGGGTTACCAGCGGAATCGGTGGTAGTGAAAGTAGTGGTGTATTCAGTGGTAGTTGGGAAGACTGAAGTAGTGGTGTATTCAGAACCGTTTGAATCAGTACTAACGATTACAACACCAGTTTCAGTTTCTGGGTTACCAGCGGAATCGGTGGTAGTGAAAGTAGTGGTGTATTCAGTGGTAGTTGGGAAGACTGAAGTAGTGGTGTATTCAGAACCGTTTGAATCAGTACTAACGATTACAACACCAGTTTCAGTTTCTGGGTTACCAGCGGAATCGGTGGTAGTGAAAGTAGTGGTGTATTCAGTGAAGTCATCGGTGGTTGAACTTGGGAAGATAGAAGAAGAAAGTTCAGTAGATGATACTGCTGATGAACTTTCTGCAACACTAGAAGAAGGTGCTTCAGAACTGGAAGAAGGTGCTTCAGAACTGGAAGAAGGTGCTTCGGAACTAGATGATGGTGCTTCGGAACTAGATGATGGTGCTTCAGAAGACGAAGATGGTGCTTCAGAAGACGAAGATGGTGCTTCAGAACTGGAAGAAGGTGCTTCGGAACTGGAAGAAGGTGCTTCAGAACTGGAAGATGGTGCTTCAGAACTAGATGATGGTGCTTCAGAAGACGAAGATGGTGCTTCAGAAGACGAAGATGGTGCTTCAGAACTGGAAGAAGGTGCTTCGGAACTGGAAGAAGGTGCTTCAGAACTGGAAGATGGTGCTTCAGAACTAGATGATGGTGCTTCAGAAGACGAAGATGGTGCTTCAGAAGACGAAGATGGTGCTTCAGACGAAGAAGAAGCAGATGAAGTTGGTGGTGGTGCTAGTGGGATACCTTCACATGAGTTACAGTTTGATGGTGCAGGGTTTGGTGGTGCTCCACTATAAACAATAGCATTGTTTAATGGGACTGAAACACCTGGGAAGATATGCGAAGTCAAGCTGAAACCAGAAGTACTATAGCCGGGACCAATAACGAAATATTGAGGTAATGTGTTGAGAAGACCACCGTAGATAGTCAAAACACCGGTAACAGCATTATAATTCCATCCAAAAATGGTAGTAGTTAATCCGATATAATTACCATTACCAAAACCAGCAACAGTATAACTTTGAAGTGCAGTTACAGTTGAAGCAACTAATTCAGAGGCAGAATCTTCCATATAAAACGTTTGAGTAGTATCAACAGCTAAAAGTGGACTATCTAAGAACACTGTGGAGTCAGTTTCAATATGGATACAACCGGTACCTTTGATTTGAGTAAGCTGATGATAGATTTCGTTGTAGAAACAAATATCACCATTATTTGTAATAGAACCTGCAGCGGCCCCCAAAGTAACGACACCAGTAGATTTAGTATTTTGATAGAAAGTCATTAAACCTTCGTTATCGAAAATGATAGAAGTAATCGACATGATAGGTATTCCAATAGAACCATCCCCACCCATGAAGATATAACCATTATTAGTAAAGGATGCACCAACCAAACTATAGTTTGGGGCAGTTAAGGATTCAACAGAATTAAAGGAAATGGTACCATCATTTGTAATTGTATTTAAAAGTCCCAGAAGTGAAACAGTCAATGCAATCAAACTACTACTGGATGAAATATAAAGACCACCTCCTTGACCAACGTCCAAGGAACCAGTGAAGGAAGAAAGGGCATTGTTCCAAATAGACCAGTAAACATTTGGGTCAATTGTAATGTCACCAATCGAAAGATTAACAATACCTGAATCGACTGTATCTTGAGAGATGACAATCGCAGATACTGCTGACACTGTCGTCGCTATACTTAGTATCAAATTCTTTATCAACATATTAAGAATTGAAAGACTAAAAGTTTTGCAGCAAAATCAAATCAGACAAAATTACTGAGAAAAGTTAGTTAATTTAAATAAGCAAGTGAAGTATCCGTGTTGAAACTACAAAAGTTCGACGGATAAATGCTTTTGACGAAGTTTCTTCCGATTTTAGAATAGTATAGCTCTCAGAACTTTGATGGTTTTCGTTGACATAAAAAATAATTTTGCAGCCGACGTTGTGCATGCATGTTGCGTCGACGTAAAAAATAAAGTTTACGAAATAAAAAGGGTTCTCTATGATTGAAGGCTTCGCTTCAAATGGAAACAAGGCTATACATCAAACAAACAAACGTCCCAGCATTAACATAAAAAAGCTTTTTACTATCAATGTTTGATTGATGCGAGTTTCGGTGTATATAAATTGTAAAGAATTGTAAAGAATTGTATATTTAGGCGCGAAAGGGTCTATTAAAAATAACCTAAGATGATTCCGAATTGGATTATTTTGTAGGCAATAAGTCGACAACGACTAAAAATCGGAGTATGATTTTGATGTACTAAAGAATCTCTTAAGTACGCTAATAACTGTAAAAATTATAAAAAATTATTAGTCTTGGCATCAGAAATCATGGGGTTCAGTCAATGCTTATTTCAACTAATAGAGTAGAGCTGATTTCTTTTCCATAGATTACAAAGTGTGGTGTTATTTCGGCATATGAAAGCTATAAAGTAATTTCAAGCGCTTAAATTAAGGTTTAGCGAACAATTTAGCGAATAATTGACCGAACATAATTTGAAATCGAAGAAAGTAGGGCAGCCACCAATGTCCAGTCGCTTCGCCATACATTCAAAATCACCATATTAATAATCCCTGCTTTTAATTGCTAATCCAAGGCATACTTGTGCATCATCTAAAGTAACTATATTTCACAATATTTTAAACGCACAGAAAATAGTATATGCATGTCTGTAAGAACTACTTATTTAGTTGAAAAAATACTTCTTTCGTTCAATGAAGTGAGTGAATACCCTAATGTTGATATTTTTTGACTTGTAGTATTTCGGCTGGGGGGGTTGACGCAGAGAAAATACTTTTGTATTCGCAGCAGATATTTTGTTGAAGGGTGCAACTACATATTATTTTTACGCAAATCGCATCCTATTGATATGGAACACTATATCTGTGGATCTGAATGTGATGAATTGGACCCTGCAACGAAGCTATTTTTACACCAATAAAAAGTGGATGAATGAAGACATTAGATAATTATATAATTAATACGACAATTGCCCTATTCATTTGTATACAACGTTGATCCTCTCGCTGATCTTTAATTTCTAGTGGAAAATATTTTCCACAGGTTCCCTAGCTGCAACCAAGCCTAATCGATGCGAAATTTCCGTATCCAGTATGTTCAGTTTTGTTGAAGGCTCTGATATTTCTACATGTAAATTAGCCGAAACGCTAATTTTCAACAATACTTTCCCTTTTTCCGAGGTTTCTCCGAGGAAACAGGGTTTTCGTACATGCAAGCAATCGCGGAAGGCTATCATCTGCGATGAACGAAACCAATTGGTTCGAATTGATTGCTTCGGCAGGGCTTTTCAAAAATATTGAGTCCAGAAGTGAGGAATATTTTCGCTTCAACAGAATTCACGCAGATTACATTGGACAACCAGTAAATGCAAAAGATCGCATCACTTGTCAAATAACTAAATAGGGGGATGCTTGACTAAAATTGCTTTAGTGCAATAGAATGGCAGGAGTTTGCAGTTGCAATTTCTAGTCGCATATTGAATTATACTTTTAGTCTTTGCATCAGCTTTTAGTAACCACATGGTTTATGTGACAGTTAGTCTTGGCAGATCCGATTTGATCTGTGACAAAAGATCTACAACAATTAAGACATGTATAATCTACACCATCCTTTGTCAAGTTGGGTGTAGTCTTTATGTGGAGCCGATCTAACTATTTTTCCATTCGTATTTTCGGTGAGCCATAGTAGTCATCCATTGTAATTCACACTTGAACATGAACTAAATTACCATATTAGTAACTGACTTTCAGCAGACAATTGCAAAAAAAAAATTTCCTGTATTCTTCACCGCCAAAGGAAAATACGTTTGGTCTCAGATAGTTGAATAATATTTACTACCACAGAATCCTGCGAGAAAAAAAAATAAATGATTGTCGCCTCTGTATCCTTGTTCTCTTGATAGCAGCAATATATAGGAGCTGGTGTATTCAATGCGTGCACACGAGTAATCCAAGGAGTGGTATGCCCTGAGTTGTTTAACGAGAACCCTGAATTGTTCTGACCTGGAGTACCGAATCTTCGGAACCGTAGCCTAGACTCCAGTGCGCGCGCTTAGTAGGATTATGCAAAACCAAGTCTGCTGAAAAACAATACTAGCCAAAAAACATAACCCGCCACACGCTGTTGGGACCCATGCACTCACCCTACCTCAAACTGCCACTCCTTCACCACTTTATAACCAAAGTTGCTAGCACTGCTGCAACAAACGGTGAACTTGGTGGAAGTTTGTCGCGTGATTACAAATCACGTGATTTGTGCACGACAAAAATTTTCCCGTCAAATTTTTCACAGCCAAAGTGGTTCCAACAGTAGCGCCAGAATGATCAGAATAGCAGGAAATGGGGTATGTCGCCGCATAGGCGTGAGAACGTTCACCTCATCGTTCGTTTCATCGAAACCAGGCGGAAAATCCGACTCCGCAAGCGATTCTAAGACCAAATTGAAAAGACAGCAGGCAATCAAACAAAAGAACAAGCAAGCCCCAGAATTACACCCATTGTACATGGAAGTACCGCAAGCTTTGAAGTATTTGCGTGCTGCCGAAGTAGGAAACCCCAGTAAAAGAACCACCATATCGATTTTAATGACAGTTTTACCAGAAAAAGGTTCCAAGCCTTTACAAGGAGAAATATATTTGCCCAAACCAATCAAGGAATCGCACTTTATGGTGTTCAGTTTGAACGAGGAAGTAGTCCAGCAGGCCAAGGATATGGGAGCAACTTATTGCGGTGGTCTTGACTTAATTAACGAGATTTCACAGGGATTAAAGTTGGACGGAATAACTCATGCATTTGCTACCCCAGATATCGTGAAGGACTTGCGAGCAATTGCCAAACAGATTGGACCTAAAGGATTAATGCCTACTGCCAAAAAGGGTACTGTGGACGAGGATATCGCCCAATTGATGCGGAAGTCTGTAGGTGCCTTACCATTCAAACAGAAGGAACAGCACTTATCCATTCCTATCGGTAGATGTGACTTTTCCGACAAGGAGATTCTCGGCAACTTGAAGGCTGCCAGCGATGCCATCTACGCCAGCCAACCTCCGGGAACAAAGAAGCCCAACTTGATCGGAAAGACCTGTCTTTCCAGTACCATGGGTCCGTCTGTGGTGATCAATTTTAAGAACCAGTAGATGCATTTGAACCCTCCATGACGTAATGTGCCTCTGTAGCAGCCCAGTCGCTGCTAACGGCGGCTCTGGCTTGCAAACTGGGGCCTCTACCGTCCATTCCACGATTTAGCTCATCCTGTACATAATAATACATAGCTCCGCCAGCTTGGCCTCGAATTTCGTTTTCAAACCTCGGCTGCAATGCCTGCCCTCAGTAGTATACAACAGTGCCTTCTACCTCGAACTTACCCTCTTTCTTCACCTCTTGCCTATGGCTGCAAACCGTCGACCTTCGCGTACTGCATTTAACCTGGTGTTTATATCCTGTATATAGACCACAAGCTTAAAGCTTTAATCTCAAAATTAAGCGGTAGAAGATCAAGCACACCAATGCCATGCTAAGTGTGGTCAGCAATGGTAAGTTTATGGGCTTCTCTGACGGCACCGTTGTGAGCTGGTGCCCTGTGTTGAACTTATTATTCATTTCAATGAACCGAATGTCCATTTGGGTGTACCGTTTGAACGGTGAACGTATATATGCCATCAACAACAAGCTGATAATCGAACATGTAGCCTTCATAAACGATGGTTCTTTGTTTTGTGTAAGCGGAGTTGATGGTACGGTGAAAATCTACGACTCAAATAATGGTAAGCTTATCAATGTGTTGCCAAACTTCCATGGAATCAAATTGATCAGTTGGAATCTTAACAATTATTGCAGTACCAGTCAGTTTGAAGACTTGTTTAGGATAGATATTATAGAGCAATTGCCACAGGTGGTCAAATTTACGTCGAAATTGAACTATTTGATCGTTGTAGACGAGGCAAGCATCACATTTAATTTTAACAACTTGTTAACTGTGCGCGGGTTTGAGTGTTCCCAGGTTAATATCGTTGGACACCTCGATAATAACGATCTTTTCAAGCAAATCTTTGTCGCAAAGTCGTCAATTGGCTACAATTTGGTTCATTTGCACTCAAATCTATCTGCGATGGATAAAAAGTACACCTTATCGATCATTCAAGCGCATTGTAAGCTAATTGCGTTAATGGCACATATTAAAGCTCAATTCCAGAAGATCAGCGACGAAATTGCACCATTTCTCTCTTTGTTTGACAAGTATTTTTCATTGCTTATTCTAGAATACCCTGGGGAAGCTAAAGTGGTAATTCGAAATTATTTTGCCCAGTACATTCTAACTGGATTAATTGAGCCAAAGTCCAAAGATTTTTGGCTCAATCAGTTCGGTGAACGTGGATACAAACGGTTGACCAAGCTTGGAAACTCCTGTTACGATAACATAAGGAAGATTGTGTTTTCGCAAGTAATTCTGAGTGTTGAGCGTATAACCATCATAATCAACGAATTATTGGGGGTAGCTACCTGGGTAGTTAACTCGGGCGAAAAGTTTCATTTTGGGCTCGACGTAGCTCACCTCAATAAACTACTCCTGATAAATGGCACTTTTCTCAAAGGGGCATATAAAATTATTTGGGAAGTCAATAACGAGCAAAAGTTATTCAATAACTTCTTTGACATGATAAAACACGAGTTTATTGACAAGTTGACGAAAGAAGATGATCTCGAATCGTATTTGAAGGCTAATAAAGGGTTCAATTATTCGCAGGCTCTAAAATACATCAATAAGAATTTGTTTCAAAGCACGTTACTAAATTATGCCAATATTGCTACAACTGAATATGAGATTTTGCAAACTTGTGAAAGTATTGAAGATGGGAAGTCGATACTTGCATTATTCGACGAAATTGTCCTGACTAATGATAGTTTAATTGATTCATTCAAGAGCTTTTTCCCTTCCATTCTCACTTGCAACGAATATCTTGAGTTGGAAGGCTTTGAGAAGATTAGTTTGAAAAATCACGACAATACAACAGTAATATGCGGAATAAAGGACTCTATGGTTCAACTTATGAAACTCAACGATAAATTTGAAGTTTCTGTGGTTAAGCGTATAAATGTGCCAAACACCATCAGTTATGAACTACTCAATAACAAATTGGTTGTTTTTCTTAGAGATAGAATACTTCAAGTTGACGTTGCAAATGTCTGGGAAACAGAGCAAGAAGTTATAGAATTGTCTACGTTAAGTTTTTCCGAAATCCCACTTGACCTCGCCAATCCAGCGAAAATGGCAGTATCAGATAGTTTTGGATGTATATTAGACAGCAATAAGCAGAATTATATGGTCTTCAAATGGAATTAGTCGATGGAATGACGTGATAGAAGGATAAAAAGTTTATGGGGCATAAAGGTAATGATACACGTATATAGTAATGAGTCTATGTAATATAAATGAAATCAATGCAAATTAATGATATTTAGTGCGAAAGAAGCTAAGAACTCTTCTTAAGGATTAACAAGTTGATATTCTCATAGAGAATACTGTTTGTAATAAGTCGTAATATTATGATACAAGGGTAGGTTCAATTATTGCTCTATCTTGGTTTCTAGCAATTCCTGAATTACCGGGATTGGGTTCTCGTTTTCGTAGTAGTCCTTCATCCAACTCGGCGTCAATACTCCATTTTCGATGTAAAACAGTCTCATGACATAGCTTCGGTAGATCTTCCTGATATTGTTATCGCTAGGAATCAAATGCTTGGAGCGTACTCTTTTCAAAACTGGATTATATTGTGGTTTAATGCGAAGCATATACCTAAAGAAGTTTGGATTTATTTCAAGTTCCTTTTCTTTCTGAGACGGTACTGAGCTATCTAATTTGGGCTTATGGATGGCTACTTGGTATAAATGCTGTAGGTCGTGCTTTTGAATGGGTTTATGCTTTTGAAGCAAGTTCTTGACTAGGAGTACCTTTGCCTGTAGAAGCTTATTTCTTTCAAGAGGGTGGATAGGATTGGCAAATCTATTAGTAGGATACACCACTTCGAAGCAAGGGAGCTTTTCTTCGACAATATTGCGATTCAGAGTGATTAAGTGGTAAAACTCCCTTAGTTTTGCAACCGTTAATTTTCGAGATTTTTCTCCCATTGCATAGTGTTTGACCATGGCAATGCTTGGCACCCCCTCAGTACTAATCTGGAAATGATCTACAACAGAAAAGTCGTGGTTTTGCTCCGCTTGCAATGCTTTGTTGTACTTATCAATGGCAGCAGCATCGCCTATCTCGTTGATGAGATGGACCTGGGGCCAATCGTTCTTCAAGGCGAGATAGGGCACGTTTACGAACTCTCGGGCCCATTCGCCGGTCCATTTGGTGTAACACAGGTCCAAAACAGCGTGCAATCTGTCAAACTTCCAATCTACAAGAATATCATCTAGCAAATTCACACTGGTCCTAAAACGGTCAATATTGGAGTTTTTGTTCTGGAAATTTCGCCTGGCGGTAGCTTTAAGTCGGCCGAGCGTCACGGTGTCCACAGGTAACCTGTTGATACGGCGATATAGCTGTCTGTACCAGGTGACAGAGTCCATACCTGATGAAAAACTTCTAGTCAAATATTACGTCATGAAAATTGACATCGTCTGCTGACTCAGCATTCGCGAAATATTATGTCAGAGACACAGAAATGAAAAATCACCAACACCAACTACAACTCTTCTTCCCCATCCACCATGGCCTTAGCAGAAACCATCTTAAGGAAGGTCCATAAGTACGGACTCATCCCCAAAAGTATTCGTCTTCTTCCGGTGATCTCAATTGTAGTTGCATTACTGTCAATTATCTGGTTAGCATGGATACCAATAGAGGGCAATTATAGGAACACCTATATTTCAGAGAATGCCTTGATGCCATCGCAAGTAACGAGTTATTTCCGCGAAAGTGAGTGGAATATTGTTCGCGGATACCGTGACGAGATCGCCAAGATGGAATCGCAACCTATTGCGGCGCGGAACGAACAAATCGAGGTATGGTTGAAGGAGTTTGGCTTGGTAACGGCCTATCACAGTAATGGTAGGGCCAACGATACTTTGTATGCTGTTATGCACGCTCCACGAGGAGATGATACCGAGGCCATGGTTTTGGCCACGCCATGGGTCACCAGTGACGGTGAGTACAACGAAGGTGGTATGGCCCTTACGCTAGCTCTCGCACGGTATTTTTCGCGCATGTCGATCTGGTCCAAGAATATTATCATCGTAATACCGGAGTCGGGCCACCAGCCGCTTCGTTCTTGGGTCGAAGCGTACCATACTTCGTTACAGATGACGGCTGGGTCCATTGACGCAGCTATCGTGTTGGAATACGGCAAAAATGGTGACTACTTCGAGTACTACCAGATGTTCTACGAGGGTCTTAACGGCCAATTGCCTAACTTGGACTTATTGAACACTGCTAATCTCATTGCCTACCACGAAAACGTCCATTCCTCCATCCAAAACACTCCTAGTAGTGAGCTCACTAAGAATACCTACTTGACTCGTTTGACCATCTTGGTCAAAGGTATCATCAGATTAGCTCTCGCGGGTCTAGACAGAAATACTCCCGGGTGCGAAGCCTTTTCGGGGTGGCAGATCCAGGCATTCACTATCAGGGCTAAGGGGAACAACGGACGTAACGATGTGACGCAATTTGGCCGTATTATCGACTCAACTTTCAGATCCGTCAACAACTTGTTGGAGAAGTTCCACCAGTCTTTCTTCTTTTACTTGATGATGAATACTGGTAACTTTGTGTCCATCGGTACCTACCTCCCTGCAGCAGTATTGGTGGCAGTAGCCTTCGCCTTGAGTGCCATCGGTTGCTTGTTGAACAGTGGTGTTCCTATTGTAGACTATGTAGAGAACATCAGTAAGCTTTTGACTACTTTCACTGTGATCGAGCTTTTTGGTGCTGCTCTTGCTTTCGTTTTGCCATGGTTGACTATCAATGCTGGTGACGACGAAGACGCTGTCGTGGTGTTGATCTTGTACGTATTCACCGCCTTGAGTTTTTTCGTGGCAATTTCGCCAGTAGTTAATATCAATAGGAGTAAATTGCGGTTCACCAAGGCCACCACCTTTTCCTTGATCTCATTGGCGTTGTTTTTCATCTCAATGTTGATCACGGCATTATTAATCGTGCATTTCTCCTTGGCATTGTTAATTGGTTTAATCACTCTTCCCTTGACTTTCGTGCAACCAATCATCACCCTGGCACAAAAAGAAAAGGTATTGAAACAAGCACAGGAAAAGGAACCACAAAGCAAGAGTTCGAGAAAAAACCCTCTATTCGATTTCGTCGACTCCCACAAAGTTCAAGTCAAGTTGGTGTTGTGTTTGTTGGTCAGTAACCCATTTTTTGATATCTTTTTAATTGGAAACTTTTTGAATGGAGAATCCGGTCCTTTGATTTTGACTAGAGGATTATTGACCAGTTGGTCTGAGCTTCAGTGCTGGACATGGTTTGTGGTCATTTTGGGATGGTTCCCTGCATGGTTGAGTGTCGGATTGGCCTGTGTGTTTGGAGACTTTGAGATTGACCACACTGTTCTCGATACATTGAAAACCTCAGATAAAAAGATTCAATAGTATATAAGGCACGAAAACGTAAAATACAAGTGTTATGTAACAGGCTCTAAAACGTAGCATTCTGGGGAATTCAATACATGATAAAAGTACGATTCTTTGGGGTTTTTTTCCTACCAATAATAAAATCTACACATAAACAAGGCAAATAAGCCATATATTTACTCTTTCGCCCAAATACCTCCTCCTTTCCTCCTACACAGATACAATTCACACACAATTCATCTGCTTTTTGCAGCCAATAATGCAGCCAATAAACTCGGCGCTACCATACGGAATGCTACCAAACAGAATGTTACCATGTTTTTCCTACCTGCATGTGAGACGTGTCAAAGAAAAATTCAATTTGAAAACAGATCGAAACACCGTCTAAACTATCATTCTTTTAGCCATCTCCATCAATCATCACAAATGAGCCAATTTGAATACAGCGGCAGCAAGAACAGCTCGTCTGCATTGCGGAAAAGGAAAATCATGAAAAAACTGATCAATTTCTCCATTATGATCATAGGTGAATCAGGAAGCGGTAGATCCAGTTTGATCAACAGTCTTTGTGGTGGTAACCAGATCGTACCTTTAAGCTCGACCGCATCCCAAGACCCTTACACCAAGAAGTTGACCTTAAGACACGAAAACGTCGAGTTGGAAGATAATGAGGGCCACAAGATCTCATTGAACATTATTGATACCCCCAACTTTGCCAATTCTATTGATTGTGAAGACGATTTCAAGATTGTTGTGGATTTTATAAGACATCAGTATGACGAGGTTTTGTTGGAGGAATCTCGAGTCAAACGTAATCCTCGTTTTAAAGATGGAAGAATCCATGTATTGATCTATATGATTAACCCTACAGGACACGGATTATCGCAAGTCGATATCAAGTTCATGTTACACGTGAATAACTTGGTGAATCTTATTCCTATAATCGCCAGGGCGGACTCATTGACTACCGAGGAGTTGAAGTTGAACAAAAGCTTGATTTTGCAGGACTTGAATCACCACGGCATTAATTACTACAAGTTCAATGAATATGAGTATGAACAAGACTACATTGACGACGAAATTGTCGAATACAACAAATATTTGAACTCGGTGGTGCCCTTTGCCGTGATTGGAGCCAATGAATACAAGGAATCGCCAGATGAAGATGAGGATATCTTGAAATTGAGGGTATTGAACCCACTTCATTCTAAACCAATCAATATTGAAAACAACGATTACAACGATTTCGCCATTTTGAAAAATGTCCTATTGATAACCCATCTCAACGAATTTAAAGAATTGACCCATGATCTTATTTACGAAAACTACCGTACTGAAGCGTTATCTGGTAAGCAGTTTCAATATATCGATAAAAACGAAGGCATCAGTGGTGACGGTTCGCACAATGGTGAATCGAGTTATTTAGTCAAGGAGGAACAAATCAAATTGGAAGAAGAAAGATTGCAAAAATTCGAAGAAAGAGTGCACCAAGACTTGATTAACAAGAGAAAGGAATTGCTAGAGAGAGAAAATGAATTGAAGGAGATTGAGAAGAGATTGTTGTCTGAGGGATTGACCTTGAACGAGGAAAACGAGACGGTAAATGTAGAAAATTAGCCGAACGCAGTGCCGATAACGAGCTCGTAATGATTCCATTACCAGAAGTCTTGCTACTCTTGTCCCTACGACAACTATGCTAAATGGCAGGCTCTGTCTCTGAGCCTGTTTTAAACCTACACCTCAATGCATAATGAATATAATTCACAAAAGACCGACATGGCCTAACAACTTTATTCTCAACATAGGTACGAAGCGTGATTGTGGACTATATCGACAATGAATGGTAAATTGTTGTATTTGATTTCAATTGTATAGACGAATATATGAACCCTGCACACCATGGGATTAGGAAGATTGGCTTGTATGCTGTAAAACACAGGAACAGTTCAGAACAGGACGCAGGAAGAGGCCAAAACGGAAAACACCGCCAGTTCACAACAAGACACAGGAACTATTCAAAACGGAAGACAGCGACGGTTCAGAAGCGAACAATGGTGGCTGTTAAGGAATGCAAGTTAGCTTTGACGGAGTTCCACACATGGAATTATGCGTGAAATTCCTACAGCATTCTCCTCTACACCTCTAGAACTTTTTCAACATGAAATTGACTTACGGTTCAAATACGAAATGAGGTTGACGTCTTGCGTTGAGCACAGCAGGAATCTATATTTTCCCGTGGCAACAGTGTAGGTATTTTCTGCTCCATGTATTTTCTTACGGAATTATTATCTACCTAGTATTTTCCTGCGACCGTATATTCGTACTAAAAGTGCATCTAAATATATTTTCTTACTAAACGTATTTTTTATCTAAGGCGTACTAAAACGTTCTTTCAGGTAAATGTATTTCTCAATACTGGTGCGGCTACAGCGACGATCGTTCTAGGGAATATTTTTTAACGTCTATCAATTATTCTGATTAACGGCAGAAGATGGTTATGAGAGGAGTCAAAATCTAGTAGGAGCTAGCGATGTGTAACTTTTTGGTCAAAAGACCAATTTTTTGTAGATGTATATCTAGATAGATAAGGAGTAACATGCAACAAAAAAGTTAAATTTCACACCAATCTGGCTATCAGAACATCCAATCTGTGCATATTCGGTAATCAGGTGTGCATTGTTCGGTTTATTCAGTTTTCAGACTGTGAAATATGAAGTATTTGGTCTAAGAACTTGAAGTATGCAGTCTATTAAGTATTTGGTATTCATAGTATCAACTATTAAGTATTCATAGTATCAAGTACTAAGTATTCATAGTACTAAGTATTCAGTGTATTGAGTATCCAGTGTATTGAGAATTCATTGAATTAGGTATTTAGTCTAGTGGTCAATTTATACTGTATTTAAGCTATTCAGTATAAAGCTATTAAGTGCTCAGTATCAATATCCAGCCATAGTCTCAATATACAAGCTGTTGTATTCAGTCTATTCAGTATACATGCTATACATTTTATATTCGATATAGAATCTATTCATTCAATACTCATACGCATACTCAATCTCATTTGATCACTGCATCCTCATACCCTCCATGCTAAACCAGTTGATACTTCAACACAACCTCATCAAATAACTCATTCTTCTGCTTCAAATCAGCCAATAACGCATGTTCTGCGTCTATTTGCTGCAATTTAGCCAATAACTGCTCTACATTAGCGCCCTTATTTACCAAGTAATCGTAAGTGATCTGGTTAGCAATGAAATCCCCGTTTTCCTTAGGCTGTAACCGGTCAATTTGCTTCAAAATTTGCTCTGCTTCAGGATAATGCTTCAACTGTAACGTCAAAACAAATAAAACGTTCAAAATCTTGAATTTCGACTGGTTATCGTCTTCAAAGTCCGTCGACAATAACTCGTCGTAGAAGTAGTACGAGTTATTGATATTCTCTGTCTCCCCTTGAATCGACTGAACCCACGACGCAATCACCTCGTAGATGATGTTGTCAGAAATGTCGCCCGAGAGCTTCTTCAAACTGTTGAAAACTTCAAGTGCTTGGGTGAACTTTCCTTGCACAAAGTACAATTGCACTAACACTAAAAATGGCTCCAATTGGTACTGGTTTGAGGCAGAATCGATATATTTAGTGAGAAATGAGATTGCCTGGTCAATGTCCTTCTCATACTTAACGAGATAGATGGCAGTAAACACAGCTTGGAGTTCAAAAGTAGCCTGTTTTACGTCTTCAAAATAGGTCGAGTTATCGGTACCAAATTGCTTCAAATCGTCGTAGGCTTCAAATAACTGGAAGAGCGGCTCGCTTTCCGGGAATAAGGACTTTCCTTTTTTGATCAATTCGCTGGCATCTTGTTCTAAGGCAATGGTGGATCTGATTTGGTATTCGAGCACCTTTAACTGGTGTTCTGTGGAAAAGGAGTCTAAGTTGTATGCGGTGACTCTGTTGTGCTGGTTGGTGTAGAACTGGTTTCTGATGGCGTAGAGCTCGCCAGAATCGGAAAACGCTTGCATTTCGTGTTGGTGGGGTGGATATGTTTTAATACGTGTAATATTGATATTGGAAAAAACAACGATATTTTCGGCGCTACCATGTGCGGTCCCAAGAGTTCACAAATGGCTGCAAATGCCAGAGGGCTTGAAAGAGACTCATTGCGACGGCAAAGACTTGAGTTGTTTTAAAGTTATCAGTGCTATCAAAATATACAAATCTGTTACATAGTTCATACATATTAATATGTTGTATACAGTCATTTATAGGTCATATATACTAATATGTAAAGGTCATATATACTAATATTTAGCATGGAGTCATATACAGTCATCTCATCAGCTTATCTAGATCAGCATTACTTGTTCCTGATTTCGTCCCATTTCGATTTCGTCTGCGTACTTACCGAATCGGGCGAATTTGCATCCTCCCTCGTTTCACCATCGTTAGTCTGAAACAAATCATTCTCATTCTGAGTAACACCACTTTCCACAGGTTTCGACTCATTGATGCCAAATCCGTTTTGAACCCTTACTTGGTCCCAACTAGACAATTGTCCGTGGTTCTGCTGAATCTGCGCTACGTGCGGCGGATGATACCGTATTTGGTGCAATTTCTCGTTAGTATAGGTGCGAGGATCGTCTATTTTGTATGATGCATCCGTGGCCGTCCGCTTATAGTAAAGATAGAATAACCCGCATTGGTGATAATCTATTGCGTCCCATACGTCATACTGATGCACCTTGGCGGGGACCCCCTGCAATTGATCCTTCTTTTGGTGGAAATAATATTTCGCACCCTGCTGATGTACTACCATTAACGTAGTTAAGCCGATGAAGAATGACATAAACGGTTTGTAGACAAAGGGGCTCAAGTTAGGCACCCCAATGATCCTCGGGGTCTTTTTGTAGAACCGATTGTAGATGGTGGGGGCAAAAAATGCTACCATTGCCGAACTGTACCCCATGATAGATGTCTTGTATAAGATGGTTTGTAAATCATCGGCTATCTCACTTCTGTCCTCATTGCTTAAAACATTGTCGGCTTTGTAAAATTTGACACTGGCATTGAATTGTGCTGGTGAAAGTCTGGCCCTGATGGGATTGTCTTCTGGCTTTCCTTCGCTCATCCTGTGGAAATAAAGCAAGCAAGTTATCTGGGCCCGTATTTTCCACTGTTATATATATGCGGCGCTACCATAATTATTTCTGGCGCTACCATATAATATGGCAATCGAGTGGTTGGACAGCAACGAACGGGATCCATGTGGGTATTTGGTGCTGCTGACCGAAGTAGAGGGTCTCGTAAAGGTAATATTGTGGGAGGTGGACGGTTTTCAATTTTGTGCTTCAAAATTGAATTGCAACCACAGAGAATGTATTTGCTGCGAATAATGAAAGACATAATCTGTGCGATGAGGAGGTACAGAACATAGCAGTACAAGCACACGACAGGTTTAGGTGCTCAACATTCAGTTCTACTTACATTGTTCGTGTGATTTTAATGATGAGGTGTATTTTCATTAAGTGAAGTGGTGCAATAAAATTATTTTGCAGCCATTTTCAATACTATACAAATTGAATCATATATTGTAAGGAAACAGTATTTATACTAAAACATTATCATTTCTCTTTTCGTCTCTTAATTGGATTAATTGTTTAACAACATCATCAAATTTGACCATAGCGTTCTTACCTTGGTCTTCAGGAATATCTCTATTTCTAACATTAACCGATTCACTTTGTTCTTCCTCGTCACCAACAATGAAAATAAAGTTATATTTGTACATTTGACCGGTTCTAACCTTCTTTGGCAAGGTGTTACCTGAAACATCGACATCAGCGTAGAAGAAGAATTCATCGTTCAATCTCTTTTGTATCTTTTGAGCGTAATCAAAGAATTTTGGACCAACTGGAACAATCAAAATTTGTCTTGGTGACAACCAGAATGGCCATTTACCTTTGTAATGCTCGGTTAAGATAGCAGTCATTCTTTCAACTGATCCAAGAATAGCTCTGTGAATCATAACTGGTCTAGAAATGGAAGCACCTTTATCGTTACTTTCAGCCTTGTACTCTAATTCGAATCTATTTGGCAATTGGAAATCCAATTGGATAGTAGCACACTGGAACCATCTCTTTAAGGCATCACTGATCATGATATCAATCTTTGGACCGTAGAATGCACCATCTCCTGGGTTCAATTCCCATTTACCTTTACCAAGGAACTCGTTAAGAGCGTTTTCCAATTTGTTTTCGGCAGCGTTCCAGGTTTCAATGTCACCAACGTATTTTTCTGGTCTGGTGGATAATTCCATTTTAAACTCAAAGCCAAAAACACCGTAAACTTTTTGTAAAAAGTCAAAAACACCGGCGATTTCGCTACCAATTTGGTCACTGGTACAGAAGATATGAGCGTCATCTTGTTGGAATCTTCTTACTCTGGTCAAACCAGACAAAGCACCAGAAAATTCGTTTCTGTGGATAACCCCGAAATCGGCAACACGCCATGGCAATTCTCTGTATGATCTTTCTCTAGATTTGAACAACAAACAATGACCAGGACAGTTCATTGGTTTAAGACCATAGGTTTCTTTTTCAACGTCAAAGGCGAACATATTTTCCTTATAGTTCCCCCAGTGACCTGAGATCTCCCATAATTTGGAGTTGTACATGTTTGGAGTGATGACTTCTTCGTAGCCTCTAACTCTGTATTCTTTTCTTAACATTTCACACAAAGTGTTGTAGATTCTTGCCCCGTGAGGTAACCAGAAGGCGGAACCTGGTGATAATTCGTTGAAGTAGAATAATTCTTGTTCTTTACCGATCTTTCTGTGGTCTCTTTCCGAAGCTTCTTTCAAGAATTGCAAGTGTTCGGTCATGAGTTTCTTGTCAGGGAAGGAGATACCGTAAACTCTTTGCAAGGAGTCGTTGGCGGCGTCACCCAAGAAGTAAGAAGAAGAGTTTTTCAACACTTTAAAAGCCTTAATTCTACCGGAGTGAGGAATATGAGGACCAGTACATAAATCAATCAAAGGACCACATCTGTACACAGTGGTGGAAGTACCATCTGGAATCTTGTCCTGGATAAACTTGACCTTATATTTGTTGTAGTGGAACATTTTCAATAAGTTTTCTTTGGTCATTTCCAATCTTTCGAACTTTTGCTTTTCTTTGATGGCTTTGGTTGCGACAGATTCCAAGTTAGCAAAGTCAGTTTGCGACACAGCGGTCTCTCCGGCGTCGATCGACATGTCGTAGAAGAACCCGTCGTCGGTAGGTGGTCCATGGGACAAATGGCATCCGTAGTGACACTCACAGGCTTCCCCAAGAATATGGGCAGAAGAGTGCCAGAACACGGCTTTACCTTCAGGGTGGTCGAAATCTAAGAACTGCAATTCAGCATCGCCTTCCAATGGTCTAGGCAAGTCCCATAATGCACCGTTTACTTTAGAAATGACTTGTCTTTCTACAAAAGATTTACCAATGGCAGCAGCGATGTCAAGAGGAGAGGTTTCAAATGCAACACCTTCCTTGACAGTTCCGTCCTTCAAAGTGATCTTGATAGGAACACGCTCTTTGGCAGCCAATTCGGCATCGTGTTGGCTCTTTAATTCGTCAAATAATTTGATTCTTTCATCAATGAAAGCTGGTTGTGGGTCTAACAATAAAGATGGTTTACCAGGTTTGGCAGATTTGGCTGGTTTTGCCTTCTTTTCTTGTGCCTTTTCGTTCACTGATAAGTCAGCGACCTTGTCTACGACCTTTTCGGCTGATTGATCGACTACTTGGCCACACATTACTAAGTTGATAATGGAAAAGAAGAAATTAAATTTTTCACTATGAAAAATTTTTGACTCATTTTGGCCAAGTGCGCATTTTGTTAGCGAAGAAGTATAAGCAGAATGGATGCAATTCTGGGCGTGGTACGAGAATTATGCGGTTGTTTGACGACGGGCGAGTTTATAGGCGGGAATAGCTTTGATTTGTCGCTATTTTCGTGAAAATTGGTCGGTATGTGGTAGAATGGTATTGGTGTTGGTGGTGTAAAATCGGCCCATAGTGCTCTGTTCGCGATAGACGTGGAGATGTGAGTCGTCTGCCTAGAGAAAAGTTGGTCAGAGTAGTCGGTCAGAAGAGTGTTTCTGGGTTAGTGGATCTGGTTTAGTGGATCTGGCTAGTGAGTGAATGCTACAATGGAGGTATGTTAGTGGTTTATTTGGATATTTGAATTATCAATGGTTCTGTGCACTGGTATGGTTGCAAAATTAATTACCTATTTGAGTAGACATCGATGGATCTGAAACTATGTGTCAATGAAGTTTTCCCTGCTGCTTCGAATGAATCTGAGTTGTTTTCTCTGATGGAAATGGAATAGCTGACTGGTGAAATATGTAACTTCTGGGCTTTTCTGGTGCAGGTTCTCGCTCTTTTCCAGCTCTTCTGATATTTTTCATTTTACTAGAAATGAGTTCAAGGTAGAGTCTTCTAATAGACCTATTTCACCTATTTCAGATCTTCCTTCCATCCATTTCTGATTTCTGATCCTTCTACGTATTTCTGACCCTCTGCTGATCGTTCTACTTAAAAATTCTATCTACAAAGAAATACCTCTTAAGTGAGTTCAGCTTGGGTATAAGTCTTCAAATCGTATACACTATGCTACATGACTGTAACCACTTCTCTTCCATTAGTTTAACTTTGTTTATTATGATATATACAAGAATAGATGATTCGTTGACCAGCAGTTAACGAGAAATGACTCGATGGACCTGTTATTCATTGCACGAGAAATACGCATCTAGTTCGAACTTGAGGTAATATATAATCGGACTATTACGCACGTAAACTTTTCCGTAGAATGGTGTGATGGGTTTGCAAACATTAGTGCAAGTTTAAAAGGTCTTTGGTGCCAAAGACACGATTTTGTTATATTTCAAATCTCTCAACTCTTTGGCAACAACAGACGACACTCTGCTTCCCAATGGATCACCGGATTTATTCACTAACACACAGGCATTATCGTCGAATCTCACTACGGATCCGTCTGCTCTCTTGAATGGAGCCTTTGTTCTCACAACTACAGCCCTACAGATATCTCTTCTCTTGACTCTATTAGAAGCGTTTTGACCAGTGATTTCCATATTTAAAGGTCTGGCTTGTTTGACTACTACGGTGATTTCATCTCCGACTCTAGCAAAATTTCTTGGTCCATGTCTCAACACTTTGATGCATTCTACAACTTGAGCACCAGAATTATCGATGACATTTAATAAACTTTTCAAATAAATCATCTTCGCCCAACCAAACTAATCTCTCAGTCTCTACTTCAGTATAGGATCACTATCACTATTAGATTATGAGCTATTCTACTAGGAAGAGAATCAAAAAACTATTGCGAAATTTTTCACTATAGTGAGAAAAGTTAAATACAGGCTTCAAGACTTTAAGATCACCAGAATATTAAATCTCCACCCTAAACAAAAACTATGTATATATGGAGACGACTGTTGTCCAAAGTAACACAATGGTATGAATCAGCAATAATAGTAGAGAAAAATTCCAAATTTCAGTCCAGACATGTAGCTATAGCATCTAAGGAAGAAATTCCTGTAATACTCGAACAATTGAAAAGCATAAAATCCATATCCAAAGCATCCCATCCCCATATGATAGCATGGAAAATAGGAACTGATTCTTCTAGTGAAGTTGGGTTCAACGATGGCGGTGAAAGGGGAGCTGGGGCTCGATTGTTGGATCTCTTGATCCATTACAATCTCACTGATATCTTGTTAATATGCACACGATGGTATGGAGGTAAGCCCTTGGGTGGAGCGAGATTTAGACACATCAAACAGTCTGCAGTGGATTCGTTGAAACAAGCCAACAAGATATAACGTGCATCTCAATGTAGAGATCGTTTCATGGAGAGATCTGACAAGAAGATCTCTGCGAAGTCTCTACAAAGTCTCTACATATTTCTCTACAATAACTCTACATTTTCTTTGCAATGCTCCTACAGCGACTCATTCGTCGAATTTATAGTCCAAGAGCTGTTTCGGGGAGCTGAAACATATATTGATGTGAAACACCACATTGAACTGAAACACCACATCGCATTAAACATTAGAATTGTGAAACACTTGAATTCTGAAACTCAATGTATGAAACCTCGATCTGGTCATATTTGTTCCCCATTAACTCAGACAGAATTGGCTCCCACATTACTACATTCTACTGATTCTCTGCTGAGTTTACTACTAGATCCTCTTCCCAATTGTTTCGCAGCACGGCTAATTCTACAGCCGATCGGTCTGTACATTATTTCCACCGCATAATTAAAAACTTTGATTTAGCCAATGCTAGTGGTAGATCTTATAGCACTATTGGTGTGTAGTCTGGGACTCCACCGTTCCATCTCCTTACCCTTGCCGTCACATTTGCTATGTGGAGGGAATTGGCAATTTTTAACCAACGTTGGTGCTCTCGGCACCAATATTTTCATTCTTGCAAATATTTTGATTCCTAACCATAAATTTACATGGTACTTTTACCACATTATTTCCCCCATTGAATGTGCAATTACCTTCGGCTATTGGTCTACGGTATTCTTGTTTCCAAACAATTTGAATACGGATAGTTTTGACGTAGATCTCTGGTTGGACTTCCAAATTCATCTCCTTCCTTATGTCTACTTGCTTCTGGTTACTAAGCCGAGGATTAGTTACAAGCGATCTTTAGTATTAGGGGTGCTCGGTTTAGGGGGTTATTGGAGCTACATAGAATATCTCATGAAGGTCAATGACGGATTTGTGCCATATCCGTTCCTTAGAGGACTTTCGTTGCCGGGTAGATTACTTCATTTGGCACGATTCATTATTTTGGCTCAATTTAATTATGTGTTTCAGAGGTTGAAGTGTGTCTTGTAGAGTGCTACTATTCTGTGTCAAGAATCACTGAAACAAAACACATCTATTTATCAATACTTATATTATTTCCGCAGATTCAAGCTCTATGTCTAGTCTATTCAATATACGATTCTGCTAGACCAATTTCAAATCTCTTACTACTGTCACTATACTCTTTCTTCCCATCAGCTCCTTGCTGTTTAGGCTCTTTTCTGTGCCTTCTATCCTACTATCCTTACATCTATACCATAACCCTCGTTTTTCCTTCGATTCTCGTCCATTTAATTCTCTTTCAATTCTCTTGCAATTCTGTTTCAATTGCTCCACTACTCATTCTTTTTCGACAATTGTCTATCGATTTCTGCTTCAGCCTCTTCAGTAATACCTACGATGAAATCGTAAAATTTTCTTAAAATGAGAAACTGGCTGAACCCAGTGATTCCCACTATTAGAAACATAATGGCCCGGATATGATCACTTTCAACATTCATAAATGCGTATGGATACATCCCACCATTTTCAAAATCAATCAACTGCTTCAACAAGAACCAATAAGCTACAGTAAGCAATGCGCAAACGATTAGAGCTGTGGAATTCTTGATGGTCCATCTTGGCATAAAAAAGAGATAGTCCACTAATAAACTGGTGACAGGCATCAAATGGATCGCCAAGTCGGTAGAGAGGTTAATTCTCACTGCGGAAGTATCGTGTACTAACAAGTGCAAGAACCAAATGCGCAAGGGCCAGTACACCAAAGTAACGATACTTTCAAGGGCAATCCCAATGGGATGGACGTCGTTCTTTAAGTTAAACAAGAATTGATTGCGAGTCAAATGGGCGATAAAACCCAACCCAAACACCACCATTGAGTAAGCCAATGATAGGTTGGTCAAGAATTGCCAGTGGCCACCCCCAGACAAGTGTGCCGGCAACTCTTGGTACAATATATTGGTGTATATACCATAGGCACCAATCACTAGAGATAATCCATCTATTGCTAGGATGGCTTGGTTTCCTACAACTCTTCTTGACATGGTGCGATTGTAAGGTATTTTTTACTAATTAGTACTATAGATTTGCTTTTTGCTTTGCTTTGCTGGTAGTCTTTTCTTTTTGATTTGCTTTCTTGATTCAATTTTTCACCCACGCTAAGCCATGCGCATGCATTTTGCGCTTTCAACGTGGATGTTAGCTATACTAAACTATAACGCTATATTGGCATATATACGAACGTGTGTACATATTAACGTCTATTGCACGAGGGGGTACGTTGGGGCCGCACTTAGTGCATCTTGGTGCATATTTTTCAATTTGCATCCATTTTGACGCATTTGTCACAAGCGGCTCAAGCACTGTACCAGATACGTATGAGATCTGTAGCAGGTTGCAAAATGTGTGCAGAATGGGCGACTGGCTATAGTAGGACCTAGTCATGCTTGCCAAACAATTTGGAGAACCGGGTAGCAGATCTGCTCCGCGAGGCTGATCTAGATCTCGATCTCTCTTCGTTTTTATCGGAAACTATTTCCTCGGCTCTGGTAGGTCTTCCTCTATCTGGCACTAATTGGGCTAAATTAGTGAAACTGCTGTTTCTCGAGCTGCTGGGGCTTAGTGCTCTAGACGATGAAGGGCTCAAGATGGACGATCTTCCTGGTTTCAAGTTGTTTCGCTTGTGTTTGTTCTTTATGTATGTCCCACTCAAATCAATGTTTTTAATGATATCCTCAAAATATGTCTCTGACGTAATCGGATTGTCCAAATATTCAACATAGTGGTAGGTTGGTTTCACTAGGATCACCGGCACTAACGCACTTTCCAAAAAATACTTGGAAAATGACGCTTTCGCTAATAAGGATTTATGCATCTCTGTATCATTTCTATGGGTACCGATAATCATCATTGCCGGCTTGTATTCCTGTATCGCATCCTTTAACGACTTCTGGGGTTTACCAATGACGATTTCAAACACCAAGGACACTTTTTTACCATGTTTGTTTAGAGACTCTAATGTAGTAAGCGCTTTAGTTGCCTTAGCTTTATTAATAGTTTGGTGCTGTTTCTCGTCAAGTACATGCAAAACGATAATGGTATCACCATGGACCACCATTTCGTCAAATAACCACTCAATGGCACGAGAAGACTCCGAATCGTCATTAAATCCCGCGAGAAACGTCTTATTATTTCTACGAAATTTGAACTGCGGGTGTTTCACCTTGAAAGTAAGCGATTTTCTATGGTCGTCTGAGGTATCAAACGAGATTCCCCGCTCAAAAGAATGCAACCGCGACAACGGCGGCCTCGCTAGCGAAGAACGAGACGATAAGTTCGAGGGATTGAGTGCCAAACCCAAATGCGAAGTCGTCGCCAGGTGTCCACCAGTGTGGTTTGGACTTAAAAGTGGCGTCGACGGACCAGACGGCAACGGCGAGATCACCAGGTCAGAATCGTAGTCGTCGTAGTACAACCTACCTAACAAATCAGACGAAGTATTCTCCTGTTTGTACATAGCTATGGAATCATCAGATACATGATAGAGCAAGGCATTCAATTTTGTATTGAGCTGAGTTTCGTCCAACTTGTCTGGCTCATTCTTTGTGTTATTGTCGTCACCTTCGGCCTTTGTTTCGCCGTTTTCAGCATCATTTTCTGGATATTTGATATCTCCTACTGGTGGAGAAACGTCTGAATCAGTACCACTGTCTGATTTGTCGGTAGTTTTGTCAGCAGGCTTCTTTTTTGTGTATTTGTTTGGTTTGGTGGGGTCATAGTACCCTGGAGCCAACTTATGGCTGTGACTGGATCCAAATAGATGTACCATATCGACGTACTGGAGAAACAATTCCAGAGCCAAGATAGTGAAATCGGCTTTATACTGCGAACAAAGCTCCTGCAGAGTGATAACACGCCGTAGCTAGGGCCGCAGGCTGATCTGAGGCTGGACGTAGGTACAGGTTCTTGATTGCTACCAGAAGCTGGGGTTAGGTAAACTGGCAGCATGGTGCCGTGGAGGAAGTGGGGCTACGGTGTATATGGGGTTTAGAACCGTTTGTATTTTTGCTGTCAAAAATGTCATGATGGATTTGGCTGCAAAACGTAAATTCGGGGCATTTGCCTGTATCAAGAATTTATCCGAATTCAGATATAGGGTCCAGAGGTATAACCGAATACAATATATATATATATGTATGTATATAATAAAAGTATCGGATTAACTGTTTACCGAGACTATTTCAGCCTATATAGCAATCTACAGGTGTCGTATTTACAAGATTTATCTATATATAGTACATAGGGTAGCGAAGTCTGCGCATGGCTGGGGAACTTCTTTTCTACTGTAGTAGTGAAGACCATATTTTCTACCGTAGTCGTATTTTCGACTGTAGTCGTATTTTCGACTGTAGTCGTATTTTCGACTGTAGTGACGGTATTATCAACTGCAGTCGTATTTTAGGCTCCAAAAAGTTTCTCTGTCAATTACTTTTCTTCCTTTTCAATAAACCTACCGTTATTTACACCCGAGTTATGCTCCACTATACCCCATAACCTGTCCATCTTTATCCCACCAATGTTATCAACTACGTAGAATCCCTTGTTTCCCGACTTCCAGGTAGCATAAGGAGTAAGTAACCCTTGCTTTTCGGCTAGTTTCAACTGGCTATTGTCAGTAATAGTTAATAATTCATTGTAGGTACGACTTCCCCACCCGTTCAACTTTTCCATAACTAACTTTTCATCAGCCAATAAGTTTTCCAACGTTTGTGGTTTGGACTTGTCGTACAATCTCCAAATTCTCGTGACATAGTCCTTGGTCTTGTATTGAATGAACACTGCTGGGGTGGAGGTGGCCAATACTGTGTATAAGGCATAGATATCGTCAAACTGAATTGACTCGTAGAATAATTTCGCACCGTAGCACCCCAATATAGCGAACGATATACTTAATCTCTTCAACAAGGAAACATATTTTGCACCTGGAGATTCGTATAATGGTGAGTATGATAGTCTATAGTTGTCAGCTAATGGGGTAGATTTGATGCTACCGCGCTGTTTTATATATACAATGTCGTTATAGAGCGTGGGGGACCATGGGTTGTTTTCGGTGACGATTTCATCACTTTCAACATTAGAATCACTATTCTGAAAATTCCCTTTATGGTGAATGTGACAAATGGTGGATTTGGAGATATTTCTTTGCAACTCTAGCACATTTTTGTGGTAGTTTGATACAGATCTGAATCCAGCAAATCTGTTTGATACGATTCCGGGGGCAGTTCTAAACATGGTGGATGGATTGTAAGTGTATGGTGAATTTATTCATCTGTAAAATTGATGCTATGTAGTGATTTTTCATCCTGCATATAATTTCAGCTTAAGTTGCAAGAGCTAGAGATAGCAGAGACCGAAACGACGATTTTTATGAAATTGAGAATAGAAAGGTAAAATGTGTACGTACGTTCTGTAATGTCATTTCTGTTATGTTTCCTTCAACTTTCGGGTAGTTTTTGGCTTCAATGGCTAATATGGCGAGTATTCTCTGTCTGCATTGAGCACGACCTCTGTCTACATCTAGTACAACAACTATATATATCTCAGTGGCCCTAAATGGTATCAAAAGCGGTTTTTGCAGAGATTTAAGTGTACCAGAGTAGATAAAGTAGTCCTAACTACTCATTACCGTAGATAAAATCCAATTATGCGAAATGTCACCGCTCAGGCTCGAACCGAGTTTCCGGGGACATTGAAAATAAAACAATTCGATAGCAAAGAACAGTTAACAAGAGTAAATTTGAGCCTATGCCTGCAATAATAACCACAGGTGATGACTGGAAACGGTAATTGTTGCAATAACTGATAAACAGTTTTGGCTGCAAAATGCAATATTGTTGCAAAATTTGCGAAAGTTTTACAATACATGTATGTTTGTAGTTTATTTCTAGATTTTATTCTTCTTCCACTAGATTGTACTTGTATACTAGTGACATGGCACCAGTTATTCACTCTACTACTTATACTAGTCTGGTACCCTTTTGCTACCTCTGAACTATCTAACTGTCGCGCTACCAAGCAACCGCAACCTCGCAGTCTTCGCAGCCTCCTATATACACTCAAGCCATCCCTATACGGTATCTACTTGCTATTCCAACTACTAGTCATACTATCTACTGTCTACACTTTCTACTGCTAAACTTCCAAATTCTGGTAATAGTTACTTTCTGTTCTTTATCACTAATATCACTTCTCTTACCTTATCACCTTCTACAGTCATCTTATTATACCTCCCAATACCTGCTATTACCTCGTACTACCTCCTTATGCCTCGTACTACCTACCACCCCGTACAACCTCCTAGCTCTTCGCACCACATTAGCACCGCAGCCCCGACCACTCCCGCACAACACCTCCCTATTCCCGCACCACACCCCCATCACCCTCCCACTAAACCTCCCACCAGCCGTGCAGGATCGAAAAACGACGTGCACCTAGTCTAAGAAATTTTTTTAAACCGCCGTTGCAAGAATCATTCTTGTTTTTATCCAGCAACCATTAATCTATCACTACCATGGATTCAGATGCCACTAACCGCTTTGTTCCAGAGTACCGTAGAACCAACTTCAAGAACAAAGGCCGTTTCACCAATGATGAATTGAGAAGAAGAAGAGAAAACCATCAGGTCGATTTAAGGAAGCAGAAGCGAGAAGAAGTGTTATCTAAGAGAAGAAACTACCAAAATGAAGGCAACGATAGCGAGGACGAAGACGATTTTTCATCGGAAGCCAAATCAGACGAATCAAACTTCTACTTGAAGTTACAACAGGACTTGCCCAAGATGATCGAGTCAATCCAATCGCCTGATTTCGAACAGCAATTGGAAGCTACCATCAAATTCAGACAAATCTTATCTAGAGAACACAACCCACCTATTGATTTGGTAATCGAATCGGGAGTTATCCCTACTTTGGTGGAGTTTATGAACGACAAACCCGACATTTTGCGCTTGGAAGCCGCTTGGGCTTTGACCAACATCGCTTCCGGTAGCTCAGACCAGACCAGAGTGGTGGTGGAAGCCAACGCCGTGCCAAACTTTGTCAAATTGTTGTATTCGCAGTCCGTAGAAGTCAAGGAACAAGCCATCTGGGCCTTGGGTAATGTAGCAGGGGACTCTTCTGAATACAGAGACTACGTATTGAAATGCAACGCCATGCAACCGGTATTATCGCTTTTCAACTCGTCGAAAATGTCATTAATCAGAACCGCAACTTGGACTTTGTCCAACTTGTGTCGTGGTAAAAACCCTCAACCAGATTGGGATATTGTCCACGCGGCCATTCCTACCTTGGCCAAACTTATCTATTCATCCGATTCTGAGACTTTGGTGGACGCTTGTTGGGCCGTTTCTTACTTATCTGACGGTACTACTGAAGCCATCCAGGCCGTTGTAGATGCCAGAATTCCTCACAGATTGGTCGAGTTATTGGGCCACGAATCTAACTTGGTGCAAACTCCAGCCTTGAGAGCCATTGGGAACATTGTTACTGGTAACGATTTGCAAACACAAAACGTTATAAACGCCGGAGTATTACCTGCTTTAGCCCCATTATTGAACTCTCCAAAAGATACTATCCGTAAAGAAGCTTGTTGGACCATCTCCAACATAACTGCTGGGAACACTGATCAAATCCAAGCCGTTATTGATGCTAATTTGATTCCACAAATTATCAGATTATTAGCTCACGGAGACTATAAAACCAAGAAAGAAGCTTGTTGGGCTATTTCCAACGCATCATCTGGTGGATTAGCCATGCCCTCTCAAATCAGGTATTTGGTTAGTCAAGGGTGTATCAAGCCATTATGTGACTTGTTGGCTATTGCTGATGCGAAAATCATCGAAGTGACACTTGATTCACTTGAAAATATCTTGAAAATGGGAGAAATGGATAAAGAAGCCAAAAACACTCCTAACAATCAAAATGCTACCTATATCGAAGAAGCTGGAGGTATGGAGAAGATCTTTGAATGTCAAGGTAACCAAAACGAAAAGATTTATGAAAAGGCTTACAACATTATTTCCAAATACTTTACTGAAGATGAAGATCAAATCGATGAAGATGGTACTGAACCACAAGCTTACGGCGAAGTGTTTGGATTTGGGGTCAATCAACAACAGCAACAACAGAATTTCCAATTTTGAACTTCAACTTCAGCTTGTTAATCACAATGCAGTGTAATACTAATAGTTTTTTTCAAATTTTTTCACTATATTAATCGGATATACCAATTGGGTAAATTATAATCGTCTAGATAATACGGAAAACAGGGTTTACTCTAGATAATTTTAATTTGATTGTTCCGTTGAACGATTTACATCTTTGTGAATGAATATATTTTCACATTCTTATATATAGTAGCATCTCTGTATTCTTTTTCTCTGATATATCTCTAAAATAAATAAAAAAATGTAAAAACCTAAACTGTAAGAATGATAGTGGAGCTTTGCGTGTTTCTGAAATAAATGTATGAATGTGAACCATTAAGGTAAAAGAAGCGCAATTGATTTTTGGGTGCAAATATTGTTTTTGCAGCCATTATCAGAAAGAAGAATAGCCTGATTTCATCAAAGTTTTAGGAAAATAGAGCTTAGAAATCAAATTATCATGTTTCTCTGTTGAATACAGTCAACAGTGTAACATTTCTATCAACTTACTATAGAATTCAAAATTTTGTAAAAAGTCTAAAATATTAAAATGGGTTATGAGCGAAAACGGTTAGTTTTATACAAGCTGTAAATTAGAGCGACCTTAAACAAAGAGTGTGGTTGATGGAACTGTCATTTGAGCGAACTATAGCCTACATATTTTAAGAGATCCGTTTAACAAAGAAATGTCTACAGAGTTTTCAGAAGGATTTTCATAAGGGTCTTCACTAGGGTCTCAGATGATTTACAGAAAAGAGTCTAGCACCGCAGAGAATTTGGCTAAATTATAAATGCAAAATTTCAAAATCGACGAATAAGAATAATCATTCGTTGTACACTTCTACCATCTTATAAGCTGTACTATTGATTTATGGAATCTACCGTCTCCAAAGGACTCCAATGGCCCTTGTAGTTCCCCCAACCGACTATGCAGTAGCGCCCTGCATAATTGGTACCCACAGTTGGGGTTAATTGTAGATATTGTTGCCTGGTTGAGGGTCTATATAGAGGGCATTGTTTTACTGTTCAGTTACTGTCTTCGTATCTAGTGTTGTCATACCTACTATTACTGTGTAGTCACCTGTTCTGTCAATTCGTCTATATAGCTTACGGTTTCAACGGACCGACCTGCCGGTGGGAAGCATCGGGGAATGCAGACAAAATACCTCACGACCAATTAAGCAGAGCTGCCCGAAGAGTTTGTAGAAAAAGTGCACTGTTCAAGCAGAGCATTAGCGCAACCTAGGAAGCACTATAGAACGCAGCATGAACCACATAATTGCATTTTTTGCTGAATCTAGCTGCAAAAACATAAACTATAGCGCTCTCTACAAAGTAAACACTAAAACTGCTGGCTAGTCTGATTAGTATGAATGCTGGACTAATCGGGTACATCACCTGCATATGTGCAGGAATATGGTAAATTACCTGGTTGTATACAGGCTTATCCACCATGATGACTAAGAATGTTTATAATCTTACCTATTACATTAATCAAAACATAACCACAAAAGAAATTGTCTCGGGTGTGGTCGACTATACACAGGAAGGCAATAATTCCCTCAAGAAATTTTTTTCCCCTTATATATTTGCTGGGTAGTACACTTTACTATGGCCAATTTTTTTAATTCATAACTCTTTTTAAATAATTGATTATTTTACTTAGTTTTTTGTATAAAATGAAGGTTTCAACTGTTTTATTAGGTTTATCAGCCGCTACTGCTGTTTCAGCTTCTAACAAAGTCAACAACAATGACAGAACCATCACCATTACCAAATCTGGTTGGGATCCAAAAGCTACCCACAAATTCGGTAGATTCGACCACACCACCAGAGTGGAAACCACCACTGTCTGGACCGGTCAACCAACCTTAGAAAAGAGAGCCGTCAACGGTACTGGTGTCAATGCTACCGGTAACGCTACCCACAATTCTACTGGTAACAGCTCCACCACTTCCCACGCTGCCGGTGTTGCTGCTGGTGTTAACGCTGGTGTTGTTGGTGTTGTTGCTGCTGTCGGTTTATTATTAATCTAAGAACCTTGAGTAAAATTGCGGATGTTCCGCTTATATCCATGTTTCATTAATACGTTATTCATTTCTATAGATACCGCAAGGTTATTAATATATGTAATTGTGAATTGCAAGTAGTCGCACTGGGTCTGTGTAGTACGCAGTGGCCTCATGGTTGTTTCGCTACGCCTACACCGTGGCTAGCATCATCGCCATTGCAGTATACACACCGAAATATCCCCATAACTCCCCATAACCCCGATAACAACCTACAACCGTATATCTCTAGAGTAATACGGAGCTGACAGTTTAAGATACACATAATAATTGTCTATATACTTCCTACAAGCTACTCTTGCCTCAATTTGTTCTGCAGCCGTTCTACAATTGCTTCGATCTGGTTGTATTCTCTTCCGCTAGCGTCGGGCCAATGCGCACCTAGACTGCCGACATAAAATCTACGCAATGGAACATCCGCTACGATATTTCTCTTGCTGTGAATTAAACTCGTACTACAGTTACTTGCTGTGAACAAATTGGTACTACAGTTACTTGCTGTGACACTAGTCTACGTCTTGCTGCCAGTATATACTTGCTTGCTTGTTCATTGGCTTCGTATGGGCATTTTCCGAAAATCTGCCATCGGCACATATATGCCGATATGCAGACACTCATCGGAGTCTAACCATAGTAACCATTTACTCCAATTAGAACCCCAGTCAATGAGCAGCAGAAGTCACCGAAACAGCACTGAGATAACGTTGTGGTATCTCTATTTACGATGAATGTTCTGTGTTTAATGTGCTGTGTTAATTTACTGGGTTCCTTCTGACCAAGGTTTTTCGCAGTCAAGTGCATTTCAATCTTGCCAAGGCATAAACCAATTACCGCAGTACTTAGGAACTCGTACCAGACATCTTTATTCTTGGGACCATATGGAGTGAGAATTTCCTCCTTATACCTTCCTATTTCTCTGGTTATGGGTTTTCCTCAGTATTTCTCTTGAATATGTAGGACTTTTTATCCATTCTTCACAGATTATTCTCAGTAATTTTACTATTCGCTGATTCAAACCTTCTGCAGCTCCAATACCATCATGGGCTCTCTCGGTGTATAAGTCTCTACCTTACCCAAAACGAGCGGCGCTACCATAAAATAACTCGACCCTTCAACTTGTGCTCTGCTAGTAAAGCGACTAAATTCGTAGGTGCTAGAAATAGTCCAAGTAATTGCAACCCCTCATCACTAAGCTCACTTCACCATTCGTACCATTCGTACATCTCCATAAATTTTTGTCCTTCGCTAAATGTCGGCGCTACCATGTTCACCATTTGGCTAAGTCTGATTTATGAAATATGAGATTAGGGTCCAAGGTCCAGTTTGGCCCCAGTTGTTAGCTTTGATAGCCCTAAACAGTTTCACCTTGAAAAGCCGACCACGGATTGTATATTACAGTAGTTTTACGATTTTCGGATTTTAATAGTGCCGTACCCTCAAGTGAGCATACAATAGTTGGAGAACATAGTGCCAAAATTATTGAAAACTTTAATCCAATATTAGTAAAAGAGATTATTCATCTGAAAAAACAATCATAAAGAAAATGACTTCATACGAGATCTTTGATGTTGTCAAAGTAAAAGAAATTATCAATCACAGAATCAAGTTTGAAGTGCCTCTTAGTTATAATGATGAGGACACCAGCACCATTTCTGTGGTGGTTAACATTACTCAAAAATTTGATGAAAATTTACATGGTAAAGGAAAGGATGGGTTACTTCCAAAGAGTGCGAAATTGATTTGTTATTTACAGGGGGGTCCAGGTTTTCCATGCGCCGTTCCTTTGTCTAATTCTGCTTATACGAAGGTGTTATTGGACAATGGCTACCAAATCGTTTATCTTGATCAAAGAGGTACTGGGCTCAGTACGGCTTTAGAAGTTGATACATTCAATCATTTGCTCGCAAGAAAAGTTGGCGAGACCGATGATGACTATACCGGACGTCAATTGAAGTACATTCAGAAGTTTAGAGCTGATTCGATTGTTAACGATGCTGAGTTGATTCGGAAAGAGTTGATTGGCGAATCAAAATGGTCAATTATTGGCCAATCTTATGGTGGATTCACTAGTTTTACGTATTTGTCTATGTATCCAGATAGCCTTAATGAGGTCTTAATCACCGGTGGAGTTCCCCCAATTGGTTTCCATGCAGATGATGTTTATTCGGCAACATACGAAAGAACAAAGGAGAGAAATGTACATTACTACCATAAATATCCTCAAGATAAGCAGAAGGTGAAAAATATCTTGAATTACCTTCAAAAAAACACTGTGACTTTACCAAACGGTGGGAATCTTTCAGTGGAAAGGTTTCAACAAATTGGATTAGGATTTGGTGCACTTGGTGCTACCGACAGCATTCATCAATTGGTGTTGAAATTTGATTATGATTTGCAATTATTTGGAAAACCAACTTATAATTCATTAATCAACGTGCAAAACAACTCAAGTTTTGATACAAACATTATTTATGCGTTATTTCAAGAAGCAATTTATTGTGATGGTTCATGCAAACCAACCAATTGGAGTGCTGATAGATTGAGATATAAACCAGGAAATGAACAGTTTGTTCATACTACGGAAAGTGACAAAGAGACATATTTCACAGGGGAAATGGTTTACAAGTCCATGTGGGATGATTTTGTCGAATTAAGACCATTCAAGAAATTGGCCAATGCCTTACACGAAAATACCCAATGGTCCAAATTGTACGATATTGAAGCATTAGGCAAGATCACTTGGGACAAAGTACCAATTGTTGCAGCAACATATGTGTATGATCAATATGTCGATTTTGATCTTACTAGAAAAGTCAAACAGTCAGTATTCAAAAATAATGGAAACTTAAAACAATTTATCACCAGTGAATTTTTCCACAATGGTATCAGGTCTGATTCCGAAAAGGTTATTGGCTCCTTGATTTCTCTCCTTGATTGTGAAATTGACTAAAGTCACTACTATCCGATATATTGAGCCCACTAAAACATCAGAGTCCATAGAACTTTTCATATATTTTGCAGCCACTAACATAATAAAAATCTCATTAATATTCACCCGTTTACTAATTTGTAATTCGATACTGAAAGATGTTACATGTGTTTATCTAACATTCCGGAGCCATAGCAGGACTTACTCAATACGAACTTTGCTACTAAGTGATGTTGCACTGATTTTGCTAATGTCATTGTTTGGCCGCACCAACTTTCAATTTTCACGGATGCGGGATCGGAGTTAAACGTTTTATCTGTCATCGATTCCACCTAATTTAAAAGATTGCAAAATTTTATACTATTACAAACGAAATAATGTCTATATCTCTTCATACCAACACGTAGTCGGCCAAAGCGATATTCAACTCTCTTGAAAGTAAATTTGACATATTCATCAATCCTTACTGGTTCTCCACAAAAGCTTCTATTGCTGCAACCCTAGGCGCGCAGCCGCATGTGCTGCAAAAAATCCCTAAAACTATCATCGGAGCCGATATCGCGATACCCCATGGCACTCCATGATACTATATTGTTTGAATAGATTACGAAACTATGGAGAACACCACGGATCCGGAGTTGATGTAATGATCAGCATGCCTATAAACCAAAATTGTTTTGCAATATAAGTATGAAGCAAATTTCCCTTCAATAGAATTTTTATGTTCTACACAATAAGCAAAAAGTATTGAAATCAATACTTCAAGTAATAATTCTGCTAACAGAACAATATAAAGCGATAATATATACAGTAATGTCTCAAATTGATACTAAAAAAGACTCTAATGTCAATATTTCCATTTTGCATGTCAACTCTACAAATGATAGTTCTACAGTAATGGCTGCAAATCTTGAAAATTTATTGCAAGAATCTATATTGGTTATAGGTCAGTCAATGAAGCAAAGCAACGGCTTTGAAGTCAGAGCCATCTACGACAAGGACGGAAATATTCTAGGTTCCTTTAAGTGGAGTTTAAAGGAAGTTATTATTGAAGATACTTATAGCAACCAATTGATAAACTTGGTTTCGCCTTGTTCTTCACCTAAATCTTCCTTCCAGAATTTAGTTTCTCATTTCTTCCATACCCCAACTTACACACCAAAATCCGTGCCTCCATTCGTCATTCCTAACGATCATAGTCAAGAAGAAACCAAATGGTCTACGAAAGACGATTCAGCTTTGTTCATCATCAATTTTGACAATTTCGGCACCAACTTGCCCTACAATCAAAGATTGTCTGTGTTTAAGACGATCACCACCATCTACTTCAATTATTACAATAAAGATAACTAGTGAGTTAGCGTGATATAATGTTTATAAGTGTTTATGAGTTTACGACTATTAATTTGTTATAATGAAATGTAGATTTATTTTCTATAGTACAAGTCTAAAATTCCATGTCTCTGATTTCTTCAATTTGGTTCAACAATTGTGACTTCATTTGGTCTAATTCTTCGATTTTCAGCTTGATCTTGTTGGTTTCCTGCTTCAAGTTATCTAAGTTTGCTTTCTTTCCCTTTGAGGTTTTGTTTTTCAACAACTTTTTGTTGGTTTGGCCCTTTTTCACCATAGATGTGATCAATTCGTATGCAACTTGAGCTCCGTTTGTGGCAGTGACTTCGGCACTGTCAAAAGCAGGTGCGACTTCAACAATATCGGCACCAACAATATCCAATTCGTCAATATTACGCAAAACATGAATCAATTCTCTTGGTAACCAACCACCAGGTTCCTGAGTACCGGTACCGGCTGCCATACCTGGATCAAGTACATCAATATCAACCGATATGTAAGTAGGAGTATTTTTTGGAATTTGTTTCAAAATGGTGTCAATGACAGCTTGGGCACCATCTAACCAAATATCATCGGCTTCAATTCTCACGTAGTCCTGAGAATCGTCGTCGTTGTAATCTTCAATGTCTACCAATCTGGTTCTCAATCCGGCATGTATGTTTGTTTTACTTGTCAAGCCTTCTTCATGCGCCTTCCACAACATTGATCCGTGATTCAATTCAGATTGTTCCGAGCTCCAAAATGAAGGGTATTTATCCGGAGCCCATGTATCTAAATGCGCATCAAAATGAATAAGATTGACTGGTCCATACAACTTGTTTAAAGAGCGTAAATGAGGTAAAATTACAGAATGGTCACCACCTAAGATGACGTATCTAGGAGGTAAACTAGCATCATCTTCTGAATGGCGCTTCAATAACAATTCGTCGAAGGCTTGGCTCATTTGTTCAAACGCTAATTTATTATCCATAGGGGTTACAGGGATATCCCCGCAGTCTACAACTTTAGCCCAATTTTTATAAGGGTTGAAATGTGCCCGGTGATTATAGCCCCTTAAGGTTGTTTGTCTTTGAGATGCCGAACGAATCGCTCTAGGTCCGAATCTCGCACCAGGACGGTACGAAACGGCGGTATCAAACGGAACCCCAATGACAGCGACATCGTATGTCTCCTCGGGCTGTAAGAGACATTTATGATGGGGCAAATGTGCGAAGGTATTGATGCCTTGAAATGGCCATAATCCATCCCACATTTCGGTCAATTTGGATACACTGGAAGCGTTATTTGTATACACAACGGAATCATCTTGGCCAATTGGTTGCTGATGGGCTACTACAGAACCTAAAACAAACCCATAAGCAAGCGTAGATATCTTCATTGTAGAATTGTATTGTTGTAGAGTAAAAGTTGTACTTCTGTGGATTTAGTGCTCATCGTTATCTTATATACTGATGGACGGAATTTCTGCCTTCCTATCTGGGAGGTGCCGCTAATGTCAAAGAGGTAGGAAATCCGCTCCTGCACCTTACCATGTCAACCTTATTTGCTAGCGATTGGGATTGCAATTGTAGTATAGTCTATGGGAGGGTTGTGTTGCTTGTGTATCTGAAAGAATACTTCTTTCGTTGGAATAAGTAGGTTTGCGGTAAATGCTCGGACCGCTCGATTTAAACGGCTCGGTGAGTACAGTAAACCTCTGTATCAGGACTATCTCAGGACTATCTCAGGACAGGAATGCCATACAATAGCCTCCACCGTAAATCAGGGCCCCACGAACAGACTTTTGCGCTTCAAACTGCGCTTCTGCCGCTGCTTCCTCTCCATAATGTGACCCTAGAGATTTATTGGCGCTACCATAAACAGCGCTACCATATTGACATCTCGGCTCAGCCTAGGGTGTTTAAGGCACAAGGCCTCTGGGCTATCGTAGAGTGTCAATGGGCTTGTAGACGGAGCTTGAGCACGACCACCGATTCAATCCCTACTCAATTGCTGTGAAATTCTAATATTGCAAGATTTTAGTGCGAAACGTGTATGCAGCTGAAATTTACTAGCAATTGTTTGTATTTCTTTCCATAGATTTTAGAACCTAGCCTCTATCACCATGGTTTTCGGTCATTTACGTGACGCGCTTAAGAAGTTGGATGTCAACGAACAACCACAGGCCGTTTACAGTCGTCCTCCAGCACCATTACCGAATGCGAGCCAATCTTCGCCAAATGCGAACCAATCTTCACCAAATGCGAACCAACCGGTAGCTCGCACCAACATTCCTATTGAGTCGAAAGAAAATATATTTGACTCCAGTATTGGTCAAGGGGAACCCCCTGCTATTTATAAGCGAGCCAATCACCTGGTGATACCTAAAGGGTGTAAGCTTGATGCACCAATTCAGACAAATAATTTTTATAATAATTTGACATTAGAGGATCAAACCTTCCCTGTTTGGACACAACCATACTCCTTATGGGTAACAAATGATCCCAATCAATTGTTTGGTTTAGCCTTCAACCACACTGATAATGCACAAAAGGTTTTTGGCCCTGAAGACAAAGCCCAATTTTATTTCAACCCACCCAAAATTAAATCATGGGTTATCTCTGGTGATGGTTTATCTAGCAATACCGTATTAGCTCTAGACAACCATGAAAAGTTCTCTGTAACCGCAAAATTAGAGTTTAATAATGGTAATATAACCTTCCCATTGGTGCAAGGAATGGGGTTTATCACCTCAATTTATAGTAACATTAAGCCAGTAATTGCATCGCAAGTTGGTATTCAAGAGTTTTCAAAAATTAGTAACACGAAATATCTCGCGAAATTATTTAACCAAGTGACTTGGTCAATTTATGTATCAGGTGATATAGTGTTGTCTTTAGATAACCCAAATCAAATCAGTGGAGACAGAGTTGGCAGTGCGACTATTCAGTTTGCTCGCGGAGATTCTCCCCACTACGACGATTGTGCCGGTATCTACCAAACATCGATTGAATTGGCAGGGAAAGTAGATGGAGATAATGGGGAGTATGATTTCGTTTACAATGTAGCTGGAAGAGCCAATTCAGATTCTGGGCTTGTTTGGTGTTTACCTCACCATTATCAAGCATTGGCAAACTCGCCTGCTGATACCCAGTTGCAGTTGGATTCGACTACAAAGGGAGTAATGAAGGCATACAAAACAAATATCCTTTCTATGAGAGAAAGCTTGCCTACAAATGTTAACTGGGAGCCTTGGGCTGCATTTTCGAACTCCCCAAGCTATTCACAAAGTGCTCTTAATTTGATCAAACTGGCAGCCGAGAATGAAGTCAATGCAGACGTCATTGGAATGGCAAATATTGACTCTATGTATACTTCAGGAAAGATTCTCGATAAATTTGCCTACATTGCCTATGTTTGTCACTATATCTTAAAAGACGGAGATTTAACCAGTAAAATATTACCAAAGGTCAAAGAAGCCATAGAAATATTTGCGAATAACAAACAAAAATTTCCCTTGATTTATGATTTGACCTGGAAAGGTTTAATCTCTTCTGCTGATCCCGGTGCGGATTTTGGTAATTCTAACTATAATGATCACCATTTCCACTATGGGTATCACATTCATGCTATAGCATTGATTGCTAACATAGACCCTGAATGGCTCCATGCGAATAATGACCTTGTGTTCAATTATGCAAACACATTATTGAGGGATACTGCTTCTCCTAAAGCTGACTATTTCTTTCCACAATCCAGATCTTTTGATTGGTTTCATGGTCATTCATTTGCCCATGGTATTTTTGCTAGTGGTGATGGTAAGGATGAGGAATCTTCTTCAGAGGACTATCATTTTGCATACGGTATGAAGCTTTATGCGAAGGTGATAAATGACCAAAAAATGGAAGCTCGGGCAAATTTGATGTTGGCAATAATGAGAAGGTCAATGAATATGTACATGCTTTTTAGCGACGACAATACAATTCAGCCTCCGCAAATCATTAAGAACAAAGTTGCTGGAATCAGTTTCGAAAACAAGATAGATTATGCTACATATTTTGGAAGAGGAACAATTGCAGATGAATGGATACACGGTATTCATATGCTACCAATAACGCCTATCTCATCTTATATCAGAAATGAGAAATTCGTAAAGGAAGAATGGGATCAAAAATTGAAAGGCATCATTGACCAAATTCCTGATGGTTGGAAAGGTATTTTGATGTTGAATTTGGCATTGTATGATCCTAAAACGTCATGGAAATGGTTCTCTAGAAATGACTGGGACGATAGACTAATCGACAACGGTATGTCCAGGACATGGTCGCTAGCCTATATCGCTGGAATTGGAGGCGAAAATTAGCCAAGTGCTCAAATATCAACCCTTTGCAATATATGATTAACTAACTTATTGGTTCGTAAGCTGTATGTATTAAGGAGCTTTTATACATTTTGTTTCCAACTTGGTCTCTTTTGTCCTAGATATTCGGTTTGTTTTGTAATCAGTAATAGCAGTTATTTCTGTCAATTTGGAATTGTTATCCAAAAATGATTAGTATACGTCTCTAAGCACATCATGAATAGTAAGGTGGTTTCTACTTTCGTTTTTATCAATGCATGGAATGAGGTGCGTCATAAAAAATAGTTCGATCGTATGCATAGAACAATTTTTATGGATCCGATTTTCTGACTCGGTTTTGTGAGTAGAAGGTATATTCCTTGACATATATATAAGGTACGTATTAGAAAGCTTCCTCAATTGTCGAGGGACGTTCAATTGAGCCTCTATGGATGTGGAGGTGAGCATATATAAGCGTGAGAGAGAACAGTGAACAAATGAACTTTTCTACGTACTTTACCATTGGCTGCAAATTTCTTTCTTGCTTAGAGCTGGCATAGTTTCTTCCAGCTGTATTGCAATTGAGTAGCTTGTCCACATGTTGGACACCAAACTAGGATCGTCTCCGAAAAGGTTAAGTCATAGAAAATAGAATTGCGATTATGTAGTAAACTCCAAAAGTAGAGGAAAATTACATGAACGAATGCTACAAGTTGGATAATGTTTGAAAGTAATACAATGTCAAATAAAGTGACAGCTGGACAATCTTAGAAGGACAATCTTAGCAGCGAAAGTGACGAAGATTAGAAGTAGAAAAGCAAACAAGATAATATCCTGTAGTAAAAGAGCTCGCTAATAGGTTAAGTAGACTACAAATTTGCCTGTATAAATGGAAGTGTACGCTAGTTAATGTGGAAAGTTACCACCATCTAGTCCCAGCTACCGCAATACAGTTACTACACAACTATTCTATCACATTTTTAACATGCATTAATATATCTATTAAGATACAATCCAAACATATAGATTAAATAAAGGTTTCGTAAGGAACTGGAGCTAAGGTTTGAGGAATGTTACCTTCAGTAGAAATGATTCTGGAACCTCTTGGCTTAGCTGGTTGTCTCTTTAATACGACCTTTTCACCCTTTTCTTTAGCTTCTTTCTTGGCTTGGGCGTTAGATTTAACTCTGTTTAAGAATTCTTGTCTACAGGCAGAATGTTTAACATGTTCAACTCTTAAATTAACTCTTTTTTCAAGGTATCTGTGACCAACAATTTTGTTGACAATAACACCGACGGAAGATTTGGTGACGTTGTAAACGATACCAGTCTTACCGTGGTAGTATTTGTGTGGCATACCTTTTTGGATAGAACCGTTGGCTTTGATGTCAACAATATCTCCGACTTTATAGGTCTTTAAGTAGGTGGATAAAGCGATAGCACCATGTTTTCTAAAGTCACGTTGGAAAGCGTAACGAGTACCAGATCTATAACCACGACTATAATGTTAGTAAGAAGTCAACACACATTGAAAATACACATTACCACCAATTCTGGTGTCAGGAAAAATTTACGACATCTACGAATCCATTTCCCAAAAATTTTGTCAATTTAAATTTGAATAATATTTCATTATAGGGAAGTTGTTTTCAATTGAAAATTTTTCAACTAGGGTTTGGACAGTATTGTTGAAGGGATATGACCAGAACGATGTATATGGTATGTTGTATCTTTTATATTATCATTGCACATACGATTTACCCATTTTTAATTATTACTTAACAAGAAACGGGAAAGATATCAAAAATTTCACTAGTCTATATTGGGTATATTAAATGGTGGTATGGAGTGTGGTGAGAGTAAGGTTACACAAAAGAAAAATTTCAATACGACTGCAGATAGACCAGATTTTTCACTACGGGTTCAGGGACAAAGCCCTAGTAATAAAAATAAAACGTGATACCAATCGCGTGACCGATATCGGTTTACCAGTCTAAACCTGTAATGGACTCTAAGTATTATTGCAAGCTGGAGAAAATGGTGTTATGGCATTCATGGCAATGGAATTAAGGTTCTGCTCCGATGTTAAATCTGTTGTGATTACTTAATTTCTATTGACACATGCATGAAAACTCCAGATGAATCCTTTGTAGTATTATCAAGTTGCTTTCAAATAGCGGATTTTCGTTCAGACTTTGTTTCTATACCTGTGTAAATCGTTACAGATAACATGGTACAATGTCGTGGTAACCTAATGCTCTACCATAGAGGTTCTTCACTTGGTTCTCATTGCAGCCTAAAATTCACATATTCCTCTTCCTGCAGTCCAGAGTGAAACTGTTCAATTGAGGATTTACATTTAACAAGCAAGCTGCATACAACTCAGTTTAAGCTGTATTTTCATGAATATGCTTATTGGAATTAATTAATACCAAATTCACTTTTTATTTAAAATTAAAATGCCTAATGGGTTCTAATCTCTTCTTCCGAATTTGATTAAAAGTCATTTATCAGTATCCTATATTATAAACTCATCAGCATGATGATTGCTCTTCTTTAACGTAGTAATTTGGGGGTTCCGTACTGCACATATACATCGACTTTTCAGTTTCTTTAGTACAACATTCCTATCCCTATATTTGTCTTTCAACATGTCAATATTCTCATCATAGCTGGGGTAAGAATCATCATATTCTTCAATGTCGTGTGAATTTTCTGTTTGTTATATAAAGCTAAAACTTTCTCATAGGTATTTCCATCAGCAACTTTTCTTAGTCCAGCGAAATTCAAGTATTCAGTACTAAGTTTGGCAACCCAATTAAGATCTTCATCGTAGAGTGACCAGGTACCATCTTTCAGCGAATATTACTCCGTCATTTCAATATTATAAAGTTGTTCTCTGGTAATTCCGCTTATTCCAGTGTCATATTTCAACAACCACAGATTGCTTTCTATTATAAACGCTCTATAGGGATATCTCACCAATCAGTTCTCTTATTCCTATTTATCTCTAGAATTCGAATGTATCTACTTAGGCACACAAACAATTGGAGTACACGAAACTCATAGCTAGCAATAGTATAAAAAGGTTCATCCAATACTCTTAAACGCATAAGCTGGTTTGATTATTTCTAAATCAAAAGGGAATAATGTTCCAGTGCTCTATTAGCTGCTGAATTTTACACTTTGACTTTCATATATTAAGGTTCTGTAATGTGGATACTCCGTTATCAGTTAATTATATTGGTGATTTTTTTACTGCGATAAATTTATCTCCATCCCGGAAAATGCGTATCCGCATATAATTTAAAAATGAAGTTCTTAAGCAATCAAAATATTGATAAATAAGAAAATATTTGTGTTTTCTGTATTTGGTCTTGATTTAAAATATTTTTAATCCAGAAGTTTAAGGGGTTGGATATTTTATAGCTATTTATAATGTGAAGACATTTCATACAGGATATTGTTTCAAATCCTGAATACAGTGTATCAGTACAATTCACTTGCGTAATTTTCTAATAGATTGGTGCGGAGTCAAAAAAATACTAAGTCAAAATTGTTGCAAATCCTGAATACAGTGTAGCAGTACAATTCACTTGCATAATTTTCTAATTGATAGGTGCTGAGTCAAAAAATATTATTACTCAGCCAATCCAACTAATGGCTCTATGATATACAAGCTGTACACGGACGATTGAGCTGCGTGTTGAATATGATAAGGATGGTAAATACAAGTAACCTTATTCTTTGGGCGATAAATGAAAGTTAAAAAGTTAATTTTTTTGATGATTTTTTCAAAAATTTGCAAAACCATTAGTAATGTTTTACACTAATTAATACCAAAGGAATATATATTTTTTCCTATTTACATATGTAATCAATTTCTTTCCTTTATAGTTATGTTGACTAGTGTAGTACGCTCCTTCTCTATTAAACCATGTAGACTAAGAGGACGAAGCCACATTTTCTGGTCATATGTCGAGCAAACATTCGTTCATACTTGGTCCACATTTGCTTCGCACATTTCTCTTGATGATAAGAACATACCTGTATATAAACACACTGATTCATGGTACATTTACTGAAAGACTCTCTTCCCGTTATCGAGCTCGTACGTAGTCTACTATGATCACCAATGATTACAAAGTATAACTCTGATTACCCTGTTGTTCACAACATTGAAACTATATTCAAGCAGAATATAAGTGGAAGTATATTACAACCTTAATTCGACTACTCATAATATCAGGTCTGAGGACAAACTTTTCTTAACGTCACTGCTTACCATTCGCTTTCAAACGGGAATATAAGCTTTATACGTAAGGAAATGCCATCTCAATCACCTGGGGCCATTTGCGACACTTTAAGTTTTTGGCACAAATCGTAACCAGTCATCAAAAGAGACAGTGATCAAGTCTCTGCACCCTTTGTTATGTGCCCCTTGTATCTATGAATTCTAAGCTTTTCCAGTGCAGGGAGGTTGAAGCAACATACTTGGAGACTCGATGCCAACACGCAGGGAAGGTTGATGCCAATTTTTTCTTTGGGAGTTCAGTTTGTTTTGATATTCTGAACATTCTAAAACATTGGGTATTGTCTGCTACGAAAAACAATCGTTCGTTTGAAATGGTTGTCTTCGGATGTATACGGAATCATAATAAACATTGCAAGGTCCACGAGCGTTTCTTAATTCGGTAATGAAGTTATTGTGTATTCAATGAGTATACAAAAACATATAGCTCAAACTGGATATTATTTTAATGTACATACAGAAGAAGCAGAAGAGTCATGGTTTGAAAAACAATTCTTGGTAGGATGTGTGTGTGTATAAATATACAACCTTTTTGCACTAGTGGAAATTATAGTATTCTCCGACAGTACCCATTGTTACTTTTCTAAAGAATATTCAACCACCAAAGAAATGCAATGCTAGAACTGTGAAATACCGTAAATAATTGAGCAATATATAAGTAAGGAATAGAACTTACGAAGTGTCAAGATTTTTTCAAGTTATTACTTTATTAGAGTTCATAAATAAATATCTACGAAATGTCTACCCCTGATTTTGATTCTGGTATTAATTGTTTTATTGCTAAACAAATCGTTTTTCAATTATTGGAGAAAGGTTACAAGGTTGTCAGTTCAGTTAGATCTGCAGCTAAAGGGGATATTATTAAGAAGCAATTCAATAACGACAATTTCTCATTTGTTGTAGTTTCTGACTTTGAAGACCCTGAAGCGTTTAAAGTTATTGCTGACCACCCTGAAATTACTGTATTCCTTCATACATCACCAGTGGGGAAGTTCATCTCTTTGTTAGCCCTGCTGTTAAGGGAACTATGATTGCTTTATCTGCAATTAACAAATATGGAAAGAATGCTAAAAACGTTGTGTTGACCTCATCTATAGCATCGATATTGACGAACCATGAGAGTCAAGCAACATATGACGAAACTGATTGGAATGATGTTACAGAGAAGATGCTATTGCTGCAAATAGTGGTATAGTAGCATATCTAAATCTGCAGTTGAAAGAGCAGGTTCGGATTTCGTTGTAATTGAAAAGCCACACTTTAGATTTGCACCTATTTTACTAAGCTTTGTCTTCCTTCGGTCCACAAACAATTGAGGACGATGTAAAGGATACACTTAATGCATCATCCGAGGTTATTAACAGTGTTTTCACTAAAGGTGAAACATCCTTTCCAATTCGGAACGGGTCGTTTATAGACGTTAGAGATGTTGCCAAAGCTCATACCGTTGCTTCTGAAAAGAACTTTCAACAAAGACTACTTAATTCCAACCATGCTTTGAGTCTTCATGATGTTATTGAATTGTTGAAAGCTGAGTATCCAAACAGAAACTTTCCAGTTATCGAAAAATGAGAAATCGGCTTATTCAACAGTGAAGTATCTAGAAAAGCTCTTTGGTTCGAATATATTGATTTCAAGAAATCGGTCCTTGATATTGAAACCCCTATTTCTGCAACTTAATAAATCCGTGTTGAAATACGGTGAGGTATCTTGCTTGAAGGCAAATTTAATATTGTGCTTAATTATAGATTTAGATATACAGAAGCGGTTGGAAGCACAAAAAATGTAATTTTCCAGCTTGGAATTATAAAATGTAACTGGTTTGAAAATGTAGATCTATTAATGGTAAGTGATCACTAAATGCACAGAGCGATTTAAACGATGGATCTTTATACACTTGAGGCACGGATCTTTACACGCTTGAGGCACGGATCTTTTGCAACGACTTGGATCCTCAGAACTAGCCAATGTGATGTTCGATTTATTTAAATTAAGAAAAAACACCGTCGACAGAACATAATACGAGCATTGTCTTCTTGATAGAACATTATAACCAAGAACGTAAATCATTTTGTAAATCAGAAATTGAAATAGATTAGTTTTACCTCTATTATTATGATCCTACCTCTATTATTATGATCCTACCTCTATTATTATGATCGTGAAATATATAAAAGAATGATTGCTTTCTATAAAAGTTACTAAGTACCATAGCACAAGGGTGTTGTTGTTGAAGGAAACCCTGCGAAGGAAATTCAAGCATAGCTCGCAAAGTAGATAGTCAATTATTGTGTGCAAACCTCGCCTAGCAAACGAATCATGCAAGAAGAAGAGGAGGAAAAATAATCTCAGAAATAACTGGGATAAAAATTTACACGGAAGAAACCATTAAAAATATTCCCTATACTTCTGGAAATTTTAGAATTGAGGCTGCTTCAAAAGGCACCATCCGAAGTTAATTGCTTTTGGCAACTCATGTGTAATACCAGTCTGGATAGGAATGTATTAATATTGAAAGAAAATATACCTATTTTTCAATTATTAAGGTGAAATATATTCAATGAATTTCGGAGCACCTTCTGTAACTTTAAGAAAATAATGGCTACCTATTGCGTTTCGCATAAAAAATAAAATTATGGATTATGCATGCAGCAAACGAGAATCAGTATTCAAAAATAGATTAGAATAGTCATAATAGCACCTAATATATAAGTTTAGACAATAGTGTAGACCATCCAGTGTTCAGTACACCAGCTTGCAGCGGTTGCACCAACGAAGGGTCCATTTCAGTGCCACTGGGAAGATTGTCACATTGAACAATTTGATACCCTTTCAAGTCTAATCGATCACATAGCCAAACAACATATACAGCAGCTAGACGCTGCAAACAGTTAATTCTGTCGCTGAAGCATATCTTCCGTTTTCGGGGTCGACCAAACTTGGTCTATTGCCCTCGTAGTCCATTGCCGTATTCACAAGAGAAACAGCCCAATTTCTGTCCTATCTCCGAATGTAGTATCCAGTTTGTGAATGAGTACGAAATTTGCGACCATATGAAGAATGTGCACAACTTAATTCCTCTAAGTATATTGATAAGCGATGCTAAAGTGGATGAAGATTTGTATGGCAATATTTTCCAACAAACTCCTATTGCACATTTGCGAGTTTTTCGACTTGACCTTCTACTGACGTTTTAGTACCTATTGTTACAAGTTCATAACATTTACTTGCCCAGCCAACGCTCACCTCGTCCACACTCCTTCCATATCCTACCGCCTTTGTTACCACTACTCCAATATTTCTCTTCCGAGTAAGAGAGATATCCTATATATAAACAAGCTCAGTTTTTCTCAAGATGTAGAAGATGTATCATTCCACCCCTGACTCTGTCAAAATGTCCCTTTTGATAATCCCTCCTTAAGACCCATCCCATTTTATAACTTCCAGTAATGTGGTGTAGATGAATTACTCACAATAATCCTTTTCCATCTGCGGCTTACAGGTTTCGTTTCACTATCCGTAAATAAACATAGACCCGAAACCTGCAATGGCGTACTCCTGCCTGTGAATAGAGTACCCTGGTAGGGATTGGACACACCCGTGGGAGAAAATAAAGACGTATGGGATTATAAAGTTAACATTAGCGTTACTCTGAAAGATCTTTGCATGAATTATATACAGTATATAACAAAGTGTGGTAATATTATGAAATACATTTTTCCTTCCATGCACCCATAACTATTAAAGCCTTGTATTCTGTTGATCCATGTTTGATGGTATCATAGACTAATTATGCCCAAGTTTTTGTTATATCAATATTAAATGAACGATGTATTATTTGTGATTGTTTTATTGGAATTCTTTGAAGTCGAAAAAGTAAGACATCTGGTGCATCTTTAAGTGGCTTGACAATGTTTCAAATGAACTTAACTCTATCTATATCGGTTCAGGTTGAAAATAAACGGTCATTCTATATACGGCTGCAAATTGGCCCTATTGAAGTATGATCTGTAATTAATTAACGATTTTCTCGCTCAAAATCTTGATGTGACCATGGTCCTGACTAGAGTTATAAACAATTTTACGAAAATGCTTCCGCAGTGCAACATAAAACAACAACTGCAAGCTAAAAAAAAAAGATAGGAAAATTATTAGTGTGCAGGTCAAAAAGCAGGTTCATAATCAACTAATAGAATGCAAATTGAGATATGAAAATGTATACGACTAGAAAGATACCGCTTCGTAACCACCGATGTGCAACAATCGAAAAGATGCAATCTTCAAAAAATTAAAAGGAGTGGACAATACTTGATCTCTATTGAACCGATAATTCCAGATGTTCCTTTGAAAATACCTACCCCCAAAAATGTACCAGCAATCAATGTCGTTATTTTTTCAAATAATTTCTAGAAGATTCATAAATGACGTATTTACTTTTATGTTTGCCCGAAAATTTAACGATTGAACTATTTCATGCTTGTTCCATTGCAGACATGTATCGTATCCTGAATCGGCATATCTTACTATAAAATTGTCTTAGTTAGGTTTAATTGAGTACCCAGTTGTACACATCAAGTATGAGTGATTATGCATGTAACATGTACATGCAATAGGCTCTCGCCTAAGCATTATAAACAGGAGCACGCATGCAAATGTAATAGAATAATAACATGGAAGAGCAAATAGTTCGAAACATCTGATTTACAGAAATAACGTTACCATAGTACCTGCAACAGAGGTACATTATTTGGGACTTACTTTGCATTTCTGTACTTGTTACTTATAGATCATAGTAAATATTAAAGAACTGACTCTGATTGCCAATTAATACTACCATCCTTCAATTATTATCCAATTTATTTGCTTCAACGTAGATTTCAAGGTTATTAAGGTGCAATAAACGAATTATCAAGAAATATTTTTTAATTAGCGTTATGAGCCCGATACCGACGATACAAGTTTTCGCAGCAATTAAGATTTTGAAATCAATATACATAGAGGTGCTAACTAATAGACGACTGAACCTAAGAAATATTTTCGACATCTAGAATAATGGCAACAAAAAGGGAAGGGCGCTATATGTACAATTGTATCGGCAGTTTTTGCTCGCATATTCAGGGTTCGTATAAATAGAAGACGTGGAAATCAAGTAATTTTTTGTAGTCGCTACACTCTTTAATCTTTAGTATGCTATTAAATACGTTGGCTTACATTGGGATGGCAGCAATTGCTGCTGCTGCCCAAGTGAGTGGAAACTTTACATCTTTTGATAGTCTTACCTATGATCCTGGTACCGATAGTTTACAATCAAGCGCCAACCCAAGTTGGACAATAGACGGTTCGAGCGTTTCAAGTGGTGATTCAGAAACTGTAGCAGAGGAAGTACCTTCATCTACTGTTACTGATGTTACTACTGTTACCACTCCATGGTCGGAAACATATACCAGCACCTACACTATTTCACCATCTGTACAAGGGGAAACTGAAACTATTGTTGTGGAAGTACCCTCATCATCTGTTACTCCTCAACCTGCAACTGTTATAAATGGTTGTGCGCCTATTGTGGGAACCCCAAATGTTGGTTTTGATGCTAAAATGTATACATATACTTTTTTGGACAATGTTTCGGATAGAAATGTCACTTACATGTCCGGTGGATATCTACAAACTGAAACTCAATTTGATTCAGCAAACGGTGTCACGGATGTTAATTTCGAATTCAACAATTCGGTCCCAGTAATTGAAACTCTTTATGGTCAATCATTTGACGTTAATAATTTTTCAATGCTGCTTAGTGGTTATTATCTTGCGCAAGCAACTGGTACATATACATTATTCATGACTGCTGACGATGCTGCTTTACTTAAATTCGGTGACGGCGTTGCATTTTCTTGTTGTGACTCTTCGGCTGTTTACTTGAACCAATATACTGTCATGGTGAATTGGGATTCTTCCCAAGAATATGTTTACCAAGACATTTACCTTGAAGCCGGTATATTTTATCCTATACTGATATTCTACGCAAATATGCAATTACCAATGGTCCTTAATTTTACTATCACGGATCCTAGTGGAGCTACTACTTCTAACTTCAATAATGTATATAATTTCCCAGATGGATTACCTTGCCCGGCTGCTGTTTCAACTGCGACCACTACGGTGCCTTGGACTGGCTCATACACGAGTACAACTACTATAGTTCCCACAACCCCGGGAGGAACTGAGACTGTTGTTGTCGAAGTGCCTTCAACTGATGTTACCACTGTTACCACTCCATGGACAGAATCATACACCAGCACTTATACTATCACTCCATCTGTACCAGGTGAAACTGAAACTGTTGTAGTGGAAGTTCCATCGTCCT
>JAKTVZ010000034.1:0-73052 GCA_030560825.1 Suzukiozyma fluviatilis | reverse complement strand
GTTTCTGGGTTTCCAGCGGAGTCAGTGGTAGTAAAGGTAGTGGTGTATTCACTGGATTGAGAACTTGATACTTGAGATGAATTTGAAACTGAAGATGAAGAACTTGCTGCAACGCTGGAAGATGTAGTTTCAGCAGATGAAGAAGATGGGATAACACTTGAAGACTCCGATGAAGAAGTAGCTTCGGTTGAAGAAGATGGGGCAACACTTGAAGACTCCGATGAAGAAGTAGCTTCAGATGATGAGGATGGGGCCACGCTTGAAGACTCCGATGAAGAAGTAGCTTCAGATGATGAGGATGGGGCCACGCTTGAAGACTCCGATGAAGAAGTAGCTTCAGATGATGAGGATGGGGCCACGCTTGAAGACTCCGATGAAGAAGTAGCTTCAGATGATGAGGATGGGGCCACGCTTGAAGACTCCGATGAAGAAGTAGCTTCAGATGATGAGGATGGGGCCACGCTTGAAGTCTCCGATGAAGAAGTAGCTTCAGACGAAGAGGATGGGGCCACGCTTGAAGTCTCCGATGAAGAAGTAGCTTCAGACGAAGAAGATGGGGCAACACTTGAAGATGCCGAGGATGAAGCTGGTGGTGGAGCTAGTGGGATACTTTGACATGGGTTACAAGTTGCTGGTGCAGGGTTTGGTGGAGCTCCGCTATAAACTATAGCATTGTTAATTGGAACTGAAAGACCTGGGAAAATTTCAGAAGTCAAGCTAAAGCCAGCAATACTATATCCGGTACCAATTAAGAAATATTGAGGTAAAGTATTGAGAGCTCCGCCGTAGATAGTCAAAAGTCCTTGAATAGGATCATAACTCCATCCGAAGATAGTGGTAGATAAACCAATATAATTACCATTACCAAAACCTGCAACAGTATAAGCTTGAAGTGCAGAAACAGTTGAAGCTACTAATTGAGAAGACGAATCTTCCATATAGAACGTTTGAGAAGTAGAAACGGCCAAAAGTGGATTGTCTAAGAACACAGTGGAGCCTGCTTCAATATGGATACAACCAGTACCATTGATCAGTGTCTGTTGATGATAGACTTCATTGTAAAAACAAATATCACCATTATTTGTAATAGAACCCAAAGAGGCACCTAATGTAACCACACCGCTAGACGTGCTGTTTTGATAGAAAGTCATCATACCTTCGTTATCGAAAACAACAGAAGTAATGGACATAACTGGAGTTCCAATAGTACCAGCAGCACCCATAAAGACATTACCATTATTAGTAAAGGATGCACCAACTAAATTATAAGTTGGGGCAGTTAAGGACTGAACAGAATTAAAGGAGATGGTACCGTCATTTGTGATTGTATTTAAAATACCCAGAAGTGAAACGGATAAAGCAACTAAGCTACTACTGGAAGAAATATAGAGACCACCCCCTGGACCAACGTTTAAAGAACCGGTGAAGGAAGAAATGGCATTATTCCATATCGACCAGTAAACGTTCGGATAGATAGCAATGTCACCAATAGAAAGATTAACGGTACCTGAGTCAACTGTATCTTGAGAAATAACAATGGCAGCCACAGCTGATACTGTCGTTACTATACTAAGAAGTAACTTTTTAACCAACATATTAAGAATTAGAAAAGTTTCTCTTTTGCAGCCATAAAAGAAAATTTGTCAAAAATAACCAGAAAATCAACCAGTTTAAATAAGTAACTCAATTATCTGATGCTAAACCACGAAACCTGAAGGGACGATTGTTTTCGACTAAAGGTTGGCTCCTATTTCCGTTTCTGAATTGTACTAATTGTCTCCAGTTTGATGGCTCTCTATGACATAAAAAATAATAATCTGCATGACTACTGCACGTACGTGAAAAATAAAGTTTACGATCTTTAGAAGGTTTCACCGAAAAAAGGTTTCGTTACGATGGAAAAGAAGGCTGCGCTGCTATGGAAAAAAGTTTCCTTTTTGACAAACAAAATGATTTATCATTAATTACTTGACTGATAGGAGTTTCCTAACAAATTGCTTTTAAAGAAACAGCTTTAAAATTACATGCGAAAAGATTACTATTGATAATTAATCGGAATAATTCGATACGTATTATTTTGTACGGAAAAAATAATAAAGATTATGGGGACAGTTAGAGAATTGGACAATGTTTTCTACTGAAAAAATCTTCTAGTGCACGAAATTGAAATACCAAAAATCCTAGTCATAGCAACACAAAGTCATGGGTATAATTCATTTCCATTGACAATGGAGCAAATGGGGCAGTGAAAGGACTTTCTCAATTGTCATATCTGCCACAGGTCAACTAAAGGTTTCAGACAAAAATTTATGGAATTAAATTAGAACCCAAAGCGCTAAAGGTAGAACCTGGAAATTTCCGTGAGTGTTGAATCAACTCGTTGTACACTTCTTATCGCATGGGTAATCCATGATGTCAAGTCTGCTAGTTGGAACCCAAATTGCAAATAATCTTACTATTTTTAGTAGTATTTTTTATGCAATGAAGGTAGTATATGCAAGTTTACTGATTTAGTGGTAAAATTGTTTCTTTTATTCGATGAAATCTGAATATAACAGTATTTTCTGCCTTGTGATGCAACTGGAGGAGTTAACCGGTAAAAGTGCCCTGTGTCCGCAGTACATGCTTTGTTGGAGATATTTTTATCTAATTTTATTTCAGGTTTGGATAATGATACGAATGAGTCTAAATTTCTTCTAGATAGAAGGTGTTTCTCTGTCGGAAGATTTATGGAATAATACAGTCATGACATATAAGGTTTTACTCATGGCAAAGGTCTTAACACAAATGTATTCTAATTTGATTTTTCAAAGATCTTTAATTTTGAGTGAAAAATATTTTCAACCGGACTCCATCATACCATATGATGCGACTTACAAATGTGTCAAACATTTTATATGTAATTTAGCCGCTATTTCAATTTTTAAGGATTGATGGGCTAGTTTCTAAGGATACCAAGTGAGCAGGGTCTAAAATAATTCAAAAAAACGCGGAAGACTTCTTTTGCAATGACGTAAACGATTCCAATTGGTTCGTATTGATTCATTTGGTGTGGCTAAATAAAAATTTTAAGCAGAAATCTATTGTTCAATTTTCCCCATTTCGAGGATTACATTGAATGAAAAGTACGCGATGTAAAGGCTGAGATTATCTGTCATGATAATATGAGGTTGATTACTAAAAATTGGTGCAGTTGAATTGCTGTTTTCGAAATTGAGGTTCTAAATGTAGCTTTTTCGTCGTCTTTTAGTAAGCAAGTATGGTGGTCAATCTGGGCAGATCTGATTTTACCTGTGCCATAAGATTCATAGGTATATGAATAAAGAATGCAAAACGGACATTATCTTGCGCATAGGATATATGTGGAGATGATACCAAACAAGAACTTTCTTTCCGTTAACTTTGTCCCATTGGTAACTTCCATTTTGCCAAGACAAAGTTTGCACGGCAAATCAAATTTTAAAATGAACTATATGAATACAAAAAGCTACTACTTTCAGCAGGCCGTTGCGAGAAAATTTCCTTTATTTTTCGCAACCATCTAAGAGCAGTTGAAAATATTAATTACGACGGAGAAAAAAATAAACTTCTGTTGGCTTCTATACTTGTTCTTTTAAAGGCATCCATGTATAAGAGTTAATGTGTTCGAAATGTTGCACAAGAAAGTGGTGATACAAGTAAAGAAGTAGTGCATGATTCGTGCAATAAATGTTTTCGTCAATAGCCGTACCTCAGTAGGCTATTATACAACGTATACAATAGTATACCAATTATACTAAGAGCAGACCCCGCTAAACGCCGTTGGGTGACACATGCTTTCAACCTACCTCAAACTGCTACGCCTCCGTCGTTTTGTAGGCAAAATATGCTGGTCCGCACTGAAATACTCGCAGCTAGACAATTTCACGAAGTACAATATACACCACAAAATTTTTAATCAATATTGGGAGCTAAAGTGGTTCCAAGATAGCGCCAGAACAATCAAAATTGCATGAAAAATGGGGCGAATCGCCGCGTTCGCGTGAGAACGTTCATCTCCCCGTTCGCGTTGTCAAAACCAGGCGGCCGTTACGCCTCCGACAGCAACTTAAGGGCTAAATTGAAGATACAGCATTCTATCGATCAGAAGACAAGCAGGTCCGAAAATTCCACCCGTTGTGCATGGAAATTCCTTTGTCCATGACTTGCGTGCAGCCCAAGTTGGCAATCCCAGCAAAGCGAACCACCGTATCGATTTTAGTGAATGACCCAAGCCTTAACCAAGAGCAATATATTTGCCTAAGCCACAAGTAATCGTATTTGATGATGTTCATTTTGGAAGAAGAATAAGTAGTGCAGCAATCTTTACTGTTTTGAAATCACTCTGCTCTAAACCTACGGCTGCAAAGTAAAGACTTCTGCGTAAGTGCATATAAATGTCATACCTGTACCTAGTGCAGCTTTTTTATGCTTGAGACTCAAAATTAAGCGGTAGAGGAACTGCAGCCCCTGTGCGTTAGTAGAGTCCGCGTTCATGGGCTCCTCTGATGGCAGTACCATGAGTTGGATCCCTTGTTAAACTTTTTGTTCGTTTCAATGAATCGCATAGCAAGGTAAAGATGTACGACTCAAGTTGACTTGTCCATAATTTGCAGAGATTTCCATCGCATCAAATTGATCAGGACAACTATAGTAAGGTAATCACTTTCAAGACTTGTTTAGGATATATATTGCAGCAAAATTGCTGGTGGTGGTCAAATTTACGTCCAAATTGAACTATTTCATCGTTGTAGGAAAGGCAAGCGGCATGTATTACATTTAACTTTAAAAACTTGTTGATTGTGTATTTCTTCCTGGGTAAATTTGTTGGATATCTCGACAATAATGATCTTCAAGCAGATCTTCAAGCAGATCTTCGTAGCAAAGTCGCCAATTGTCTACAGCATTGTTCAACTGCACTCAACCCTATCTACGTTGGCTGATACCGTATCGATAATTCAAGCGATTTGTAAGTTCGTTGCCTAGATGGCGCACGTAAAGTTGAATATTACCTTCAAACTTGCTTTCTCTCTATGTTAGACAAGTCTTTTGTATTGATAATCCTGGAATGCCCTGGACAAGCAAGAGTGGTGATTTGAGATACTTTACAAAGTAGATTCTAACTGGATTAATTCAACCGAAGTGCAAAGAAAATTTTGGCTCTATCATTTTGGCGAGTTTAAAAACAGTTGCCCAACTTAAAAACTCCTGATACGATAGCATGAGAAAGCTTATTCTTCGTAAGTACTCCTGGTTGTGGGCAGATAACCATAATAATCAACGAATTATTGGCCGTAGCTACTTGATAAACTTGGGTGACAAAATTCACTTTGAGCTAGACTTGGCCCATCTCAATAAACTACTCCTAGTTTATGAGACCATTGTCAAGGGGTATAGAATTATATGGAAAGCCAACAATGGGCGTCTTTACTCTATTACTTTTTCATATAATGAAACCGGAGTAAATTAACAAATGAAAAAATCTAAGTGAACTGGCTCTGAAGGTTAGTAGTTTTCTACCGAAATCTATGCATGATTTAACTGTAATGCACGTACATTGAGATGGACGTACATAGAGATGGAGGGTCATAGGGTTTATATTGCCTTATTCCATTTATAGATGGAAATCGCATTCTGATGTCTTTATCTCGTTTACGAAAAGAATGACAGGAGGCAGTTGAGAAAATAGATGAAACTTAGGTTTTATATTGTCTGTATATATACCCTTCTATATATACCCATCTATATACAATGAAGTAGGGAATTTATTGATAGTTCTACAGTGTAGTAAAATATATCGTTATGCACTTCGCTATGAAAATTCATTTACAACAGAAACAAGGTTTCATGGGCGCGTGAATGTATTGCTATTTTGCAGAAAGAACCAAGTGACTGGACAATTTTGCTTGTTCACGTGTTCTCGTCTACTACAAACTAAATAGCATACTTCAATCGCAAGAGAATGGGAAATTTTCCCATTTACTGACAATTAATGCTACAACTGTTGGAACAGTTCGAAAAATGCAAACGGTTACGTCCCAATAGAATCCAGAGGACTCATGCTGCTTGAGAGAAACAGTCCATTGAAAATAATTATGTGGTTCCATTGTTGTAGGCTAAATTAATTCGACGTTTTAGAATTTAATGCTTAAATTGATTTTCTCCAAGACCCAATAGAGGTAACATCTGATTAATTCGAGTTATACCCGAATTCAAAAGATACTTTCTGTGGTTCAAATCAGTTTCATGGATGTTGGCTTTAAATTCGTGTCTGGCGTATTGCAACAATTCGTCTCGTTCGTGAGTCTTGTTGATCAACCTAATTAAATCACGATATGTAGAGATGATCTTCTGTCTGAAGATAAACTCCTCCAAAGATAAAACATTTTTCAAATTGCGATTTAGGACAGTTGATGTGGCGAACCTTCGAATCATTTTGGTCGTAGGGTTTATTTTATAAAGAGTCGCAATATTGATTTTGAACTTTGGATTCTCAATAATGGTAGTGCTTTAACCTCATCGCGTTAAATCCTTGATTTTAAAGATAAGACGTTAAACTAAAAGATAAGACGAGGAAATTGAGGGCAACAAGGTGCTATTAATACCTAAGAGCAAATTATATGAGAAGAAGCTGATTGTGATGATGATGATTATATGAATACAACGGTAAAAAAATGCAAATAGAAAGAGAGTCGGCCATATAGGTACTACAAGAGGTGAGGATACGAGTGTCTAGTCTTACATTGAGATTATAGTGACCTTCTAGTGCCGGGTACGAGAAACACCACAACTGGTCTAGTCATCTGGTTGAAATTATTTCAATTGGTCTATTTAGATAGTATTCTTTATGGGTATTCAGACTGATCATATGCGTCTAAAGCTCTCTAGCGTTACCGCAACTCGAAATACCGCCAGTATTGAACCTGTAGGCAACTTACTCAGCTTCATTGTATTTGTATTCAATTTGGAAACTTTCAGCACCACAAATCGTATGATCAGTTGTACACAGAATACCCGAATACCCTGTGGGTACCAAAAACATATTGGAAACATGAATGGTTACGAAGCCCTCTCATATCTCAACTTCTAGTAATTATTCCGACATTCATATGAATGCTACATTGCTGTCAGGCCACTTATGGGCCGTTTATCTTACGATTAAGCTTATCATCGCTTCCCCAGAAAATGGCAATATGCGCACTATACAGTTTACGACCTTTTAACGTAAACGTCATTATATCGACAATTGATGATTCTTACTCAAAGGTTACTTTCTACATCGGTTCCATATATATTCCGTATCACTTCTATATATATTCCGTATCTCTTCCGTATCACTTCCATAGCTCTTCCGTATATTTCTTGTATTGTTTGGTCTGCTTATTCCTGTGCTTCTCGGTTATTGTCGGCAACTGTACCGTTACCCGATCCCCCACTTTGGATTGTGGGGATCACCAACTTTGATGTTATAGCCACGAAGGACCATACCTACTACCATGGATATTAGATCCGGACATTGAATCATAGTCAATTGACCCCTGATTATTGAACCCTCTTTTAGACAAATGTAAAAGTTAAGTAGAATTATACGGAAATGTAAAAAAAAACACATGTAGAAAAGTACCATTTATAGGTATCTTAACCGTAGCAGTAGTCATCACCATGGTTCCGTCAATATATACCATTAGTGAAGTAATTGAGTTGGTTACGATGGAATGGCTTTTAGGGATAAGGTTCTGGAAATTTTCAGGCAGCAGAGGTACGCTTGCGCGAGGAATAACCGATGGATATACATGTGGGGTAGGAAACTATATAAGCAGATGAATTTCTATAGCAGTAAGGTTTATAGTATTAAATTCATTAGTGATTTTTACAATGACTACCGCTACGAATCTCGTTAATTCTTTACCAGCTCCTGATCCAGTTAATGGAACAAACCAGGAAAGAGCTGCCACCAACTTTGATCCTGTGAAAATGCACCAGTTCATTGAAGGGTCTGTAGAAAAATCAGACCTCGTCTTGAAATTGTATCAATCTTTAGAAAGAGATCCTATTTTACAAACTGATCCTCTGCATTATGACAATTCAACCCATCAAGATAGAGAATTGGTTGCCCACAGAATCAACCAAATGTCTCGTTACTTGGAAATTGAATCACAAGAACAATTCTTGAGAAGATTGAACTTGGTCACCGTATATGACCCTTCATTAGGAATCAGATTAGCCATTAATATTGGTCTTTTCCAAAACTGTATTAAGGGTAATGGTACTCAATCTCAAGCTGATTACTGGACTAAATACAGAGAAGCCGGAAAAGTAAAGCAAATCTACGGTTGTTTTGGTATGACAGAATTGGGACATGGTTCAAATGTTGCTGGATGTGAAACCACCGCCACTTTTGATGAAAAAACCGACGAATTTGTCATCAACACCCCACACATTGGTGCCACTAAATGGTGGATTGGTGGTGCTGCCCATTCTGCTACTCATACCGTTGCTTATGCTAGATTAATCGTCAAAGGCAAAGACTATGGTGTCAAGACTTTCGTGGTCCCATTAAGAGATTCCAACCATGACTTATTACCAGGTATTGCTATTGGTGATATCGGAGCTAAAATGGGTAGATCAGGGGTTGATAACGGTTGGATTCAATTCTCTGAAGTTAGAATCCCAAGATTCTATATGTTGCAAAAATGGTGTAAAGTTGATAGAAATGGTAATGTCACTTTACCACCATTGGAACAATTATCTTACATTTCCTTATTAGGTGGTAGAGTTGGTATGGCTACTGATTCATACAGAATCAGTGCTAGATTCACCACCATTGCCCTTAGATATGCTATCAACAGAAGACAATTCAAACGTAAACCAACTGACGCTGAAGAATCTAAATTATTGGATTATCCTTTACATCAAAGAAGACTTATTCCTTACCTTGCTTTGACTTATGCCATGGCTTTAGGTACTAATCGTTTAGAAATTCAATATGACACCATCTTGCAGAATTTGGACGTTGCCATTGCTAAGGATGATAAGAAATTGATCTTGCAATGTATTAATGATATTAAATCATTGTTTATTGATTCCGGTGCTTTGAAATCTACTTTAACTTGGTTAGCTGCTGAAGTTATCGATCAAACTAGACAAGCTTGTGGTGGTCAAGGTTACTCTGCTTATAATGGTTTCGGTAAAGCATACAATGATTGGGTTGTTCAATGTACTTGGGAAGGTGATAATAACGTTTTATCTATTGCCGTTGGTAAAACTGTTATTGCCAGTGTCGCTCAAGTATTGAAAGGTAAACCAATTGATTCATCTTCAACATTAGCTTGGTTAAACAATGCTAAAGAATTGAGTCAACAATCTAATGTTTTATCTTCTAAATCTGACTTGTCAAATATTTCTAAGATCAAACGTGCTTTAGAAGTTCTCATTGTTAAATACTCCATTGTTTTATCTAATATCTTAAAAACAAATGGTAATGATTTAGACAAGATTTCTGCCCAAAGAGTTAAATTGTCCAAATTAAGATGTCATCATTACCTTTTAGAAACTTTTATTGAAAAATTAGCCGGAGTTACTGATCAGAACATTAAGACTCAATTGAATAGAATTATTCAATTATATTGCGTCAACAGTATTTTGAATACTTTTGCTTCTGATTTCCTTGTTTATAAAGTTATTGATGCTGAACTTGCCTCAATCATTGAAAATGAAGTCATTGATGAATTGGATACTCAAATTAGACCATATGTTATTGGTTTAACTGATTCATTCCAACAACCAGATAAATTATTAAACTCCTTCATTGGTAAATTCAACGGTAATGTCTATGAAAATATCCATGAAGGTACTACCAATATTTATAAACCATTCAATTCTAAAGCTCCATATTCACCAGCTTTAGAATCTATGTTGAACAGACCTGAATTGGAATCCAGACTTAGATTTGAAAGATCTTCTCATGCTGAAAGAGAATTATCAAAATAAGTTATGGTGAATATTTCTAGCTAGTTTAGTATTGTTATTTATTACATATGAAAATTTACGAATATTAAGAAATGTTTGATGTAAACCCACCCATCGCTATGCCAAATCGATTAGTAATTTTAAGGCAAAATGAACACCTAGTGATATTGCAACAACAATTTTCTCCCGATCTAATCATAAAAGTTTTCATTTATTTCATCTACATTAAATTTTAAATAACATAAATTTTTTACTTTTTAGTAAACATTATATAAAACCTATAAATAAACATAAAATCATTGATAAAATCATTCTGATAATCACGGATTATCAAATCTTCAATTCATTAATCATTAATTTGAGAAGTAAAATAATAAGTGTACCACCTATCCATCAAATTATATTTTTCAAATTTTATATTTAATTAAGACCTTTTGATAAGACTTCTTCAGCTTCGAAGGATTTTTCAAATCTTTGTCTAGCATCTAAGGCACCTCTTTGTAACATAGAATTAAGAGCTTCTTGGTAAGGAGCCTTGGTCTTAGATGGTGGGTTACGAGCTTTAACAATGTCGAAGTAGTTTTCGTAAATGTTTCCATCGTATTTACCAATAGCGGAATTGATAATCATATCAGTTTGTTGGAAGGAATCGGTCAATGCAACAACGTGAGGTCTGATTTGTCCACTTAATTTTGGAATCAATTCAACGTTCAATTTAGAGAATTGTTTGGAAGTCAAAATGTTGAATTGTAAGAAGGTGGATGAGAAAACATTCAAAACATTGGCGGCAGAATAGTAGTTAGCCAAGATTTGTAAGTATGGAACTAAATCTTTTTCTTCAAAAGAGTCGGCTCTCTTAATGTATTCTTCTAAAAGATATCTGTGGGCGTGTAATTTGGTAAGAACACCTAATTCAGCACCAACAGCATCGAAATCATCACCGTTAGCTTTCAATGATTGAACAATAGAATAAGCAGCTCTGATAATGGTGACTTCAATAGCTTTTAAGAACTTCTTACCGTTCAAGACATCGTTTTCAGAAGTGATAACTGGGGTTTCCCAATTGTCACCAATGTATTTATGAACGTCATTCAAGTAAGCACAAGAACCTTTGACAACCTTACCGTCTTCAACGATTTGGTAAAGATGTTTGGCGATTGGTTTACCAACGAAAACACCCAAGATGTTGTTGTCACCTTCCCAAGTACATTGAACAACCCAATCGGTGTAAGCCTTACCGAAACCATTGTAAGCAGAGTAACCGTGACCACCACAAGCTTGTCTACACTCATCAATGGCAGAAGCAGCTAACCAAGTTAAGGTAGATTTTAAGGCACCAGAGTCAATGAATAAAGATTTCATGGCTTCAATACCGGCCATTAAACCTTTTTCATCTTCGTTGTCAACGGCATCATCTAAATCGTTCAAGGTGTCCTTGATGGTGTTTTCCAATTTAACGGCACCAGCAGAAACAACGTAAGCACCAGCTAAGTATGGGAATAATCTTCTTTGATGTAATGGATAGTTGATCAATTGGGTTTCTAAAGCACCTTCGTCATTGTCCATCATACCGTTCTTGTGGAATTGTCTTCTACCAATGGCGTATCTAAGAGCAATAGTAGACATTCTGGCTAACATTCTGTAGGAATCTAAAACCATCATGACTCTACCACCTAATAAAGCGGAATAAGCCAATTGTTCTAATGGTGGTAAAGTGACTTCACCTTCTCTGGAAACTCTGGCGAATTTTTGCAACATGTAGTATCTTGGGATTCTAACGTTGGAGAATTGAATCCAACCGTTATCAATACCATCTCTACCCATTTTGGCACCAATGTCACCGACAGTGACACCTGGCATTAAGTCGTGGTTAGAGTCTCTTAATGGCACAACAAAAGTCTTGACACCGTAGTCTTCACCGTCAACGATTAATCTGGCGTAAACGGAACAGTGGGTAGCGGAATGGGCAGCACCACCAATCCACCATTTAGTAGCACCAATGTGTGGGGTGTTGATGATAAATTCGTCGGTTTCTTTGTCGAAAGTGGCGGTGGTTTCCAAGGCCATAACGTTGGACCCGTGGGCCAATTCAGTCATACCGAAACAACCGTAAATATTCTTAACGTAACAGGTTTCCTTTTGTAAAGCCCAGTATTCCAATTGGTCAAAGGTACCGTTACCTCTGATACAGGACAAGAATAACCCTAAGTTAACCCCAACTCTGGTACCGACTTGTGGGTCAAATACTTGTAAAAGAGATAATCTTAATTGGAAATCATCAAAAGATTCAACTTCCAAGTATCTGGCAATTCTGTCAATTTTCTTAACAGTGGATTCTCTTTGTTGATCTTTGGTCAAGTCGTAGTAATCTGGACCAGAAGCCAAGATTGGGTCTCTTTCCATTTGGTGAGTTAATTGGGCAATTTTTGCTGATCTTTCTTTAGAACCTTCCAAGAACCAGTTCATCTTGACTGGATCAAATTTGGAGGCAGCACGCTCACCTTGAAGCAAGGATTGAGGGTCTGGACCTTGAGAGTATGATATGGTTTTCTTTGCAATGGCCACCATTATGTAGTATAAACAACTGATAAATAAATAGCTTATAAACTAGTGCGAAAAAAAGTAGCGATGATAACGCTTTTATATACTCCACAAATTACATATGAAAGATTTCACCGGTTAATTGAAAACTGGAGAAGCCGAGGCACAAAAAATCTGCAGAGAACAAGAGTAAAAATCGTATGATAACCTTTAAGAACGGGGATAAAGTTTGTGACGGAAGCAACCTGATTGGGAGGGTGAGGGTGATATTGGGTGGTTAGTGTTGGTGTCGGTTATGGCATGGTTCGTTTGTTTGTAGAAGTTGTTTCCGTGGTATTAGATGCCTCCCCTCAAAAATTTCACATGTTCCGTAGCGCTAGGGTACCGCTACCGCCAGCCGACAGATCGGTGAACACGGCGATGAGCGAGCAGCGTTCGTGTCCGAGGAAATGTGACTTCCGCCAGCAGCATCAGCCCTGGACCACACCATCTGCCATACCGATACCTACTCCTCCCCCGCCCACACCCTAACATATCGAAAAACGGCCGGTGATTATCTCGGCGCTACCATGTCATATCGCTTGGATGTCGTTGACTGGGGCGCTGCGCGATAGGCTTGCGACGTAGTGGTAGCGCAAATTAAGTCCGAGGCCGTGGTGGTTATTGCCGTCAGCCATGGGTCATCGAGCATCGCCATCGCACAAGGTCATCGCACATTGTTTTCGGTCATAGCAGTATAGATGGACGACGATGCTTTGGAGGTTGCTTTAGAGGTAGTTTCTCGGCCTATCGAGTCAAGTCATGAATATTCCTCGTAGCATCGGTAGCTATTCCCCATAGATTCATTTTCATATGGTGAACGTACTGTATGTAACACAATATGGAGAAGAAATAACGTTTATGCATATCAAGGTCCATAGATGGATACGAACAAAGAAGAGAGCCCCTCCGTGACCTTGTGACAGTTACGGATGCATCTCGAGGAAAACAACAAAGTGGTGTTGCAAACAACAAAATTCGTTTTGATAAGATATACAAGCTTAAAATCAGTTTACTTGGGTTATGATAATTTGCAGCTGCATCATCATACTCCAGATTTTTCAATTAGGAGGAAATATATTTTTTCGGACTAGTAGTCACATTTAGCACTTGCTAATTACTATCGTGGTGTATAGGCCTAGTTAACAGAATTATCGGAGTGTGACGGAGATTGGAATTATGTAATTTTCACAGTCGTTGCTTGACGCATAGTCTCAACTGTCTGCAACAGTTCTACAAAGGGTAAGAAATCCGGTGTGTAGCACATACAATGAAAGAGATAAAGTAAGAGTAAACCGTTAGAAGTAAGCCGTTAGAAATAAACCTGAAATGTAAACTCAATGAAGTGAAACATCCAGAGTGGAACATTGATAACTGAACATCGACTAAAACATTAGCAGTAAAACATGAGTGTAAAACATAAAAATGTCTGATTGTTTCAATCAGACATGACATTTTTAAGATTTCTGCTACTCTTAATTTGCCGAGGTTTATGTCTATTCAAGTAGTTCTATATTTGTCTCTTTCGTACAATGTCACTATCGTAGCTACTGCACTGCACTCATGTAATCATCGTATATCTGTGTTAATCGCGTGTTTGTAGGTTTTTGACCGAATCTTTAACTTCCGCAACTTCCTCGGTCACTAGCACTAAATTTTGCTTCTCCTCTATTTTTCAGTGGTGCAATTATTACTCTATTTACACTTGATAATAACACATATCGGCCAGATTTAACTCCGATACCCTATTCTGTGTTCTATGTTGTAGACTTGTGTTGAACATAACTCTTGGATATAAACTTTTGAAAAGCAACTTTAACCTATAGATTACCTCTATCTATTCGCCTTTTTTACTTTGTACCTAGGTTTGTGCTCTTTTTTCTCTCAGTGAATCAAAACTCGCTTAATTTGTGCCCTCTTTCTCTCACCGAGAACCTTCTAATGTATAGTCTACGTATATCTGGTCTGCATCCCAGCTACTTTATTTAAGTTTTATTTATTTCAGTATTTACAGAATCACACACCTATGAACATAACCAATATAGACATCAATGCAGACACTTCAAAACTGTGTCTGTGTCTGCACGCGAACTATAAGTGCCATCTCTTTAGCCATGATTGGCTACCATCTCATCAACTTATAATTGCGGAACTAACATTTCCATTAATGGTGATTGAATAAAGGCAACACCAGCGGCAAATAAAGCCAAATTTAATCCAACAGTCCAGGCTGGGGTCTTTCTTAATTGCTCAAATTTACTTGGCTCGCTAGCTTGTTGGGGGAATCTACCAGACATTGTTCTTAGAATATCAATTGTATAATTAATCTCTACATCGTTGGAAATTTGGAAAAAATTAGCTACCGGTCACGTGATCATTCAAGTAGCCGCATCTGGTGCGGCTGTTTGGGCTTTATTTCCAGGAAATTAATTTCGATGCTGCTAATTCACCACTACACAATCCACCCATGAGTGAATATTCCATCAGCGGCAAGCAAATCAAGTTCAACAGCGCGGCCGACATAGCGCCCTACGTCGAAGAAATCAAAGACTTGTCCGAGTTAAACAAGTTGGATTTCTCCGGTAATACCATCGGAATCGAAGCATCGCAAGCATTAGCAGATGCCATCAAACACCACAAAGACAGCTTAAAAGAAGTCAACTTCTCCGACTTATACACCGGAAGATTGAACACAGAAATCCCCCAATCTTTGCAATACTTATTGCCAGCATTATTATCATGTAGTCAATTAACTCACATCAATCTTAGTGATAACGCATTTGGATTACAAACCATCGACCCAATTGAGGACTATTTGGGTAAAGCCGTCACTATTGAGCATTTAATCTTGTCCAATAACGGTATGGGGCCATTTGCCGGTGCCAGAATCGGAGAAGCTCTTTTTAAGTTATCTAAAGCTAAGATTGAAGCAGGTAAACCTTCGTTAAAAACTTTTGTTTGTGGTAGAAATAGATTGGAAAACGGTTCTATCAACCATTTGGCGGTCGGTTTGAGAAACCACGACCAATTGGCGGAAATTAGATTGTACCAAAACGGGATTAGACCTGCTGGTATTTCCAAGTTGGTTGAATTTGGATTGGTCAACAATAAGCATTTGCAAGTTATTGATTTGCAAGATAACACCATTACCGCCAGAGGTGCTACTGAATTGGCCAAAGCTGTAAACTCCTGGAGCAAATTGGTGGAAATCAACCTTAATGATTCGTTATTGAAAGCAAGCGGATCAAAGCAATTTATAGATGCTTTGGCTGAAGGTCCAGTTAGAAAAGATTTGACTGTTTTGAAGTTACAATACAACGAATTGGAGCAAGATTCGTTGCAGACCTTAGTTAAGGTTGTTAAGGACAAATTGCCAAACTTGAAGGTATTGGAATTGAACGGTAATAGATTCGAAGAAGACTCCGAATACATTGATGAAATTAAACAGATTTTTGAAGAAAGAGGATTTGGAGAAATCGACGAATTAGACGAGTTGGAAGAACCAGACTCAGACGAAGAAGACGATAGCGAAGACGAGGAAGAAGGTGAGGCTGATAAATTGGACGAAGACTTGGATTTGGACGAATTGGAGAAGGATTTGGCCGGCAAGTTGGTGTTATCCGACTCCAAGGATGCCAGCATCGACGACATTACCAAATCGTTGCAACAAGCCCATATCAAGAATTGAAGAGACCATTATGGCAGCAATCTATAGAGAAAAATAAGAACTCTTTGAGGCGACGGAATTTCTCCAATTTTGAACGCCATGGCACTATTGTCAAGTCTCTAGGCGAATGTCCCCTAAGAGTCACATTGGATATATAATTGTATATTCTTCTGCCCTTTGTATAATTATACGCTTAATAAACTAAACCATTTTTCTTATGTATTGCGGCAAGGATGTTTTCTTCTCTATATATTGCGAAAACCAAGTCTATGTGAGACAACTAGAGCGCAATGTCCTCCGTGTTCAAATTGGCCATTAAAGGGATCCGACTGTTCGAACCGGAGCAGGAGGAAACAATTCAGTTCGGGTTTCCATTGACGCTAATTTGTGGACAAAATGGTACCGGAAAAACCACCATTATCGAGTGTTTAAAGTATGCCACCACTGGTTTCTTACCACCAAACAGTAAAGGAGGAGCCTTTGTTAATGATCCAAGTCTCAGCGGGCGCAATAATGTCACTGGCCAAGTCAAGCTCGCGTTTCAGAACGCAAATGGCAAAAGTATGCTTTTAACGAGGACGGTTCAACTAAGCAGAAGAAAGTCCAAGACAGGAGGCTTTACTAATACATTTAAGACGCTAGAGGGCCAATTAGCCATCATAGATAAGGGGAACAAGGTATCTATCAGCAGTAAGAATGCTGAGTTGGATAGTCAAACCCCGATATATTTAGGTGCATCTCCAGCCATTTTAGAGTATGTTATATTTTGTCACCAAGAAGACTCTTTATGGCCATTATCTGAGGCCAGTGTGTTAAAAAAACGATTTGACGACATCTTTGAAGCATCTAAGTTCACTAAAGTTTTGGATAACTTGAAACTGATCAAGAAAGACATGATGGTAGATATTAAATTGATTGAGCAGTCTGTAACACATTTGCAAGTAGACAAAACACGAGCCAAAAAGGTCCAGGGACGTATTCTGGACCTTAGCAACGAAATGGAAACGTTTACGGGGGAAATAGCACATATTAATATCGAGATAGAGAAGTATGAGCATGAAGCAGAGACCTTGTTTGCGTCAAACCAAGAATTCCAAAGAATCTTGAGCGATTACGAACGGCTCAATTACACAAAAAAGTCTCTACAGGAGCAAATTCAAAGATTGAAGAACAGTGTTGAACTTTTGCCTGACACTGACCAAGAATTAATGCACCAGCAGAATAATTTTGCAGCCATAACTAGTGAAAAGGAGAAACAAGTGGAGAACTTATCGCAAGTTTTGGATGAGACGTCCTTAAAGCTCGATAAGCTCCAGGAACAATTGAATGAACTTATCCGAGAGGAGGCTTTATTGAAGTCCAAAGAAGCTGACTATAAAGAGAACCAGAGGCAATTGTCAAGTCTTATCGAGACATCCGCTTCTAAAGTAGGATACTCTGTTCCCCTGAACGATCAGGACAGTATTGAGGTTGTTAAACCACTCATTGAGAGCCATAGAGACACTGCCAAACTGAAATACGAAGACGCAATGAAAGCTATTAAAGAATCCGATGTGGAAAAATCGAAACTAGTTCAAGAAGTAACTGACTCTATCGCGAGAGAGAATCAAAGACGTGAGTATATTCTCAAGGAGATATCAACAAATAAGGACAAACTTGCCAGTTTAAAGAAGAAACTACAAGTATCTGATGCTGGGACTGAACTAGATATGAAAAAGGAAGCCTTGCAAGAGATGATTGCAAAGCTTCAGGAGAGAAAATCGCTTGACGAAGTTAAATTGTTGGATGTGAAAATAGACACCAACAAATCCACTATTCTTAAACTAGAAACTGAAGTAGAAGAGTTAGTGAGAAAAGCATCTGTTTCAAACAAGCAGTCAGATATATTGACTAAAATCAACTTGTTGGAAGAGTCAAACACCACAAAACAAAACTCCATTGATAGAATATCCGTTGGGGTCAAGTCTAACTTTATAGATATGGTAGACCCAACATTTGATGAAACGAGTGAATCAAAACTAAGCGAAAAGATATCTAATTTGAGTACACAAATTAGCAAGCTTGAGGAAGATTTTGAAAAGTCTTCCGGAGAATTGAGTCGCCTAAAGGCAGAGTTGGAGAATAATTCAAGTTCTATCGAGAAAAACAAAGATTTATCTCTGAAATCGAAGCAAGCTATTACAACCGTAATTGAAGAATCGGAAATAACAGATTATGAATCTATTCTTGCTGACCTTGAAGAGAGTTATGCAAACGTCATGGATGACGTAAATACATCAGAAGTAACAAGACAATTCAATATCACAGCTATTTCAATTGCTGAGAAGAATCACAATTGTTTGCTATGTAAACGTTCTTTTGATAATGCTGGTTTATCCAAATTTACTGAAGCCTTAAAAGCCAGTATTCATGTAGATAGAATTAAGGAAACCGAAGCTAAAGCGAAAGAAATAAAAGATGAATTGGATTCAGTTAAAGCAATTATGAATGAAATTCTCACTTATAGATCGTCCATTCAAAGTTTAGAAGACTTGACACAGAAAAATTCAGAACTAGAAACAAGTTATGAAAAGGGGAAGAAAGAGGCAGATTTACTAAAATCTCAAATTGCTTCAAGTAAGGAAATGATTCAATCCTTAAATGATCTTAAGAAACCATTAGGTGACATTTCACGTCTCAACCAAGAAATATTTGATACCCAAGTACAAATTGATGAGCTTAAGGATGAGTTAGACGATTTTGGTACTGTATCTTTATCTATGACAGAACTCCAGAAGTTGCAAAATCAAAAGAATCAAGAAATCAAAGCCCTTCGTGAACAAGTTTCCGTGGATTCTGATTCTAAATATGCTGCTCAAAGAGAAATTTCAAGATTGGAAAACAAAGTGAAGGATACTAAATTGGCCATTAGTAACATGGAAGTTTCGTTAGCAGATGTTAACAATATAAAATCTGGTATTTCAGCGCTAACACAACAAATAGAAACCCTGGAAAGAGAGGATGAAGAGGTCGGTTCTGTATTGGAGAAATTAATTGGAAGAAAGGAAGAGAACATTCAAGCTTTGGAAGAATTGCGCGTCAGAAATTCATCCATAGAAAAGGAAATGCTAGCTAAGTATAACGAAATTGACGATATCTTCAACAAATATGAGAAATTGTATTCCGATATTAAAACATTTGAAGCTAAGGAAAAGTCCAAGCTTCAGGAAAACTATGATCAGATTCAAGAGGTATTAAGTTCGCGGGAGGAGCTAAATGCGGAACTTAGCAAGAACTCTGCTACAATCAAGCAATTGGAAAAGGAGATTGCTGATTCATCCAAGATTGAGCAGAATATAATTTCCAATATTGATTATCGTGGGCTCTTGGGAGAATTAGAAAATGTTGAAAATGAAATATCAGCTTTGGATATTGACAATGCACAGATCCGTAAAGAAGAATATCATGAAAAATCGAGGACTTTAAGACAAACTATTTCCGATTTGAATGCATCACACGCTGGTAAGATAGGAGAAATGAAGCAAATAAAGGATCAAATTGCAACCTTGCAGAAGGAATTAGATTCTGAGTATAAAAATGTCGATAAAGCCCACCACGAGGAATGGATCAAGTTGCAAACTAATATGCTTGTTTCAAATGATATTCAAACATATTCTAAAGCTCTAGATAATGCTATTATGAAATACCACAGTATCAAGATGGAAGAAATCAATCGTATCTTGCGAGAATTGTGGTCGCAAACTTATAAAGGGTCTGATATTGAGACAATTGCTATAAAAAGTGATGTCAATGTTCAAGCCAAGGGAAATAGGTCCTACAATTATAGGGTGGTGATGTACAAAAGTGGGAATGAATTAGATATGCGAGGAAGATGCTCGGCAGGGCAAAAAGTACTTACAAGTATATTAATTAGGCTTGCTTTAGCAGAATGTTTTGGGATTAATTGTGGTATCATCGCTTTAGATGAACCAACGACAAACTTGGATACAGAAAATACTGAATCATTGGCTCAAGCATTAAATCAAATTATTGAATTTAGAAAAGCTCAATCTAATTTCCAATTGATTGTCATTACACATGATGAAACGTTTTTAACTCATATAAATGGCGGAAGTTTTACTGATCATTTCTATAGAGTCCAAAGAGATGAATCGCAAAATTCAAGGATCTATCGTTTACCTATTAGTAAAATACGATGAGAGCATGTATTTATTATAGAGGTAAATTTCTAAGTGGCATTAGTTAGAATTTCTGATGTGTTTGCATTATCATTGAGCCCTGATGGATGAGGTTGAATATTTCGCACTTTCGGCGACTTACTTACGGTATAATCAACCACATTGGTAATTTCCGGTAAGGTGCTCATTCGGGATAGCAATTTATTCTTTTCAATCCAGGTATATTCTAAATATTTTTCCAACTTGTTTCTTTTACACGGAATTTTTGTAAGCAATCGCTTCTTAATATAAATATTTACTTCAATTTGTCTGTTACTGGCAAATAAGTCGATCAAGCTGGGAGTTTTTTTGTAGCAAATTGTAATATCATATAAGCGAGTAAATTTTTGAGTTTTCCCTAAAGAGATTCCTTGCAAAGTATTGTAAAGGGCAGAAAATCTCGGGTATAAAACACGATCAAATTGAGGGAGAAAGAACTTTTTACTTTGCAAATTTTGGATATCTAGGTTCTTGTCTGTGAAAATATTTACTTCTGGGAAGATAATTAGCCATTCAGGGAACTTAGTTGCAGAAACGTTCAAAAAGAAATTTTTCGTTAAATTGGATTCTAATTCCCAATTTTCATCACATTTACCCATATTGAGCAAAGTCAAAAAGCTTGGGACTTGCCAAATTGAAAACCAGGTAAAGAAGTTGATTCTCGGTAGCGTTAAGAAATAAGATGCATGGGAAATTTTATTATGCTTCAAATGCAACGAATTAGTCAATCTTGCCAAATAAGCAAACAATATATGATCAGCCAAAGATTGGTGATTTGAAATGATTACGGCGCTTTCAATCTCTAATGTGTCTCCCATGATATTGACTCTTAGGCTATTTCTCTAGTATTCAGTTAGTCACATTGGAATAAAAAAATTGTCACAGTAGTGTAATTAATTGTTCTACGTACCACTAGATATAAGCAACAATCCCAGAAGAGTGTCTGAAGTAATCTTAACAGATTACTTGTAGTATCAGGAAATAGTGAACCTAGTAACCAACATTTGCAAGAGAGCAGATTAATGATAATGATGACGAAAAATAAAATCGTTAAAATACTAATTCCGTATATTTTCGACCAAAGGAGATATAAGCTTATCTGTTCTCTACTCCAGACTCCAATATGGTATAATAACTCCATAGTGTATCTTTGATGTTCTATATCAAAATAGTTATTAACCGCTAATGGCTGCAAAAAAAGTTAAGCCAAATCTGAGCCGCACAAAAAATACCATCTTCTAATGCCGGATACATTTATGGTTCATCAAGAGAAAACAGTGGACAAGTGGATTTGTAAACGCAAAAAATCTCTTGGTTCGTCCGGTACTGTAGTCAGCTTGTAATTGGCTAGCTTTCTGTGTTCTGTTTGTTAGATAATTGGGTATTAGTTGAATTTTGTGCTTGGGTTATACCAATAATTGGTGATAGAAACGTCAGTTTTCAACCAATACTCTCCAAACTTTCACCAAAATGATCTCCACAGTCATATATACATCTCTAGTACCTCTATTATCCACTTTTCCTCTTGCAAAATTAAGTATTTGCTGGTTATCAATATTCTTCATATAAGCGTTCTTTCCTTCATGTAGCCAGGGCATCGCGATGAGTTGAGACGAGATGACATTGATAAATTAATCCATCCATACTTTAGTCGTATTACTATAGGAAACATGTCTCGTTTAATTGTGAAACAGCTTCCAGAGTACTACACGGAACAGAAGTTAAAAGAACACTTTGCCAAACAGGGCAATGTTACCGATGTTAAATTGATGAAAACCAAGCATGGACAATCTAGAAGGTATGCATTCATCGGGTACAAGTCCTTGGAAGACGCAGAAAAAGCCGTCAAATACTTCAACAACTCGTTTATAGACACCTCGAGAATCCAGGTCGAGTTAGCCAAAACTTTTTCTGATCCTACCGTACCATTATCGTTCAAGCAAAAACAACGGGATGCAAGAGATAGATTATATGAACAAGAACAAAGATTATTGCAACAAGAAAAAGATCAGGGTCGTACTTTGAAAAGGCAAAAGACTTTCACCTCTTCCATCGACGAAGAAATTGAAAATAACCCCAAATTGAAAGAGTTTATGGAGGTGATGAAGCCATCTCATCAAGTCAAATCATGGGCTAACGATACTGTTGCCGATGGTTCTGGTGCTCCATCTGCTAAAGCTTTAGAAGATGCTTTGGCCAAACAAGACGCAGGTATCGCTGAGGCATCTGCTGTCGATGTGGAGATGGCACAAGTTGCGGACAACGAAAGTGATGACGAATATGAAGTTTTCAAAAGCAAACCACAGGAAGACGAAGAAGAGGAAGAGATGGTTTCCATCAGCGCATTTGACAAGACTGATGGAGAGCAACAGGACCCACAAACCGAAGGTCAAGAGCAAGATAACACTGCTACCGATGCCAATGTGTCTGATCTTGAATGGTTAAAATCAAGAAGAGTACGTATAAAAGACAACGGAGACGAAATTGAAAAGGAAGTCAGTCAAACCAGTGCTGTTGCTGAAGAAACTGAGTCCAAACCAGCCAAATCGAGACCAGCACCTCCAGTGCGTGCTGTAGAACCAACTCAAGAAGAGCAATACGAAACCAAAATCAAACAAACCGGACGTCTATTCATTAGAAACATTTTATACGAGTCTACAGAACAGGAATTCAGAGAGCTATTTGAACCTTACGGTAAGCTTGAAGAAGTTCATATTGCCATTGATACCCGTACCGGAAAGTCTAAAGGGTTTGTATATATTCAGTTCAAAGATAGTAATGATGCATTTAGAGCTTACAAGTCTTTGGATAAACAAATTTTCCAAGGTAGATTGTTACATATTTTACCAGGTGAGAAAAAGAAGGACCATAGATTGGATGAGTTTGACTTGAAGAACTTGCCATTGAAGAAGCAAAGAGAGTTAAAGAGAAAAGATCAAGCCACCAAAAGTCAGTTCAGTTGGAACTCTTTATATATGAATACTGATGCTGTTTTGGAGTCAGTGGCTGCAAAATTAGGTATTGCTAAATCGCAATTAATTGACCCAGAAAACTCCAACTCGGCTGTAAAACAAGCTTTGGCTGAAGCACATGTCATTGGTGATGTTAGAAGCTATTTTGAGCAAAAAGGGGTGGATTTGACTGTATTTGATAAAAAAGAGCGAGATGATAAGATTATCTTGGTGAAGAATTTCCCCTATGGAACTAGTATTGAAGAAATCGGGGACTTATTCTCGCAATATGGACAATTAAAGAGAATGTTAATGCCACCGGCTGGTACCATTGCTATTGTTGAATTCAGAGACGTTCCAAGTGCTAGATCTGCCTTTTCCAAGTTAGCTTACCGTAGATTCAAAAAATCGATTTTGTATTTAGAAAAGGGTCCAAAGGACTTGTTCACCAAGGAACCTACTAGTGAAGATACTGTTGAAGAAAAGACTAATGATAGTGTTGCAGTTGAAGCCAAGGTTACTGCTCATGATATTTTGGGAGAAAATACCCAAGAAGAGAACGCTGAAGATGATATCGAAGGTCCAACTGTTTCCGTATTTGTTAAGAACTTGAATTTTGCAACTCAATCAGCCCAATTAACCGAAGTTTTCCGTGGTTTGCCTGGGTTTGTTATTGCCACAGTTAAGACCAAACCTGATCCTAAGAAAAAGGATTCTGTATTAAGTATGGGATTCGGGTTCGTTGAGTTCAGAACTAAGCAAGAAGCAGAAGTTGCTATTTCAACATTAGATGGTTACGTCTTGGAGGGCCACAAATTGCAATTGAAATTGTCCCATAGACAAGGAAGTAGTAATACTAATGCTAAGGCAGAAAAATCCAATAAATCCAGCAAGATTATCATTAAGAATTTACCATTCGAAGCCACCAGAAAGGATGTATTCGAGTTATTTGCCGCATTTGGTAATTTGAAGTCGGTTAGAGTACCTAAGAAGTTCGACAAGTCTGCCAGAGGGTTTGCTTTCGTTGAGTTTACTTTGTTGAAGGAAGCTGAAAGTGCTATGAACCAATTGCATGGGGTCCATTTACTTGGAAGAAGATTGGTAATGCAATACGCAGAAGCTGATGCAGAGGACGTTGAAGAAGAGATCGCCAAGATGACCAACAAGGTTAAGAAACAAGTAGCGACTCAGCAATTAGCAGCTGCCAGATTAGCTGGTAAAGGTAAGATTGAGTTGGAAGAAACAGAAGATGAATTTGCCAATTTCTAGTTTTCACTCAACAAATCGTGTTGATCCCAAACAAGGTCAACAACAAAGTAGCATTCAAACTCAAGTAGCAAAATAAGTAGCAAGCAACCAAGTAGCATCGAAATTTCGCAGCCATTAAGAGCTGATAAATATAAATAGTACGTTAAACTAGCCAATTTTGTAGTTTTTACCGTGAAAAAACCCAGATACAACCATCTGCTCCTATGGATACCCCATGTCCACTTACAACCTTCATGACTCAGTAAATGGTCTGTTATCTTCATTTTAATCTCTGCCCTGGTATGTAAGTTGCTCAGCAGCAAGACGCCGCACCGCGCACTTAAACCTGGAGACACAAATTAAAGATGAGTATTTCTTCTTTTCACCACCAGTAGATTATTGCTTTGCCTTCCGTAATTGCTATGTTTCGTTTGCCCAGCTTGAAGTCGTGGACCGTTGGGTTAAGGCAGAGTCATTTTTTCAGCAATAATCATTTGGTTGCCTTATCAAAAATCAATGGCAAAAATACAGTGCCTTCAAAGAATAGATTTTTGAATTCCAATGTAAACCTCTTACAGTCGTCCTTCATCCCCGGTTTTCGCCTGGCGATGAAACCTTTGGTGACTAAGAAAGTTATGGAACCAATTTCGGTGCGGTCTTTTGTATCTTCTACCCCTGTAGCATCGAGATCTTCTACTTGGTCTAATTACAATAAGTACTACGGTAGATCTAATTGGAGCAAGTTGAAGGGCCCAGCCTTGTTCACAATTGTATTTTGTGTAGGTACGACTCTTGTGACTCCGTATTTGTTTGATTACACTCCGTTAGCGTATTTGAAACGAAACCCATACGCTTTAGTGTACGGAATTATCGCCTTAAATGGGGCTGTTTTCCTCATGTGGAGAGCACCGCAATTCTCAAGATTGTTGACGAGATACGGTCTCTTAATGAAGGACAATATCTACTCTAACTGGTCATTATTGGGATGTGCTTTTTCGCACCAAGATTTTACCCATATCTTGGTCAATATGTTTGTTTTATCTAGTTTTGGTACCACACTTGCGGCAATGGTGGGACCAGCAAACTTTTTGATTATGTACTTGAATTCTGCCGTATTTTCGTCATTTGTGTCTTTAGCATTGCCTACGTTATTGCGGTCGTCTATGAGCGTCGCTAGTTTGGGGGCATCGGGAGCAGTATTTGCCGTGGTGGGGGCATTTTCATATTTGATTCCAAAAGCTCCTATTGCGTTCTTTTTCATTCCCATTCCAGGCGGTGCTTGGTTGGCATTCTTGGGTACTGTGGGATGGAATCTTGCGGGAATCTTCTTGAAATGGGGTAGATATGATTATGCTGCGCATTTAGGTGGTTCCTTAATGGGGGTTGCATACGGATGGTACTTTACTAAGAAGAGAAAGGATGCCATGCAAAGAAGAAGGCTTACTTGGGGATAAAAAATGCGTACAAGGTGAAGTTTACAGTGTAGATGGCTACTTATGACTACACAGACGGGTCAACTACCAGGTAGACTGAATTAGACTTATATACGATATAAATAATGTAAATAGATGAAATAGATCAGGTTGAAAGCTTGGACTGCTTGAGTTAAATATTGTACAGAAGATTAATGCGAATGAGTAGTGTAATACTAGACGTAAATGCAAGGATTGTTACAGAAGTTTGCCCTGGTTCTCCAAAAGGAGATGGTAAGCTGATACTTTGTTACCATGAAGCAATTACCACAGTGTGTCTTCCTGTTTAAGCAAAAGACACTTTCTTTTTGGATTTAGTGGGTTTTTCTTCAGCTTCTTCGTCTTCTTTTCTCGCTTTAGCATTTTTTCTTCTGTTGGCTCTAGCAACAGAAGCTTTGGACTTCAATTCACCCTTCTTGTCTTCTAATTTGTCGATTTTGGCTTTGTCTTTTCTTTCGATTTCTTTACGTTTGAGTTCACGCAATTCCTCCAATCTTCTTGATTTTTCCAATTTGGATTCGTTGACAACATCGAACTTGTCATTGATTGATTTTACCAATCTATTTAACATTAAACTATCATTATCAGCTACAAATACTTTACCTTTCTTACCTCTTTTGGCCTTAACACCAGGTATCACGGCAGTATTTAATCTCGGTATGTCTAACTGTGATTCGTCGTATTCTTTTCCGTTTTTGGCTCCGTATAATCTTGCCTTGGCTTGTTGTTTCTTAACTTTTTGCTTGGATAACTTTGGTTTTAAAGCTTTAGGAGTTAAATTTGATTGATTTTCTAACAAATTTCTAGCTCTAGAATCGGTGAAAACCTCAGATTCGACTGAACGAGACTTGTTTTGTGTCTTGTTTCTCTTAGCGGTCTTGGATTGTCTGGGGGCCATTGTTTCCTAGGGTGCTGTGGTATTCCTTTTGCAGCTATTTTAAAAAAATCTGCGATGAGTTAAAAAGCGTGGTCACGTGATTTTTCCAGATTTCAAAATGGACCAACTCTATGGGTGATGATGAAAGAGGTGGTATCAAAGCAAGTACTGTGCCTTTTATGTAGCGCAGCTTCAATTAGCGTATCTTGAGGGAAGAGTTGTTTTAAACAAAAAAAAGAAAACTCCGATACCGGGAGTCGAACCCGGGTCTGCTCGGTGAAAGCGAACCGTGCTAGCCGTTACACTATATCGGAATATTTTAGTGAAGTTTTATTTGCGAGGGAGCTTTATTGTGCACTATTAATGAAGTAGATTTCATTCTCAAACTGATTTATTTTGCTTGCAATTTAAGTATATTCTTTATATCCATCATAACCATTATGTAATTTATTAAAACTATGTTAGGCAACTTACATTTTTGGATAAATTAGCTACTGAGTATAATTTGCAAAATTTTTGCAACTTTAAGAAATACGATTACGATTTATTTTTTTTGAGTGAAATACTCCGGATGGCTGCAAAATAAATTATAGTTCTTATGTATTAAATTAAATCTTGGTATATAGTTATGTAACAGTAGCCGGTGCAAATTGCGCACTAGTATTTGAATCCCAGAAAATCAACATGGAGTTAAGGAATGAACATAATCAACGAGTCCTGCGGTGACTATATCCGACCTTAAGGTGCAAATAGTTGCTTAAATCATATAATTCAAAACAATTTTTCTTAAATAGAAGAGAACAAGTAAGATAAAGGACGCCATGACGACATAGTATCCTTTAGTGATGGCAATGTATCCCCATTTTTGTTTCAATCTAGCCATGTTATGTTCTTCTAATTGCATGATACAATTGGCATTTTGCTTGAAGATATATTGTGATTCGGCAAGAATTTCTTGTTTTTGTTGTTCTGACAAGTTATTTCTCGTAGCCAATTCGTATTCACGCTTGTAAATTACCCTTAACTCGTTTTCATCTTCGACATCGAAAGTGAAGAAGTTTGACCCTAATTTGACAATTTGCTCGTGGGATAAACCATCCTTTTGAGGGAATAAGCCAGTAGCTTTAGTGATTGAAGATCTCATAATTCTTCCACCAGCGAATAATGCCAAATACATTACATGCATATAGGCAAAGAGTAAATATGGCTTTACTTCTGTTGCTGCTAAAATATGATTATAGAATTTGATTTGTTCGGTCATTTGAGCGGAGACAAATTTTTCTTTGCAACCCTCATAGTAGAATAACAAGTCAGCTTCAGCCTTTGCAGTTCTAGCAATTTCTGGGCGCCATACTTGTTTCAACAATAAAGTAATTTCATCATTTGGGTGATTTTCAAATTGTCTTTGCAAGGCAATTTCAATAGCCTGGAAAACATGATAAAATGCTTGCAAACCTTGACGGTATATCTTATAATCTCTCAATGCTAAGGCAAATTTAACTGTGACCATTTTATCAAGTTTATCATGAATAGCTTTTGTTTCGGCATTGATTCTGTTACCTAAGGCTCCAACATCATTTTTAGCAGGAATGATATCTGATTGAGTAAGTCTGGACATTATAAATCTTATTTAATATTATTCTAATGTAAAAATAGAAATGTAAACGAAAATAAGGTGACAATTGAAAATATTTTAATTTATTTTGGATATAGTGATGTATTTATATTGGAAAGTTAATGACCGATAACTGCGATCTGATAAATATCCTCATTTATGCAACCGTAAAAAATAACGCATGAATCCTCGAAAATAAATAGGCTTAAAAAAATTATACTTGAGCAAGCAATAGTTTTAGAGAGACAGATCCATAGAAGGATATAGAATCAGCTTTGTAAGAATGCAGAGTAGGTATTTACACAACTATTAATCTAAGCAATAAATATGTAATGTGGTTTATTCTATATTGTATATACCGTTTTTCGATTGCGCCATGTTTGAAGAAGCTAACAATTACAGAAATCATTGCCTAAGTGATTAAGGTGAAATGACGTTATGGGTTGATGTCATTCTTGTTTCCACGGTTGTAATAATATCTTCAGATTGAACTAACACTTTATTCCTTAATTAGTGGATTAATAACAACGCGTAGATTTCTTGGGTAGAGTCCGAATCGGATTTGCTCAAATTATGTGACTCCGCGTAAATAAACACATATATCTTGACCTGTTTATGTGTTCCACCACATAATATTCAATCCGATGTGTTGTTGTGTTGCTGTTACCCCTGATTGAATTGTTTATTTTTAATTATTTCTTTTCATATTCGTCATTTAAAGGTTGTATTGCAATCCCGCTACGGACATTGTGTTGTAGATAAATGCTGAAGTAAAACCTTAAGGCAAAAAATGGTGCGAGTAAATGGTGATTAATATGGGTAGAACTTGGATGTATATCTTGTTCTAGCGTCATTAATGTGCAAATTTCTCTAAGACAGCAAACTATCTTGAACAAGGAAAGGTGCCGTTACTGGAGTAGATCCTTATTGCTATAGATTTGACATCATGTATAAATTTACCTACAATTGGTAAAGCTAACAATTAAAAACGATCGTGTATTACATATCTCAACTTATTAAAATTACTTTTCCTAGTACTAAGATTATAATACTAGGTTAACATCAGGTTTGTTTAAATTTTTTAAATCATCTACTGGTCTTTCAGCTTGAGGAGTGATTCTAACGGCCAATCTTGGTTCAGAAGAATCCCAATCGAAAATTGCAGAATGAGATGTCACTCTGTTATCCCAGATAACAACAGTGTTTGGTTCCCATCTTGCTCTTGCTTGCAAATCATGAGATTGAGCAATATGATTGTACAAGAATCCAAGCAAGTAAGTAGACTCCTCCTCCTTTAATTCAACAATTCTTCTGGAGAATTGAGGATTGACATAAAGTGCTTTTTTCCCAGTTACTGGATGAGTTCTAACCAATGGATGGATATTGGATACTGGGGCACGTTTGACTACACCTCCGTGATTGAGAGAGTTATCAGCTTGTTCTTTTGAAGAGTGCAATACATGTAAACCTTCAAGACGCTTTTGGAACTCGGGAGATAATCTGTTATAAGCTTCTACAGTATCAGCAAACAAGGTATCACCACCAGCTTCTGGAGCTTCTAATACAGTGAAAAAAGTAGTACCAGGAGGCTGTAATTCATAAGAAACATCGGAATGGAAATAAACAAGATTGGTTCTATTGTCAAAATAGTGCTTGTCTCCAGGAGGACGATAAACCACATGAATTTCCGGATGTCCTTTTGGAGAACCAGTAGTAGGATGAATGTGTAATGGACCGAAATATTTGACATAATCAGTAATGTATCCTGGGCCCTTGGAAGCAAAATCTTGATTCCTAAAAATGGCCAAACCTCTTTGTGCCACGAATAAAGCCAATTCATCCTTACCAGCTTCATTTAACTCAGACAATTGTACATCAAAGACTTCCGTACCAAATTTTGGGGTGACATTTTTCGTCTTAAAAGAAGAATCTTTAGGAAACAAATTGGGGAATGATTTATCGGCTCTTGAACCAGGATCAACATGGGTGAAGAAATCTAAAGGTTGGTATTTTTCATCTGCTCTCCAACTGGGCAAGTAGACTTGATTTTTTGCATCTATAGCTTTAGAAGGGACAGTGATAACACCATCAGCATCTGTAGTTTTGGTAACGTTCAAATTGAAAGTAGGAGTCTTGGCAATAGTCATTATAGTAAATGTAAGACAATGTCATACATCAATTCATAAACTTGACGTATTATTGCAACTATATATATATTTTTTGCAGCCATTATCATTGCAAATTCGCACTGTGGCATAAACCACAGTGATAAGGGGAATATGGGGGCGAAACAACGTGAAGCAAGATACGAAAAGCAATATCGCACCATACGATTAGTAATTAGATGGAACTAGTACCAGTATTGACAATTTTTGAATATGATGACGAAATAATTGCAGACAAAGCCAACAATAATAGCGTGATAATAGCCATGATTATAGAGAGATGAAATATTAGCAATAGTGGTAATATTCGTTGAAACAAGATCAACATACAATTGTAGCACCAATCTATGCTTTAGTGGAAACAAGAAACACTAAGTAGATATACTTGTAATAAATTTATGAGGTTTTCCAATTGCTTTAATTTACTGATATTGGCAATAACAATAACGAAATCCATACAATGGTATTAGAATTCAATTCCAACGTATCACAAGATACACAAGGAAAAACTATGGCGACAGAGTGTCTATAAACAAGAATGAACCTGGCGATCCCTGGATTGTTAAGATAAACTATAATCTATTGCTTATGCATTCAGGAACCATCTGGTTTAGAGTGGATCAGATCCTCTAACGGTTACCCCAGATTTCGGTAGATGTGTCAATGGAAGTATACGTTTAGCTTATACGTAGTAGCTTATACGTAGTAGCTTTACGTAGTGGACACATAGTAAATGACTCTATTCCATAGCCTTAGTACTAGGTAGAATAAGTAGTAGTGATTAGATTTGATTTTTATAACTTCAAGTATGGAAATCTCCGAGCATAAAGATTTTCTAGGTTTCTTTGTGTCTTCTTTTCGGTGTCAATCGTTCTACTTCATTCTCTCATTTGTCTTTTCTCTTTTCTTTTCTCATTTGTCTTTTGTCCTTTCTCTTTTCTTCTTCTGTTTCGTCTCGTTGGTGCCCCATTGCATTTGTTCTTGTATCATTAGCTCCAATATTTGATTACAACATTATATTAATCTGGTGGTAACTACCTTGGCCTATATCATTAATCTACGGTGATCTACACTATTAATTACTTGGAACATTGTAGCTGCCATATCAATGGATCCATTGTTTAATTGGAATGTGTTTCCATCTACAAGATTGGAATATGGTAAATTGGTTACGCCAATCGCATGTTTGTTAACACCTTTCTCCGAAGTAATTTCCTCCGTCCCCACAATTGATTCCTTCCCCTTACGATGCTCGAGCTGTAACAATTATATAAATCCATTGATCAAATTAGATCGGATAAATCGCAGATGGTGGTGCCCATTTTGCAACAAACAAACGAACCTTCCCTTCGACTACCAGATTCCCGAATCACCAACTAATGTCGATGACTGGCCCGTGGAATTAAGACAGTCTTCCACCACAATCACTTACAATTTACCTCAAGACATCACTAAGGCAAATGAGTTTAAACTTGGCTATGTTTTCGTCGTTGATTTGTATCAACATGGTGATATAAAAGATTTCGCTAAATTGAAAAATAGTTTAATTTCTGTCTTGCAAGACATCCCTAATGGCAGCTATTTTTCTCTAGTTACCTTTGATGAGTCGGTATGTCTTCACACGGTCGATTCCTCTTTTGCTGCATCTTCAGTTGATATTCCAAAGGATATAAATCGGTTATTTCTTCTGAGCCAAATCCTGGCGACGTTGTCTAATTTAAATTTGAAATTAGGCACCAATGAATCACCTTTCATCTCACAATTGTCTGAAGAGACTAAAGCACAATTTGTGGCTAAAATCACTGACCTAGAGCCAAAAAATTGCCAGTCTTATAGGTCTTCTCCTAGAGCTACTGGGTTTGCTTTATATTTGACCTCGTTATTACTAGGAAATAGTTGGCCCAATCTATACGCCAAAGTCTCATTATTCACCTCGGGGCCAGCTACTGCATTTCCAGGGAATATTGTAGATGAATCGAATCAAATTAGGTCCCATAATGACCTTATTGAGTTTAAGAATAATTGCCCCGAATCTACAAAGTTTTACGAAGCCCTAGCTTATGTTGCTAGTGGTTTAGATATGGAAAAGGCTTGGTCAATAGCTAGCTCTAATTCTGCAAAGACTACGAAGCAGAATCTACCACAAAACAGTGCTACTTGGACCTATGATATTTTTGTTGGTTCTGTAGAACAGGCTGGTTTGTTAGAAATGAAGCTGCTCGTGCAAGTTACCATGGGAAATTTATACATCTATGATAATTGGCAAGTCAGCCAATTCACAAAGTCTCTCCTTCGATCGTTGGAAGTCTCTACAATCAATAGCACTCTCACAGTTGCAACTTCAACCGATTTCAAAGTCGCTCATCTATTAGGAGGTGGCTATCATTTACCGTCTACATTTGCATTAGAAGAAAAGGGCTACGAAGCATATAAGGATAAAATATCCGATCGATTGACGGCATTTGATGCGTCAATGTCCAAAAAGAACTTCACCAATAGGTGGTACTTTACTACACTCTCTGAAAATGATACTTTGGCAATATATTTTGAATTAGATACTGCGAAATCTTGGTCTCAATTAACTACAAATAGTACCAAGCAAGTGTACAGCCAATTTCAATTGCATTACTGGGATATATCTGACAAATGTTGGAAGTTAAGAATCACAACGATTCTGAAACCCACAACGTTTTCCTTACCATTTCCATCAGGAAAAGGCGGTAATATTCTTCGAGAAATTGCGCTCTTAAAGGGCTTCAATCAAAAAGCTTGGGTTGTACTTTTGGCTCGGTTAGTAGTGACCAAACTAACAGGAGACTTGGAGGAGCCGAATAAAACCACCAAGTTATTAGACGACTCGTTGATAAGACTCTTACATCACTTTGGAGGGGTGTCTTTTAAAGTTGACAACATAGCTGAATACTCGGCTAATCCATATTTGAAATTGAACCAGATTTATAAAATCAATGAAAACTTTCATTTGCTCCCTTCCTTGATCTATAGTTTGAGAAAGAATCCGCAATTATTGCAAATATTCAATAGTAGTCCCGATGAGACTACTTATAACCACTTATGGTTCCTTAAGGCTGATGTTAATACGTCGATATCCATGATTAAACCGGATTTGTACAAACTAGTTGACGGATCTGACGCTGTTCCTATTGCATTAGATATTAAATGTTTAAATTTGCAGCCAAAAACTTGGTTAGTTCTAGATAGCATTTTTCAAATCGTGATTTACTTGATTCTCGATAAAGAAAGGAACGGGAAACTACCATTACATGCATCTCACAATGAAGACCTTATCGATAAGCCAGAATTTGCTGTTCCCTTTCAATTCATTAACAAGCTCTTACAAAATAGGTCTAGAATTGGCAAGATCATTATCACTCAAACAAACCATTCGCAAGCGAGGTATTTGACATCGCGATTAAACCCAGAGCAACCAAGTCTTACTAAGGAGTTGGCAGAGATGTCTCTTCTAGACAAATCTGCTGGTTGGCTAGGAATCAAAAAGGTGCTGGCATCAGGGTCACAGCAGTTAATGACTGAGGATATTAGTTTACCCGACTATTACAATGAAATTATAAATAAAGTCAAAAAGTATGTTCCATAACATTTATATACTGTTATATACTTAGATCAAACACTAAATGGACTCAAGAAATCTAATGATAGTCGCAACTAAATCTTTCACTGCACCTTTATCAGACCTGTGATCGATTTTATGGTTAGCCCCAGGCACCAAGTGGCTCAAACTGCTCCAATACTGGTCATTGGTTGCTTGTTTCCAATCTTCAAGCAACTTGGACTGATCTGTAGTCTTAGCAACAAATTCGTCTTTCAGACCCGGTAACACTAAAATTGGCCTATCAACTTTACCCCAGGTCGACTTATGGTCTTCCTGCGTCAAATACGGAGAAAAGAAGTCTTCGGTACCTCTCTCTTTAGCAATTGAGTAAAATCTCGCAGCAGAGATGGGGTTATTGAAAGCTATTTTCTGGAATTGCCCAGGCAAGATCTCTTTATCCTTGCCTAAATCGAGATACTCTTCCTTAACTTGTAGACACAAGCTTTCCAATTCTTGCGGCTTCAAGCTTAGATTCATAGCCTCTACATCGGAGACCCCAGCTTGTAAGATTCCTCCATCAACATCAAACTTGCTGTTTGATTCGTGGAGATGCGATGAAATGTACTTCAAGACATCCTGACACCCTGTGGAATGGCCCGCAAGAACAATCTTAGTTCTATTTTGTTTACGTAGAAATTCAACCAACTTGGCCAAATCTTTGATATCGTTTTCCAAACTGGATGTGGCCCATCCACGGTAGCTCGATCTTATCAAAGCTTGCACTACGACCCACCGTTCCTCGGGTTTTTTATCACTGTTACTGTTTTCGATTTGCTGCAGCAATTCTGGAACCCAGGGCACATCAAGCAATCCATCTCCTAGTCCAGCCACAAAGAGAACAACATTGTTGATCTGTTTATTTGGATGGGTAGTGAACTCAAACGCAGAAAGGTTATAACCATAACGGTGTAACACTCCTTGTGACATTGTACTGAGAATATATATACTACCGGGTTATATCTATGACTACGGGCTTATATCTATATCAGGACTCAGGGCTCTTGTGCGAGTTGACTTATCTGATCTGTCTGTACTAATCAGTACTCTTGTGCGTCTATACTAATCTGATTATACTAATCGTACAATTGGCAGATTTACTTACTAAGGTCGTTTCTTGTTCGTTTCTTGTTCCTGATTGGTCAGATCTGCTCTTACAATGGACTGCTTCTTTTACACCGGATTCGACTACTTAATTGAGTCTAGTGATACAGTAGGTAATGTGATCTTATAGTGCCGGTAAAGGCAAATGCGGAAAATCTTATCTTAACAATGCGATTGCGTCTTACGTTCGATGCCGGATCCAGCTGAAAATTTAACTTAACTTTGCTCAATTAACTGCACACACCATCAACACCCACCAATGGCAATGGTCTGTTTGACGTCAGTACCTCCACAGTCTGCTTCTCACTAGCCTACCCCAGGAATCTCCCGGAATGCAAAATCCGGCATAATCCATCATCCTGCATATAAACGAAATGTGTCTCGTAGCGTAATGAAGCAAACGATCTAAACACCACCCCAGTTTTCACCACATCAGCGAAAGTGTGTAGTATTGTCATTTTCACGTCGATAAACACCCATGAGCGATGTATTTTTGAAATGGGACCCGGTGCAGGTTTCTTCCTACGTTAGATCGGTGCTACCAGAAGAGGACCAGTACTTAGCAGGTAACTTCCTCCACCACAACATCGAAGGAAACTTACTACCGCTAGTTACTACGCAGCATTTGCAGGAGATGGGCATCGCCAACCTACGCACACGACTAGTCATCAAAAGAGCGATTTCGGAGTTGATTTCTGACCATTATGACAAGTTTCCTCCGGCCTCGTTCAATGATAGCGAATACAATCTCTCCAGTTTCAATATCAACAACAATTACGTCTCGATTGAGTCGTTGACGCTTTCTTCCATCTTAGTTAAGGACATATTGAAGAAACTGGCGCAATTGAAGCGGTCTCCGACTGGTTCTTACGGTAGTAGTGAAAGTGACTTGCAGATTAAACAGCTCCAGGAGTCGGTAACCAAGCTCAAAGCGGAGTTGGTGCCAATGACGAAGTTGTTGAAGAAAACCAAGCCGTTACCGACGCCGACTTTGGACCCTGGGGTCGGTAATTTAGCGCTAGAGTCGCCGACGTTTTCGCTTAGGTCCGAGGTATCGGACCCAGGCCAGAGCCAAGACGGCCACAGTGCTCCAAACAAGAGTCCGAGCTATAAGGACGAAAACGGCAGTGGTAGCGGTACGTTTCAGCCGTACCAGAGTGCTCAAGTACCCAGTCCTACCTTTTCTAAGCGACACTCTTCAGGGACGTTATTATCGATGGGAACGGGCAAAATCGTACAACAAGCGTTTTCTGATGCTCCAAGGAGCCACGACGGCAAGTTTTCCTCCTTCAGTGATGATAGACCACGGTTGGTGGAGCACAAGTCGCAGCCTGGTAGAATAGGGCAGACTGTGATGAACGAAGAATCGAAACCTCCATTGAAACAAGCGGTGTCCGCCACTTCCATCAACAAATCGCACAATCTCTATAGCCAACCAGGTCCGCAAAATGAGCCGCTCAAGCAGTTGCGAGCATCGTCGGACGATTCGTGTTTGAAGATTCTACAACAAGCCATGAAACGATACCATATACCGCGCACAGATTGGTCAAAGTATGTACTAGTAGTGTGTTACGGAGATAAAGAGCGGATATTGAAGTTGGCTGAGAAGCCGGTGTCTATAGTGAAAGAACTACACGAATTAGGCAGACATCCTACCATTATGTTGCGGCAGTTAGCCGAGGTGAGCGAAGAGGGAGTGCGGTACGAAGACTCGCGTATAGCTGATATTCCTGGAGGCTCTCTATAGTTATAGTGGATGATTAGGCTGTTTAAAGGCTATATATTGATACATACGCTTAGACGGTATTTGATGTTAGACTAAGTTGAAATTGCTACAGTTACGTTTCCATTTAGTGATATGGTTACTGTACAATTTAGAAAGAGTTCGAACGCAGTTAGACTGTTTACATTGTTGGTTGCAATTAGAAGCAACCAAATGCAAGTTAAGATTCAGTTTAGATACAATTTTGACACAGTTTGTGTTTTGCTGCTGCTACTCCTCTTAGGTTCTGCTACTGCTTCTGTATACTATATACATACCAAGATAATACACATCTCATACACATTTAGGACAGTTAGTACACATTTTACACAGATGATCGATTTCATATAGCAAATACACCTTCTGTCATATAGTTTCCAGTTTCAGTTCTCTTACATAGGCTGGTTCAGTACCGCGGATTTTGCAGCCATTCATGACATCAAGACTTGCCCCAGAAATTGGACAACTTTTACTGCAGAAGCCAAACTGTGCCTATACATGAGAAAACCATTTGTAACAAGCAGTATAGAAGACAAATCGAACGTGTACCCACAGTAAGCTTATCTTGGTTGACTGGTGCTAAGGTAGGCAACTAGGTTAGGGCTCGTGCCCTTAGCACCAATGTATATCACGTGATCTACAAACTTTCCCAATTCTCGAACTATCTGCACTCCGTCAATTTTTTCATTTCCCTTCACTATGGAGATGCAATGGTGGAAAAACTTTACCGTATTGAAAAAATTTAGATTGTTGTTTTTGAAATTAACTAGTAATTAACTTATAAATCACTATGCCTCCAAAATTCGATCCATCTGAAGTTAAATACTTATATTTAAGAGCCGTCGGTGGTGAAGTTGGTGCTTCATCCGCTTTAGCTCCAAAAATTGGTCCATTAGGTCTTTCTCCAAAGAAGGTCGGTGAAGATATTGCTAAAGCCACCAAAGACTTCAAAGGTATCAAAGTTACTGTTCAATTAAAAATCCAAAATAGACAAGCTTCTGCTTCCGTTGTCCCATCTGCTTCTTCTTTAGTCATCACTGCCTTAAAAGAACCTGTAAGAGACAGAAAGAAGGAAAAGAATGTTAAACACTCTGGTAATATTCCATTAGAAGAAATCTTTGACATTGCCAGAAAAATGCAAGACAAATCTTTCGGTAAAACCTTAGCTTCTGTTACTAAAGAAATCTTAGGTACTGCTCAATCTGTTGGTTGTAGAGTTAATGGTAAGAATCCTCATGATATCATTGATGCTATCAATGATGGTGAAATTGATGTTCCAGAAAACTAATTGTGTACACTTGTTTAATAGGGTTTAATATATTAACGAAAAGATACAATGATTGTGATTTGGTTTATTTGATTTGAATTGGTTGTTTGTTTGTTTGATTGTTTCTCTTTCTCTGCTGTTTGCCAACACTCTGGTGCCTAATCTTTTAATTGCTTGACTTTTAAATGCCATATTGGGTTCCTATTTTGGTGCAAACTAGAATACTATAGCTGACTACTCACCGTGATATCTGTTCAGGATAGATATGATGGTCCATTTCATTAGCCTCCATTCTTACATGCAATCAAACATTTTTGGCATTCGTGTCTTTTTAATAAACCAACCAAACAAATCGAATCACTAGATCAATCGTGTAGATGTAGACTGTAAATTGTATTACGCAAAAATTTTGAGCTAAATATTTCTACTGGGTATATGTTGTCTTTTGAGTGGTGAAAAAAGGCTGTCAGATGAGGTGCTGGAGCTTACCAGAGAGAAGAGACCTAGAGACTACGAGAGGAAATAGAAAGGTGACTGGAAATAAATACGATCTATAGGAAAAATATGACCCAATGGTCATTCTAAGTACTAGGAGTTCGTAGCAGTATTCATTCGATAGTTCTCATTCTTCTGGTTCCAAGATGCACAATTTGGCAAGTGAAACCATGAAGCGAACAGGTTACAATCGCAAGAATGGCTGCAAAAAGTCTTCGGAACAATAAAGACGAAGTAAAGACATCACCGGCAGACAAAAAGTCGTCCCCAGCAGCCCTGTAGACACGTAGATCATACAAGCAGACACAAGCAGACACCACATGTCCCCCACAAAAACTGATGATCATTTCGTGGATACGACCGGAACAATTATTACTATGGCAACAAATTAACGTTGTGTCCCCAGAGAGCCACTTAGTTTAACCGAGCTATATTTTGTACATTATTCCGAAATTCGACACGGCAGACCAAGTTGCGGCTGGATTCGGTAACTAAGTTAGCCATATTCCTATTATTTTGAAGTAAATGGTCATTTTTCTGTAAAAAGTGCTAAAATTGCGACTAACTCTTCCGAAGTATTTGCAAAAGCACCATGTTCCAAATAAAACTTGTTCATCAGCTACTGGACTCGAAGATAATATACGTCAATTAACTAGTCTACAAATCTAGCTGTAGAGAATTATATAATTGTACCCGTATTTTGCAGCTATTGAGCCATTGGCTGCGAAAATTGAAAGTAAAAAAGAGCATTTTCCGTCGAACGACATTTCATGCAGACAGAGATGGGAACAACATAATTGTCATAATTAGTGTAGAAATTATGAATACGCGGTCACTTATTGGCATGCTAAGGATTCTACCGATCATTGCATTCCAGGTCAATTCCTGAGTCGTTTACTTCGAGAAATAATTACCGAAGTTCATATAAAAAAAAAAAGAAAGCGAAATTGAACGATACATACAGCATGGTGACGACTACAACAAATAGAGATCAAGTATCTACAATAAATGGCTTAAGCTATGTAATAAAAACCCTTAGTGATCAAATCACAAGTATGAACCAGAGGACTTCCTAACTACCCCGGGAATACCTTTTTGCCGAAACGCACGTGACGTGGAATTAATTGTCCGTGCCGGATACCTGGATGCCATTCTAGTTGCTTATCAGTAACAGTTGCTAAACTATAAATAGAGGGATAAATGGCACAATTCAGGTGTATTATTAATATTATTATATATAATTGACACATTTCAGTACTAGATTTAATTTTAAAGTTAATCGTACAATTCATTTATAAATATATTGAGCATTAGAATATGAGTTTATTTAGAACATTGCAATCATCCCCTGCAACTATCAGTATCTTTCATAATAGCAAGATCCCTTTGAGCACAAAATTGTTCAAAATTTTGGAATCAACCAGCTTGAAGTTAAACGAGAATCCTAAAACACAAGATCTGTTTATTATTGATGTTATGAAAGATAAAATGCCAACGTTTGATCAATATAAATCCATCATTCAAATGCAGGGGATTAAGTCCGATATAATTAAACAGGTTTATCCCTTACTTTCCGATCAAACCGATGCAAGTAAAAGAATCACCATAAAAGGTAAGCCAAATCTTTTTAATGAAGGTGAATATGCATTGATTTACGATACATTTAATGAATTGATTAATCACCCGGATAAAGAATTCGAACCAGAAAATATCTTTCGTGCTCCTTTAGTAATCGATTGGGATCAAAATATTGCCGCAATTGACGAAAATGGGTTAGGGGATATTTTGAAAAAATACACCGAGTAGACACACCTTGTAACGTACCATAACCAGCATATTGAAGTATTATGTGATATAGCTTTTAGGTTCGTCCGGCTATATCTAGCCTTAACACCCGATTGGGTTATAAAAAAACGGAGTTTGCAAGGGGAGGATGCGGCTCATTTTGTGGCATACTTGTTAGTCAATTAAAGTTTAGCAAGTAGGTCAGTATACAATAATAGCATAGACTAATGGTGCCATGCTTTTGATAGAAATAGGCGAGCGAAAAAATTTACAAAAATAAAATCCACTCAGAATTGGCTCCGTAATCAGTATCTACAGGGCTATTTATGTACATAGTTCAATGAATTACGATTAAATTACTGATTATTGTAGAATGGTGATTACCAACCAAGTACAATTGGTTAGTTTACATATTAACAACATAAGAGGCAATTTTTCACTTGATGTCTATTTGGCATATTTGAAATGAAAATGGTCCAACCCATAAACGTGGCGAAAAGCTTGTAGAGAGGATTGAAAGATACCAAGGTAACCGACTTGTTCCATGGAGCCCTATGGATTATTCCGGATTTTCTTTGTTCTAGCGTATAACTCATCAAATAGGGAGTTTTCATAATTTGCTTCAAAGAAAGACTCACCTTCGGATCGAATCAAGTTAAAATCAGAGTCATGCAAGGAAAAATCACCAATTTGTAAACCTTGGGATATTCTAGTTTGATTTTTCGAAGTAGTTATTGGTAAGTGTCCACGTTGAAGGGTAAACTTCAAGAGAATTTGTCCCGGAGTTTTTGTATACTTTGTAGCTAGTGATTGTAAAAGTGAATTAATAGGGACATCAACTGAGAGAGGAGTCATTATCCCATACGTTTCAATTAGAATATTATGTTGTTTAGCAAACAATTCAATATTAGCCGTTTGGTTTTGTAATAAGGCATGCCATTCTATTTGATTTACTTTAGGATATTCCTTGCTCAGAGCAAATAACCTTTCAATGTGCTTTACTGCAAAATTAGATACTCCAATGAAACGGGCTTTTCCCGAGTTTCTTGCAATGATAAATTGACTCCAAATTGATTCGATATCATTAGTTGCCGAATGGATTAGTAACAAATCAACATATGAAGAATTCAATTGAGTCAAACTATCGTCAATGAATTCTGCAACAGATTGTTGAGAACTGGGGGAATATTTACTGGTAATAAAGATATTAGCTCTATCTACCTTTTCCTGGCTGATTGCTAAAGCGATTTCTTTAAATGTATTGTATGCTTGAGCAGAGTCTATATGATTATAACCTGAATTCAAAGCAAAGCGTATCTGGTCCACTAATTCCTCACAAAACTTGCCATTGGTGGACCTTTTCAAGTCTTTCCATTGAGTACCAGTTCCAAATCCTATGGTGATGGGTTTTCCAGATTTAGTAGTTAATGCCATTCTAGAAATAATCGAAACAAAACAATAGTACACTAAAACTATCAATAGCACTACAAGTATAAACAGTTCTGTACTACAAAGCAAAAGAAAAAGAGAAAGAGCTAGTAACCACAATTCGTATTATTAATTGTGGAGATAGGAGGTGCTAATCCGATAAGATATATTACGATATCTATGGCGCACTATGAACATTGACAGCGATATGCTACCCAGTATTTTTTTAGGCCATAGAATGTGCCTGTATGAATATATACGTATAGTGATTCTCTTATATAGTCGTACTACTTATTTGAGCCCTACGTTCCGTCGTGTGTCTAATTTCAGTTTTGGCTGCAAATATTATTGACAGTTAACGGTTTGCAGCCAAATTCACATGAGTGCCTAATCGAGACAAATGAAATTGTTGAATTATATTCTTTTTTAGCATTGAACTATGAGTAAACAAGGATACCTAGTATTGTACAACGGAGTTTCCTGCTTAGTTTGGACATATATCTTTAGCAAATGTTTGATTGATTTGCCCCAAGAACTAGCCACTGGCATGGATGAATCCTATACCGGGTTTCCTCATAAAGTATTGGTTTACAGCCAAATCATCAATTCCGGTTTAGAAATTGTCCATATTATCTTGGGCTTGGTCAAAGCACCTTTGGTTACTACGATTTTGCAATCAATGGCAAGATTGATCATTACGATTGGTATTTGTATGTACCTTCCGCAATCACCAGGAAACTTTGATGTTTGGAGCTTCAATGGTCTTACTTTGGCTTGGTCATTAACAGAGGTTGTTCGCTACGGGTTTTACTTGATCAAGTTAATTACAATTCCTCCCTCATGGCTACTTTGGTTGCGGTACTCAACTTTCATAGTGCTTTACCCTGTGGGTTTGATCTGCGAATCGACAGTTGTTTACAAATCCGTACCATTTGCTGCTTCTACGTTCCATAAATGGTTACTAATCGTCACTTTGCTCTCATATATCCCTGGCTTCGTAACATTATACTCGTACATGTTCAAGCAGAGAAAGAAAATGTTGGGCAAAGTCGATCAATCTAGCAAATTTTTAGAAAAAAATCCCAAATATCGCTAAATCTAAACTATGTGTCAGTATATTACTTCACCATTCAACTCAGTATATACTCACTGTTGGTTCCACCCATGGCACTGTCGCTTGCTGTTGATAGCCTGTTGGCAATACATCCTGCATATAACTAGAAAACCATATAGCTGTGATTTTTCACTTAGTTGAAGCAAGTTTAATTATATAGTTTTAGCACCATGTCCAGCACCACAGCTAAATCATCTAGTCTGGCAAATCCAAACAAGTGGTTGATTGCCTATAATTCAATCTCTGCTTCGTTATGGTCAATTATCTTGTTTAATACGGTTTTTTTATCACTTTCTCTCGGACAACCATATTTATTTATCAAAACCAATAAAACTACCACTCTTATTCAATCTTTTGCTGTCATTGAAATCTACAATGCTGCTTTGGGATACGTCAAGTCTCCATTATTCACCACTGTAACTCAAGTCTTCTCTCGTTTGATGATAGTGTTTGGTATCATGCAATTGTTACCCGAATCTCCAGCCAATTTCCATTGGTGTTATATTTCATTATGTTTAAGTTGGTCAATTACCGAGATTATTAGATACTCCTATTATGCGACTAATTTAAATACCGGTGCAGTGCCATATTGGTTAACTTGGTTACGTTACACCACCTTTTATGTGTTGTATCCAACTGGGGTCTTCTCCGAGACTTTTATGATCTATTTGTCGTTGGATGAAGCCGAAAGAGTGTATGGGGTTTGGTATAAGTACGCTTTAATTGCTATCTTGTTCACTTATATCCCAGGGTTCTACATGCTTTACACTTATATGATTAAACAAAGAAAGAAGGTATTGGGTACTTCTACTAAAAAGAATCAATAGTCATTGTAGCTCTATAGTTATTTATAGTGTCCTATATTCTGTATAGTTATGCATTATTTTATAGCAAATTTATATGGTATGCTTGTATAATTAATATTATACTGAATTATTCTACAGTCAATTTATATAGTATGCTTGTATTAATGTCATACTGTTTTATTCTATAGTTTATTATTTTATAGTTCCCTATTTACATGCTTTTCTACCCGTCTAACCACTCAATTAATCTCTCAATATATTCCATAATAGTGTCTTCATCAACAAACTCAAAATTGTCTTTAGACTTGGATTTAGATGAAGAGCCTCCTAACAATGAAGCAAATGAAAATGCACTCTTCCTTTTGTGATTATTATTCAATTTGTTCTGCTCAAATATAATCTTGAATCTCGTCAATATAAAGATACTGTCATGTTTCATAATTAGTTTAGTCAATATTCTAATTATAAGATAGTTAGGAGTATATTGATACCATCTTAAATTCCAACTGATAAGTTTCATAAGGTTGAGTAATATGAAATCTAATGGTAAATAGTCTTCTTGAAGTAATCTAATAAATGATTCATTGTACTCGGTTTGTCTCAAGATTAACTTATTGCTGAAGAATCTTAAATCGTAATTGTCATGAAATGAATCAATGTTGGTGTCAACAATTTCACTCAAGATAAATTCATCGTAAATTTCTAATAATTGAACCGTACCAAAGTAATCGAACCCTCCATGATTTGCTGTACCCATTACACTGGTGATAATTGCACTGATAGATTCTCGTAAATTGTATTTCACCGACCATCCAAGCAATCCCATAACACCCCATTCTATGGCCGAATGCTGCTGCTTCTTATCATTTGACGACACAACCATTAGAGCTTTTAAATCTTCAAAAATTATTACAAAGGTTTGTTGTAACCAGTTTTCACAATGTACCACCGATCCCGAGCTACTGTCAACCACATAAGGCTTATTGCTATCGTCTTCATTGTTGGCAAACACATTTGACTTTATTTCGAGAACGTTATCCCATCCCACCATAGCAATAATAGATGCCAATAAATCGTAACATCTACCCCAGGTAGATTTTCGATGAAAGTCAAGAATGGAAGAGGATATAGTACCCGACGACTGTTTTGCATACATGTTCTTGGTGGAGTTGGTTAATAATCTAACCAAATTTGGATCAACTGATGAAACCTCGATAACGGAGCAATTCGTTAATGGAGATTGATACCAATGGTTACCATTAATAGGATGTCGAAGATAAGAGTTGAATAAAAATAAATCTGTCCAAATCTTTTTAATTGAACCTGCGTCTACTTCTTTTGAATTCACCACACTTTTGGGATTTGGAAAATACTTATAAAATGTCTTCTCAGAAATCACTTCTTCTTCAGATCTATTGAATCGGTTTAAAAACAAGTTTAGGTAAAAATCCTTCATGTTTGCTACCATATCCAACTCGAAGTTTTTGTCTCTGTTGGTTAGAACAATTGGCATAGAATTCATCGTCAATAGAGCGTTTTCATAATCTTGTATTAAGCAGTAGCATAAGGCAAGAGTATACCAACATTCGAAATCAAGTGGTAATATCGCAATACACTTTCGGGCCATAGTTAATGCTAGTTGATAATGCTGTTTTGAAATAAGGAATTTTACTTGTTCCAATAATATTAATCCTCGTTGCGTGGTATACAAGTCTCCTTGACTCAAATTACTATGAACCAATTGCAAGAAGTTGTGCTCTTTGTTTGTCCCCAGGGTTACTTTGTAAATTTGTAAAATGACAAAATCCCATTCGCCAGTTGGTTCAGAATCATAGTATCTAGAACGAATTTGCTCAACGGCAAAGTCGCAAGTTTTCCCAGATATATCTAATTGACACAACCGAATGATGGCATCGACAAGAAAGTTTCTATAACTATTAGTTTTCCGGGCACTGGCACCATTATTGTTCAGAGAAGTGTCACCATGGTTCCCACAGTTGGTGGCAGATCCATATCCTATTTTTGTTCCAGTTAAATGACCACGGCTCAAGAATTTGATTAACAATTGAACGGAAGCAAGTATTGAATCCTTCGACTCAACAAAATTGGCATAAGATACTAAACCAGTCAATTGTTGCGAAGGGTTATCTAATTGATTGAATAAACGAATTACTTGAGACGCCTTGAGCTCATCCCAATAGTTTACAGGCAAATCCTTAATGGTGGATGCATTGAAAGTTAAGTTCTTTCTATCATTTGCGTAGTGGATGATTTGGAAAGATTTATCGACTTGTATCGGAACTTGTTTGCTGGATCCATTCATGTGAATGACACACCGTGCCCGAAAGTCCGATTTGTTAAAGATATTGTAGGAGCAGTACGTTACTATTATCTCTCGTTTAGAGGACGAATACTTTTCTGAATTAATTGTTTGTTTCGTTACATAAAACTCATCGTTCCGCTTAAACAACCCCACCATACGGCAGATATAGTCGTCAATTTCGTCATGCAAATCGCCCAATCCAAGCCCGTTTACATAATGATAATATCCAATGTATCCATCGTCATCTTTGTGACTAGTCAGACTATCGGAATCGATAATGAATTCATTATTGGTATATTGGGCCGATCTTATGCCAAAATATTTCGCTAAATGAAGCAAATCCGGTGGTCCAATAACGTTATCACCGGTACCACTGCCTAGGTCCTTTATTTGCGACCGGAAGCGTAAAGTCTGGCCAAAATGGGTTTCTCTGATCTGGGGAAACTGCTTCATTTGATTAATAGGGTCTAACTTAGCCAAATTCTCAATTGAAGCGTCCAAGTTTGACCCGTTGCTAAATGAAAGCAGCGATAACAGTTTCAGCCGTTGTTTCCTGGCACTGTCTTCATCTATCATGCTTTTGGGAGAAGAGTGATTCTTGCAACCTTTTGTTTCATGGTGATTTTGGAGCCAAGTAATATATAATTGTATACAGGAATTATACGAAACAGTTTTAACCACTACATGAAGAGAGCGAGTGAAGGGCAAGAGGTTCTAGTCATTGTCTTGTGAATGTATTAGACTAATGTATATACATCTAGGTTTTTTGCGATATTATCGAAGAAATTGTATCCACGAGTTTCAAAGTTCAATTGAATTTGTAGTTCTGCATGCTTCAAAATGGCTGCAAATTTTTATGGGTGTTTTTCATGATATTTTCATGGGTGTTGCGTGATATTTGATTCGGCTCCAGCCTGAGACTGCAATTGTTGAAACAAGGTGGTCAATTGTTGCAATTCTGCCATCAACTCACTAGCTGGTTTGCTTTTAGTGAAATCAATGTAACCATTGTTCTTAGTAACCATTTCTAACTGTTGACGTAAAAATAGAGCCATAGTACAGTGTTCTATTCTCGTGACAATATGGTTCAAAAGAGCGAGCAAATCGGAATCTTTGAATTCAGCCTCCATCAATGAACTAACACAAGGTTCTTGGATGGAGACTCCCGCATCCATTGAGGAGCAAATGTTTTCTAACCTTAAACTTAAACCTTTTAATCCATAAATGGTTTGTACGGGGATAGCTCCAACAATACGAGTAGCCGTGGAACTGGTGTTTTGGACATCTTCACCTTGTAAACGTTTTTCAAATAATTCCATACGTAATTTCAATCCTGATGCGAAGGCTAAAGTAATATTTTCTGGAGTTTCTAACCCTTTTAATTTCCGTTCTCCTAAGGAATAATATTGAACCCCAATCTCATCTATAGATTTAAGTTCTTTCTCGATGATTTCGTCTATTTGAACTGTACCGTCTCCCAGTTTACTTTCTTCACGAAGCTTGTTCAAGGTATCCATTTCGTCCAAAAAGTCCGCACTAACAGCAATTTGTCCCCCATCAGCGGTAGCACTAATACGTGAAGCCCTATTGACCATAGGTCCGAAATAATCCATTCTTCCCGTGACAACATCTGGTTCACATACTGGAGATCCCCAATGGATCCCCATACGAACACTCAAACCACGGAAAATAATATTGTTATTATTATCGGCAACTTCACAACATTGATCAGTTTCTAAAATTTCACTGGGCCAATCGGCAGTAAGTAACGCTTGCTGCACATTGAAACACCATAATAATGCTGAAGATGAACTTGGAAATGCAACCATGAAGGCATCCCCTTCAGTCTTCACTTCATATCCTCCAACAATCCGTAGTTGACGACGCATGATGGTATTATGTATCTTGATGGAAGATCTCATTGGTGCTGGGAAAGTATCCCATAACCATGTAGAGTTTTTAATATCGGTAAATACTAAAGCAAGGTCACCTACTGGAGGTTCAATTTCATCATCTAATCTTCTTAAAGAACTATCACCAGCAATAGCAAGGGTTCTATCTCTTCTTTTCTTACCTCCAAATACATCATTGTCACCAATATTGTTGTATAATGCGTTGGAACCGAACCTACTACGAGATTTCTTCTCTCCTAACGTGATTACTGCCGCTGAAACTTTGTCCGAATTACCATAAGCAATTGCATAATCCCGCAACCTTTGAGCTGCTAACATTGGATCTTCCTTTTCTTGTCTTAAGATATCTACTGCAAGCTCGTAGGAAATATTATCCCAAAGTGATTTTGATCCCACAACAATGGTATCATCACTCGAATAGATTGGAATTTCAGTAATATCTGGACCAGAATGAGTATGAGGTATATAACGGAAGTACCCAACACCTCTACTTACGGATAATTCACCATCCAAATTACCATCTCCGGAGACGTAACCACCACCAGCACGAATTCTTTCAAATTCAATTCTTTTGGTAGGATCATGTTTGTTACTTAAAAGAATATGCTCTCCGTTACTTCTACTTAAAATCATTTCAATATCACCAATGTTTGCCGCAAATAACTTCTTATCTTTAATGTACACCATTGAAACAGAACAACCAGCTTTCGAGTCTTCACCTAAGTTTAATTCAGCAAATTCAGGCTTGATCTGCGGTCCAGGTGTAAAATGATGAGTCTTTTTAGCTGACAAAATTCCATTGATTTCCTTGTTTAATGATAAGAAAGTTCTTCTGATGGCATCGCCAATTTCATCATCGGATTTAATTTTGTTCAATTCCACATTGAAATTTGGCACAAACAATTCTTTAGTAAGATTGAGAATTCTGTGTCCCCGGTTGGTTACCCCAGCCTTACCATCTAATGCAACATACAAAAACTCATTTTCGTTTCCTCTAAACTTTTGGATGAATAAATCACCACTAGAGATATTCTCTCTGGCACCCATACTATCAGCTACACCATATCCGATATTACTAAGTTCCGAACCAGTAGTTCTTACCCGTAAGTCTCCCGATTGGTCTGGAACAGAGCCTGTGGTTATCGTGACATCGATAAGACCCAAAACTCTCAAGTTCTTTAACACTAACAAACTGTCTAGATAATCACCAGTTTCGGGATTCTTTTGGTGTGATTGCTTAATTTCAAACCTCTTGTTCCCAGAAAAGTTCAAACTTCGCAAATTTTTGTTCCATTGCCAATTCCAATCATATGGCCAATTGGCAATATTATATTTCAATTGATTCGAACCAACATCAAGATGCTGTAACTTTTCTAATTTGGAAATTTCCGCTGGTAAAGTTACAAACTTGTTGCCATTCAAGAATAATAATTTCAATGACCGCAAACTCTCCAAATCGTCAACTGGTAAAGTGGTCAATTCATTACCTGAAAGGTATAATTCGACCAATTCAACATACCTTCTTAATGCTCCTTCAGGAATTTCTATAAGCTCATTATACGACAAGTTCAATACTTTAAGACCGATCAAAAAACTGATAGATTCGAAACAGTCATCTCCTAATCTGTTATCAGTCAATGTAAGGCTCAATAAACTATCAGCAAGACTTGAAGATTTACCACCCCGATCATCTTCATCGGTTTCTTCCTCTAAATCAGATTGTGATATAGAAGGTAAAGCAGTGTAAGATGATTCAACAAATGCATTTGCGTCGTTATTCTTGCGGTTCTGGATTTGTCTCGAGTTGAATGAAGCCGAGATTCTCTTGGCAAGACTTAAGGGTGGTTTTGGGAACGAACTAAGGATATTTGAAGAAATGTTAAGAACACTTAACGATTTCAATTTCCAAATTCCGTCTGGCAACAGCTGTAAATTATTTGAATGCAAATCCAAGAATTGTAAGGAGGATAATTTTGAAATTGTTGTTGGTAAAGACAGCAAGTTGTTACCACAAAGTGACAACACGGTCAACTTTGGTAAGTTTCCAATTTCATCAGGCAATGTTACCAAATGGTTTTTATCCAATACAAATTTTTCAATATTAGGGATTCTGCTGATAAATTCTGGTGGAATAGAGGTGATTTTAGCCTTGGATAAGTCGAGAATAGTCAATAAATCCAACAAATTTTCAAATTGTAAATTTGTGATTGGGTTTCTATCGAAATGCAACAATCTCAAAGATTTCATTTTATCGGAGAAGGTAGATATGTTATTCTTGGATGCGTAGGCGACTTCTAAGTTGGGTAAGTTGCCGAGAACGTCGACATTGGTTATTTGATTATATCTTATATCCAATCTTTTCAACGAGGTCAAGTTTGCAAAATAGTATGGCATAGTCTTTGATAATTTGTTTGTACATAAGTTCAATTTGTGTAATTTGCTCAATTTACTAATCGATTCAGGGATATCGGATAAATCATTGTATGACAAATCCAAATCTCGAAGGTTTATAAGATCGGACACTTGTTCGGGGTAAGTTCTGAAGTAGTTGGAACTCAAGTTAAGGTTGACCAAGTTAGTCAAAGTAGAGAAACTTTTGGGTAAATTTGTCAATTGATTTGAATTTAACTTTAAGTCTGTCAAGTTTGCTAATTGTGATATTTTCATAGGCAACTCGTCCAAGAAGTTCTTCTCCATGTCCAAGTGAGTTAATTTCGGTGCCTCTAAAAAGTTCATTGGGAACTTGGAGGCTCCATTTGCGGCAAAATTCACTGATACCAAATTATTACACGACTGGATGAAATCCAACGGTATGTAAATTGACGGATTATGCGCCACATTCAATTTTTCAATTTCATATGTATGTTGGTGGAAGATAATGGGGATGTTTTTCAAGTCCAAGCCTGACATATTGACGTCAACATAGTCTTTAGAAAGTTCCACCTCTTCATCGTGAGTCAAATTCCGCAAACTGATGGTTTCCATAACAAATTTACAGATAAACGACAAGTCTTCTCTACCCAAAATCTTTAACTTGTCCGATTCATTTTGGTATCCTGAAAGAAGAAGCAACCCGTTTTGGATCTTCAATGGTTTTTCAAACGGTTCCAACACTTTAACGTTATTTCCGACGTAAACCGAGATTTGAAAGTTGGAGGTTGACTCCAAAAAGAACTTTCTTTGCACGATATTAAGTATCTCCGCCGTGGTTGTCTCTAACGAACACAAGATGGTGGTGAAGGTGTTATCTTCACGAAACACCCGGATAATATGGTTTGATTTTTTGCCGGGACTCACGAGATGGGACGACTTGTATCCGTACAAAGTGGGGAGTTTCAGGAACGACGGACCTTCAAACGTTTCTCCATCGGTTTCCGACATTATTTCGTCGATATTGTCGTTAGGAAACTCATTTCCATTGTTTCTTTTCAACAACTTCACGTCCCACGATTCGGGGGCTTTCCACGAGGGTAACGTCAAGCCGTCCATAGGCTCGATTGGCTTGATATCGGGTGCAGATTGCACCAGAGGCGACTTGATGATGCCCTGCATCTCCTTGATGTCTAGGTCGAAGGTATTGGCAATGGAGCCCGATACATTACGATCTGGAGTATTCATGGGAGTGGTGATAGATCCAAGATTAAGGTCGCTTGGAGAGCCCGAAACTCCGCCCAACGAATTGGAAGAGTTGGAAGAAACATTGGACGGACGGTGCACCACAGAACTGGAGCTAGCGGAATTGTGTCTCGAGGTAGACCCGGCTCTAGGCTTGGCCATAGCGCTAGTGGCGTGCTTGTTCACCAGGGTGTCGCTGTCTTTCGAATGGCGGTGCAAGAATGAAGACTCGGAGGCATCGGACCCTTTGGAGTGACGGTGGAGGAAAGATGACGACTCGTCGTTGTGAATGAACTGGTTGGCGATGTTGGATATACTATGATGCGAGCCAACGTTGGTGTTTTCTTCGTCTTTTTTGGAGTAGATGAGCTTACCTAATAAGCTGGTGGACTTCTTTTTGAATCTGGGCTTGATTGGGTGTTGCAATGGTGGAACATTCAATTTACTTCTTCTGGCATGGAACCCTTTATAGTTGTCCTTAAGCAAGTCCATATTTTGGCCGTTTCCTCCCGGTTGGGCGTAGCCTACGTCGCCCGTGTCGATAGAGAAGGACGACCTGGGGGAGTAATTCTCAGTATCGTGCAATTTGGACGATAAATGAGGACTCATTGCTGGTTGATTACCGGTAGCGGTGGTAAAATTGCCGCTATTGTTGGTAGGACTCAACGGTTCGTCGTTTAACTGACCAGCAGTTAGCTCGAACTTTTGCAAGTTGTTCCTTGATCTATTTCGGTTTAAGAAACTCATTGAACCGACAATTTGTTCTTTTCAAGAAAGACCACTAAAGCTTAGCAGAAAATCGCAGTCTTTATCCCGATGCAATTGAAAAGCTTCACATGGTAGCGCCGATATATTTTTTTACGGTTAAGATTGGATTTTGGTGGTGGGTATGGGGTGGGAGAGGAGGTGGAGGCTAGGGAGAGATGGAAGGTGGTACCGGGGTGCGAAGGTAGAGGATGGGGAATTGGCCAGTAGGAAGGGTGGTTTTGGTAATCTAGTGCGAAGAGGTGAAGGGTGAGTCGTGTAGTGAAGGAAACAATAGGGTCCAACGGAAACCGCCAGCCGTTTGAACTCGGGACAACATAGGGGGTAGTGAAGGAAACAGTGTGCTGTGAAACGAGAGGAATTGCATTAGCTTGAAAAAATATTTACTTTTCAATTTCTCATGGTTAGCAGCGCGGGCAACGGTAATGATGTTGGGCAATTTTGGCCGGGGTAGAATATGGTAGAATAGGTAGATTATAGGCTAGATTATAGTACTGGGGTAATTTACGTATTGGTGTAGTTTTGGAATATTTTCTTGGGGGACGCAAAAGATCGTGTCTCCTGTAGCACTTCTTATTCCATATTAAAGTTGGGATTGAGGCACCACAGTGCCGATTCGGCATTCGTATCAATATACCGAATGTGAGTGGTAGACAGGAGAAAGCATAGTTGTGGTAGCAGAATGAAGGATGCAGTTGTATTTGTGTCTGTGTCTAATGAATGTGTCTGATGAATTTGTGTCTGATGAATTTGTGTCTGAGGCATTTGTAGTGTTTAGTAGTTTAGTTTAGGTGTTTATAGTAGTAACGTCGTTTAGGTGTTAGTAGGTCCATCGTTTAGGGTCTAGTGGTTAATGGTTTAATACTTAGTAATTAGTTTGGTGGTTTAGTGTGTTCACTACTATTTGGGGTAGTTATTGAATTACGGTAGCTCTATATGGTAACTGTCTGCATTATCAATCATTTATGAGGTGCATTGGTACAGTTCCTACTAATTCCGATGTCCGGTGGTTGATGTGGTTTATTTTGCAGCCATAAAATCTCATGCCAATGAAAATAACAGCTGAAAACGTATCATGGCCCAGAAACAGTGTTCAAGTCTAGAACTAGCATATTACCCTCTCTCAAGCCATAAAGTAACAAAAAATACGGTGTTTGCAAATCAGGCAACGTATTCACAATTTTACACTTGATGCAGAAATTATGCCTCTTTTTGCAACATTTTCAGCACATGAAACTTTAGCCCAATAAGAATGAGACTTGTAGTTAAATATGTCAACTTCGCTTGTCATTAACAGCTTTCACTACAGCCAGTTTCTAGAAGCAGTCAAGCTTACATCAATTTATTCTTGTTAGCTGAGAAAGAAATTGGCCCATTCTTATAGGCTGGTGCATTCCTCCACACAACTTTTTGTTTCTGCCCTGCGCTCGGTTACGCCCAAAATACTATGTAGCCTATTCCTCTTCCATATCTTACATAAGCTGGTTTGTACCTTTTCCTGCTTGATATTCGCTGTTGACATTATATGAACTTTAGCTGTACTTCTATCCACTACCGATTTAACTGTTACTCTGCGATATTATTCTAATATTACTTCTTTATTTCTTCAATGAGTGAGAGTTCCAGATCAATCAATCATAAACTAAATGAATTGTTAGGCAAAAGTATGTATCAACCATGGCTCTCTACAATGAACGTTTAATACATTGATACACTGTCTGTCTACTGAATATATCACAACATCAAAGAAGACATGTAACTGCACCATCACTTCTGTTAAGCTTCTGTTAAACTTCTGTGGCACAAATCTGGTACCATGTCTTGTGCAATTATTAAACCAATCCATTTCACTCTTTTCACTTCATTTACTAACATTTAGATCCCTCTACTAAAAACAAATTGGATGCTACTACAGCATTAAACTATGCCAATATCCTCAAAACTAATATCCTAGGCAAAGATAAACAAGAGAAAGTAAATTCCATCGTGGTTTTAGCCAAATTATTAGACTGCCTTGTTGGATCGGAAACTATTTCTGATGACTTCTCTTCCATTCTCGATCATGTTTTATTTGCAACCTTGTTTTCCATCGTTTCAAGTTATATGTCAACAGAAACCTATAAGGCCATATTGAAAATATCGGTGATATTGATTTCGGCTAGTATATTCCCTCCTAAAAACCAGTCTTTCGATAAATTTTTGCCCCTTTATGAATCATTGATTGATTATTTGTATGTATTTGACATCATTACCCAGAAATTATACTTGCAAGATAACAAAATCACCTTCAATTCCATTAAATTAGTGACGGAATTAATCGATCGGGCCATCACCTTTGAATACTCAGGAATAATCACCATTGCCGCAAGATTGAAACATGTAACTTTCTTTTCAACTGTGGGTAATTTGATCGAAACGGAAGATCAGACTATTCTTGATGCCATTGATGATTTAAAAGTGTCTTATTACAACTTGAATGAGAATTTATACCATACAAATTTCGATTTATCTATAAAATCACATCAAATTATGCTTAATAATTTATTCGCTCAATTGGAAGTATCCTTAAACGAAAATGGAACCCCAGCTTCCCCAGAAGAATACATAAGAGCTGGGTTTACAGCAAATCCGAGAAAATTTGTAGTAGATAATTATTCACTTTTATTAGCCATGGATTTGAAGATATTCCTCAAAGACCCAAATTTCACCTTCAAAAAGAGATACCACGAAGAGCTTATGATGAAGACTCATGGCCATACTTTCCCCATGTCTTTATTTATTGAAAAATGTACCGATATGTGGATAGATATCATGCACGAATCCGAAGATTATCCATTCATTTTCCATGCTATTTTATCGTGGGAACTCATGATTTATACCACCATGAATAACTGTTTGATCTTATGGCAAGAAACAAAAGCTCAGTTGGAAAATCTGGACGATGTGACAAAAATCATGGACTTGTTGAAAGCAAATATCGATAACTTTGAATTGGAATTATCCAAGCAAAATAAATCCATTGAAGAGTGTTTGGATACTGCCTGCAACAAAACTGGCAATGACATGAGACATGTACAGGTTAAAAAGATTAATAATGAACATTCAGAGAGATGGAAATCAAGACTAACTCAATTCGATCGTGAATTAGCTAAAGAAGTAATGGATTTTGTTGCTGAACAAAGAGTAATACAGCTATTAAAAGGATCTTGGGTATTCACAGAAGACCACGGAGAACAAATGTTAAAAACGAGAGATGCTAAAAAACCCGGGACATTTGTATATTACTATATTACCTTGAGTCCTAATCGTCGACAAGTTTATTACAAGGAGTATCTTGATAAACCACTTTCTAATCCTAGCTATGAAGAATTAGAAGAAAAATTTGTCAATATAAGTGAAATTTCCCGGTTCGAATCAACCAAAGTCGGGGCACAAATTGGAGAAAATGATAAAAAGAAGAATTCCATGTTAATTTCCGTCAAAGGTACCATCAGTTATGAAAAAATCACCTTGCTAAATGCCGCTGGGAAAAAGTTATTAAGTTTTTATACTGATACCGAAGTGAACAAGTATGTTTGGCTAGATGGCTTAAAGATGTTGAGAGGCATGAATGAACCGGGTCAATTATCCAAAGAAACTGCAAAGCAAATTAATAGCTTGATCGATATTAGAAGAACCACTCAATTATTAGCATTAGAACGGGAGAAAGCCCTGGAAATAGATTTGACTGAAAATGACGATGAAAACGAATTTTACGATTTATCTGAGTTAACCAATGTCACAAAAGGATTCCATTATAGAGAGAAGTTACTCTAGTAATCAAACTAATGGCATATAGCAGAGCTTGAACCAACTGAGACGGGCGGATATTATTCAGGAATCTTTACGTTGATAATTTTCAAAGAAATTACCCAATTTCAACCCAACTTGGTCAATTTGCTTCATAGGGTAGTTTATACTAACACTTTTGGAACAATTTTAGGCGAATTTCAGTAAATATTTCAGACCAGACCAGTCATTCCAGTTTAGACAATTTAGAGATACCCAATATGATACCAACAACGCCTCCAATAAACCATACACTTTTACTTATCATTTGATAGAGATTGTAACACTACCATACTAACATACTAGCATCTACTTTAAGCAATGGCTGCAAAATTCTGTCTGCAGTACCGCACCTCTCTAGAAAAATTTAAAATCTGCGATGAGCATCTCTTACAATTTAGTATCCAAGCAAGATGGCCAAAACCAATGGTAAACAAGACACAGATCTTATTTTGACGATTGATTCAGATTCAGAGACTGAGATTGTATACGAGTCTGAGTCTGAAGCCGAAGTCGAGCCAGTAAAGCCTAAAAAAAACGGAAAAAAGTCCAAATCCAAAAAGGCTGCAGCTAAACAAGATTCAGAAGACGAAGAAGACGACAAGTCTAAGGACCTTAACCCTGATTTCCAGTTTTCATTGGATGGCTTTGATACCACCACTAAGTTTGACGGATGGGAGTTTGCTGTTGAAGAAAAACCAAAGTATAATACTGATGTCGATTTAGATGGTATTTTGAGAAGAAAAGGGGGATTGGTTAGTTTAGCTGGAACTGAACAGGAAGAGAATGTAGAAGAAGAAGCAAAAGAAGATGAAGAAGAGGAAGAAGAAGAGGAAGAAGAGGAAGAAGATGCCGAAGATAGTGATGCCGATGAGTTAGCTATGGACGGATTCGGAATGGGAGCAGAACCTGTAGCTGACGAAGACGAAGAAGAAGAAGAAGAAGAAGAGGAGGAAGAAGAGGAAGAAGAAGCCGTGGAAGCAGATATGGACTTGGAACATCCTGGTTCCGATGAGGAAGAAAAGGACGAAGATTCAGAAGAAGCAATCAAAGAATTCTACGCCGATGCAGAAGAGTCTACAGACGCTAAAAAACAGCTCCATAATACCTTCCAAACCTTGCAATTATCCCGTCCTGTTTTGAAAGGATTGGCCAATTTAGGCTATACCAAACCATCGCCTATTCAATCTGCCTCTATTCCTATCGCATTATTAGGTAAAGATATCGTTGCTGGTGCACAAACTGGTTCGGGTAAAACTGCCGCCTATATGATTCCTATCATTGAGAGATTGTTGTATAAGCCAGCCAAGATTGCCTCCACCAGAGTGATTGTTTTGACCCCTACAAGAGAATTGGCTATCCAAGTTTGTGACGTTGGTCGTAAGATTGGTCAATATGTAAATAACTTAAACTTTGGTTTAGCCGTTGGGGGTCTTAATTTAAGACAACAAGAACAACAATTGAAAACAAGACCAGATATCGTTATTGCAACTCCTGGTAGATTAATTGATCATATTAGAAACTCCCCTTCCTTCACCATTGAATCATTAGAGGTGCTTGTTATTGATGAAGCCGATCGTATGTTGGACGAAGGTTTCCAAGTCGAATTGACGGAGATTTTATCGTTGATTCCAAGCCACAAGAGACAAACCTTATTGTTCTCTGCCACTATGAACACCAAGATCCAAGATTTGATTCAATTATCATTACAAAAACCAGTAAGAATCATGATTGATCCGCCAAAAACTGCAGCCAACAAGTTGATCCAAGAGTTTGTGCGTATCCGTAAGAGAGACCACCTTAAACCAGCATTATTGTTCAACATTATCAAGAACGTAGATTCCTACCAGCAAACAAGAATAGTTGTATTTGTAAGTAGAAAGGAATCGGCGCATAAGTTAAGAATCATTCTTGGGTTATTAGGGATGAAAGTGTCCGAATTGCACGGGTCCTTGACCCAAGAACAACGTCTTACCAACGTTAACGACTTCAAGAACTTGACAGTGCCAATTTTAATTTGTACTGATTTGGCTGCTAGGGGGTTGGATATCCCCAAAATTGAAATTGTCATAAATTACGATATGCCAAAGTCACACGAGATATATTTACATAGAGTTGGTAGAACTGCCAGAGCTGGTAGAGACGGTAAGTCTATATCGTTTGTAGGGGAATCTACTCACGATAGAACCATTGTTAAGGACGCCATCAAGTCCATCCAAGAAAACGACCAACAAGGTAAAGCGGTGTCACGTAATGTGGACTGGAAGCAAGTGGAGCAAATCAACAATATCGTCGCTTCAAAAGAAGAAACCGTTGAAGAAGTGTTGGAGGAAGAGAAGCAAGCCAAAGAGATATTACAAGCTGAAATGGAGCTATCAAAAGCAAACAATATGATAAAGCACGGAAAAGAGATCCAATCGCGTCCAAAACGTACCTGGTTCGAGTCTGAGGCCGACAAGAAGAAACACCAATCACAAGTGATGCAGCAGCTTACAAAACATGGTAAAAAGGTCAATTCGCACAAGAGAAAAGCGTTGGAAGAAAGAAAAGAGGGAACCCGGTCGTACAAAAAAACCAAAAACGATAGATCAGAGAACCAGAATAGAAACCCCAAAGCAAGAGTCGGTAAACCCAAGAAATCAAGAAGATAGCCTGCCCTTCACCACCTATTCATTCTCTTTGTATTATAAAATTATATATCCTGCATATAACCAAAGACCTAGCACTAGTACATACAAGCGTAGAAAAGAAGTAGAAGATATTTGTTTGTGCTTTAAAGCAGTGTAGACAGCATGGTTTTCAGTGGGTATAGGAGGTTATTTAACGATAATCAATCCACCGATATCACCCATCCATCGCGGCTATTGTTTCAGATCATTGTATTGCAATGTTTTTATTATTTGACTGCCATTGTACTTTTCTTTGCAGTCGGTTGGTTAAATGGTTACAATTTCAAGATCGATTGGATCTTTCTGTGGGAATTGGTGAGTTCTGAGAATGCCATGGGGTGGATATTGTTCTGCCTCTGGCTATTCGACTCTCTCTTGTGTGTATTGTTTGTGACAATCATCGTAGGAAGATCTAAATTGGCTTGGGACTTCGCCATCACCGTGCATATAATAAATTTGTTAGTAGTATGGCTCTATACGGGCAAATTCCCTATATCTATCTTGTGGTGGTGTTTGCAAGTGTTAAGTGGGGTGTTATTAGTAGTTCTTTCTACCTATCTGACGAGATGGAAGGAATTGAGGACAACATTCTTTGAGAATATGTTGGATCAACAGGAATTGGGGCAGTACCAACATGATGGAAATAGCATTGAAATGGCCAATTTGCCTCCTAGTAAGTAGTTTTAGTGCATTGTTTGTAATTGGTAGCCATTAGTACCAGCAGATGGCCCAGATCAACAGAAGTTGAGTAATATAGCTGGAGAGCTAATTCATGAATAGTTGGAATTTTCGTGGCTAGAGCAAGAATTTGCGTATTATGCCAATAAAGGGCTCTATTTGCAAACTCTGATAGCAATGATAGTTCTGGAAAATTAAGTATTTGCGGGACTTCAAAGAGCTTATCAGTGAGAGAATGCCTGGCATTATAGGAAACAGCTAAATAGAATGTTTGTGGACACTTCCACCGATTATTGCATCAAAAGCTCATCTTTCTGAGGAACTCATCATGTGGATACAGCGAAAGATACACATTTGTATAATTTCTATTAATATATAAAACTGAAACTTATAAAAGACGTGAGGCTAACCATATCAAGTACCATCCTTATCCATCATTGCTTCAATATTGTCATATACAACGACTCCATCAAAACTATGTTCTTCTTCATCAAGATTAGATTTAGGACCGGTAAACACTTTATAACCATGAACGTAGTAATAGACCATGGCAAGGATCCAGGCACCTCCATTCATTACACATGTATAATTCATTGAATCCTTATCAACTGCCATATTGTCTGGGAAAGCTGCCATGATGATGACAAAAATTGCCCACAATATAGCAATATAATTGATTACCGTAGAAACTTTCTTACCCAAATAGAATGGTCCAGGAACAAATCGGGAAGCACCTACCGGTAAAACCACCAAAATTACAGGTGTAATCCATGACAAGTAATTTGAAGTGACACCTAATGAGAACAAAGCATTGGCTCCAGCACCACCTGGAATTAATACAAGAAGACCGATCAAAAGAGAAAATATTCCACCAAAGATTGTAGCTCTGACTGGAACTGCAATTGTTGGGTTAACAACTTTAACATAGTTGTACACAACTGGTAAACCGTCATCTCTAGCAAAAGCCCAAATCTGTCTAGAAATGGCAGTGAAAATAGAGATACTCATCATAAATTGTCCAACAGAGATAAGGGCCATGAATGCAACTGCCCATTGTTTGCCTAAAGCATCATAAATAATTTGTGCCATGGCATTTCCAGATACAGAGTTGATAGCAGCAGACACATCACCATCTTTAATACAAGCGGCTGACACAATACAAATACACCAACCAACAATCCAGCACACGGAGATAGAACCTAAAATTCCCACTGGGATTGATCGTTGAGCATTTTTGGCTTCTTCAGAACAATGAATAACTGAATCAAATGCCCCGATAGTCCAGATGGCAGGCATCCAAGAAAGAACAAAAGACCATCCTGTGGACCAATCACGGGAATTTTCAAAATTATTAAAGATATATGAAGCATCATTAAACGAGTGATTCTTAGCTACCCCAATTGGTAAAGCAATGAAGAATAAGACGATAATAAATGAGTTAATATAAGTCGAAATCGATTGCAAAGTGGCCGAATGTTGCGTGGTGGTACAACAAATAATCACATCCAAGACTACACAAGCAGCAAATATACCATACGTCTTACCGTCAGTAATTTCAAACGTACCATCGGTACTTATGACCACTGCCGATAGTACCTCGACTGCGAAACCGTAACAAATTGAACAAGCCCCACCACAGAGACCAATAGTATTTGAACATCCAATTAAAAATGACAATGGAACTCTTATGGAATCTGGGGCATAATAATTGGTCCAGTAATACAACCCTCCAGACGTTGGGATCGACGAGCCTAAGAATGTCATGGTAAACCCTACGAGCAAAATAAAAAACCCAGCAACAAAATACCCCCAAACAAACCCAGCAGGTCCTGCTTCCAACCCTCCATTAATAGTGGAACATATAGAAGGCAATAAACCCATAATAGAATAGGCAATACCAAACACTTGAAATGTACTGTAGTGTCTTCTTAGTTCTTGCTTATAACCGATTTGGTTAAGCAACGCTTCATCACTTTCAACATGAGTTCTATCAATAGATCTGATATCAGACCTATGAGAGTTAATACTATGTAAATGGTGAGAAGTTCTTGAGCGTAAATTTGCTATTGGCCCATGGCCAGAAAGAACTGACTTTATATTATTCTTCTCCATAATCCCAGTTGAACAGTATCCGATTCTGTATTTATTTTCATCTTAAAACCTCACATATATATAGCCTTTATCTAGCGGCTCATTGTACAAAAGAATCTCTATCAAATTGCCTTGCCTTGTTCCTTATCTATTTGAGCGATTGCAGCATAATATTTCGCAACCACAGGCCCAACCTGCAAAAAATATCCTAAAAATTGGAGGAAACCTTCAATTTTACATGTTAGATAAGAAACTGATTGTTAGCGTCTATTCCCTAAACTGTTACTTGAATCAAGCAAATTGAATATGATTTAGTTTCAGAATGAATATATACTCCTTTAATACTCAACTTAGACAAAACTATCCTTGGGTTTGAAAGAGTGCTTCGATTTTTGGAAAAACGCATTAAAATATTCACTCTTTAGAAACCGTAAAATTGGGTGGTGGGGGTCTTCGCTTATTATTTCTCGATCCAGTAATCCGCGAAGTTGCCTGTCTCTACTGTGTCTACCTTACGACTTTCACAATAATTAGATAGCATGATTGCCAATAGAAACTTGATAGATAACGGTATGTTATATACACACCTGAGATTTCTAGCATTCTGATATCGGATACCCTTTGCCCAATCTAATTTAACTCGTGTCAACAACTCTGTGTCAAGTATTACCTAACGTGTGACTTTTTCTCTTCTCATGGGTTTGCTGAAAACTGAATTTTTGTCGTGAACTTGAATCATAATCACTCGTGGTAAATGTAATCTTCGTGAGACCATTTCTTTCCAGGGGTACTCAGCAGCACTCGGCTATCAGGAAATTTAAGAAAAGATACATCGCATTGTATCCCTGTAGGCAACATTGCGGTTTAGATTACCCAAATAGTATTTTATCGATTTAATACATGCAACTAGATACCAATACGTATCTCATACCACTGAAATCTCAGAAAACCACGTTTAGCTAGATTGAATCGTCTATTTGTTAATTATTATGGATAGCTCGATTATACTTTGTTGCCTATGTGAGGTTTAGTTTCTTACCGTGTCTGATATCTACATAAAGCTATTCTTCATTAATCTAGCAAATAGAAGCAATTGAGCTCTATGGATCCTTAAAGGCACTTGCTGTGTCTTTCTGAAATATTCTCGAGGATCTAAGACATACCAGGTGAATATAATTGTTAAGAGTCGATTCACCGCAGCTTATTTCTGGGGATGGGTAAAGTATTGAATATTCATTGTGACCCAATTAGAGAAAAATCTTCTAGTTGGGATTTTATTATTATAATTGAATGTTTTTGAGCACTGATGCGCACAAATTCGACTAATTTGATTGTATCTCCGCAGAAATGTAGTTCATAAAATCTACGAACTTAAGACTCTGACGATCTATGCATATCGTCCTATTTTCCTGCTAATAAAAGTAATCTTGACCAATTGTACATAATTACATAGTATACAATATGACCAGACCTAGGTAGATAACTGGCATTTAATTGTAAAACGTATTGTGAAGATTCTGACTATTCTAATCTCCACATCCTAAGCCTGGAATAGACGAAAACTATCCGATCTGATAAACTATATGCAAGTAATTTCCAGCATATGGTGTAAGTATGATCTGCAACTAGGGCTTTGAGAATTACACCAGAATGCATATATAATACTTAAAGTAGTACGATATTGCATATAGGGAGTTTTCTGAACTTGCAACCATATTTTCTTCACAGAACTACATATTTTATGCACCATAAAGTAACGGAAAATATGCATTTTCGTTATAATCCGAACAGTAATGCCGAGACAAACAAGTTATTGGCTGATATAATAAAAATTTTAACCAAAAGACGAATTAAGGTCATTTTTTACTGTATTGAATGTAAAATTATTGCTACAGTGAATGGTTTTATTTTCTGAGGCTTGAAAATTATTTTTCTTAGATGGGAAAGATAATATAAATAGGAATTGATTCTTTCGTTTATTCAATGTGCTGTAAATTATCTTAATTATCTTATTAAATTTATCTACAATGATGATTGCAACTATTTTAAATTCGCTTGTTTTAGCATCTTTGGTGTTAGCAAACAACTGGAAAACTTATCCAGCAGTCCCAAAGTCTTTCACAATTAATGGGTTTGCTGACCCAGTTTACGATGGGTTACCAGAATGTGCTAAAAATTGTGTTACCATGAAAAACCCCACTGTTTGTCCTGATTTCGATTCCGGTTGTTTCTGTGTTATGCGAAACTGGAACGCTTTAGTGGCAAAGTGTTTGATTGATTCCTGTAAAGCAAATGATATTTCTCAGGCTTCTTCAGTTATAATGTCAATGTGTGACAGAGTTGGTGCCAGAACCTGGGCTCTTCCAGCAGATATTTCTACTTCTATTGCTAGTGCCATGGATGTAAAGCAAGTTGATGCCTCCACTACTTCTGACGCAGCTACTTCTACTCGTTCTACTAGTACTACAACTACTTCTTCCAATTCTTCGAATTCTTCCAGTTCTTCTGCATCTTCCGCTTCAAGTTCTTCTTCAGCTAGAGCAGCATCAGGAGCCGTATCGTCTGCCCCAGCTGCTACTACGACATCTTCGTCAACCCCAGCTTCCTCTTCATCATCTGCCCCCGCTTCATCTTCTACTACTAACACCAACATTGCTGCTAAATCTGCCATCGGTGCTATTGGGTTAGTAGCAGTATTACCATTATTAGTTTAGACATTTATAATTATTCTAACTTTGAAATATTTTTGCGAATATGAAATTCACTTTAAAATTTATACAATCTAAATGGTTTTCGTTCCATTGTTTAACTGATTTCCTCGGTCGTAAACATATTATACAGAATTAATTATTTCCTTTTCTCGGTAGGAAAATGTTCGATTCTAAGGAGTGCCGATGAAGGGACCGAGACTATCAGGTTTAATAAGACTATAAGCATAAGTAGAGTAATACATAATTCCTATAGGTAGCGTACATGTACAAAGTCGTGTGTTTGCAAAGATTGATCTGATAAATTTTGCATGCATAATTCTGGATTATTTTAGTAATACAGTAAAAAAATACCCTTGGTTTGGGGAAGGTTTTGATGATCGGGTTAGCTGGTTTCTTCACAACCGCTTATTGCTACAAAACGAACAAACAAACAATTCAGAACGATGAAGGTGTTGATCGCTAAGCCGAAAGGCTTGAAAGTAGCAGCAAAGCTGCAGCATTCAACTAGCGATGACAAGAAAAATATTATATAGTACATAGTAGAACATTACACATCAAGTACTGTATATCGGGTTGCAAAAGAATCGTAAACGAGAAGTTTAAGCTTTCAATTGAGAGACACAACAATGTACTAAAACAAGTGCCCCAGGATTCACTCCCGATGAAGGTGTATAACTTGAAGGTGGTAAGGCAAAAATTACAATACAAAATATCGCCAAGAACAAGACGCTAATATGCATCTCTTGAAATTTTGACCTGGACATATCGGCCTGGGAAATAATTTTGATCTCCTTATAAAAGTCCTTACGCACTAATTAAAGCAGTTTATAGAGCGAAATTTGCAGTAGAATTTTAAAATGGTCAACCATTTAAAATTAATTGATAGTCCTAAATGCTAACATAACCAATACAGAGATATTCTATCAAATATATTCCCGTTTCGAAATAAGTTCACGTCTTATGCTGGTTGGTTTTTACGAATACTACATATCCTCAATCTATTTTACTGTTTAAGTTGATTTTCCCACAAACAATGTCATTTGATAGACAAACACAAACAAGCTGCGTTCACAAACAACTCTAGTTATGTACTAACTGATAGAAAAGAGATTCGGAACCACACAATTCTTCTATACATAATTTTTGCTGGTATGGCCTGCATACCAAATTAAGTTTTTCCGTTGCATCCTTAATTAAAGATAAGAACGAAAATTAAAATAAATAATATATATTTCTTACTATCAGATTCAGTATGAACGGAGCCTATTTCAGTGGTATACTCATTGGATATGGGATTTTGATAATTATAATAAAATTTTTCAAATTGGATGATAAATTAAATGAGTTTATGGAGAATATTGAAAAGAAGAAATTGGAGATAAATAATAAAAGAAAATTAGAAGAAGGATTGGTAGACACCCCCGTTCCATCGAATAACTGGAAGTGGAAGTGGGTTGTTTCTATCGTAATCGCATCTTTATCGTGTACTATTGACTTGTTGACGCAACTATTAATTTTAGGCAGATATATCCCTCCTCGTTGGGAAGCGATAATTGCTAATAACGGGGGAATTATTGCCTGTCTTCCAGTCTGTAATCTTCGTCCTGAATGGAAAGTAGATATGATGAAATTTGCCGCTTGCAAGGCAACGGTTGAGGTATTATTTAAAGTCGTTTCAGAATACCAAATAATTCCATTTATTCTTGGCCAATTTAGTAAAGGGTAAATATAGATTATATTTTAGAGTAAGTGAGAGCAAAATCTTAGCTATTGCAAAAACTGCATGTTTTATAATTGTTTGCTTTCCTAACTATAGTGGTTCAGTTATGGCTAAAGGACCCACATCTTGAATTCAGTAAGAAGAGTAAACCTAAATAATAAGGATTATAAAGTAGTAGATGGAGGGCCAGAAGTGGATAGGCAGATTATCGAGTCGCGAATAATTAGGTGTGATACCGAACACACAAACCGTAAATTCCAGAATAACAATATATTGGAGCCACAAGAATATCGTAAGAAGCGTTATTAGAAGTATAGACTATTACATCCAATCTTAACACTAACAGAGATTGACTGATTGAATCTGTTTTGCTATATTCATATGTTGCATCATTGCTAATTGCTAATTTTTTGAATTTCAATTGGGTGATTTCTCAATATATATTAAGAATAGTATGAATAGAAAACATAGCGAAAACACAATAGCGTAGCTGAGGACTTTTTGAGTGCAGGTAATGGTTCCATCAGTAAGACCTTCAACAAACTTGCTTTCTGATGAAAATCCAATCAAAGAGGAAATTATTAAATTACTTAACAAAGAACTTAAGATAACTCAAAAAAAGCAGAATTCAGTCTAACTACAACTAAGTTCCAACTAGGTAACAGCTCACTGATATTAGAATATAGATTCGGAAACAATTGAGTCCATTTTAGGTAGTGGCTTTTTCAGGTACGACCTGCATACCATAGTTCAATTTCTACATTTACTTTCCCAATTTAAGATTAGACAAAAATTAAAATAAGAAATATAATTGTTCTTATCAGATTGAGTATGGATTCAACTTTTTTAATTGGTACGCTCGTTACAGCCGGGGTTGTTATGACTATAATAAAATTCTTCAAATTGGATGATAAATTGAATCAGATAATAGAGGAAATGACTAAACGGAACTTGGACGTAAACGATAAACGAAACTTAGAAGAAGGATTGGTAGACACCCCCGTTCCATCGAATAACTGGAAGTGGAACTTGGCTGGTTATATAGCATTCGCATCTGTAACAAGTATTTTTGACTTGTTGATACAACTTTTAGTTATTGGCACATATATTCCTGTTCCATGGGAGGCGATAATTGTTTATAATGTGACGACAGTTGCCTGTGTTCTAATCTGTAATCTTCGCCGTGAATATAAGAATGCTATCATGAAATATGTTGCTTGTAAAGCAATGGTTGAGGTATTATTTAGAGTTGTTTCAGTATACCAAGTAATTCCATTCATTCTTGGCCAATTTATTACAGGGTAAAATAAGATATCTTTGAGTGTAACAAGGAGCTATTACTGATTGAAGTTTGGTGAAATTGTATCGTAATTGCAACTGCATGTTTTGATACATTGTTTACTTTTCTACTAGTTAAATGATAGCTAAATGGTCAAAATTGAAACTGTTTGTATGTTCAACAGAAAGAGGAATCAGCAGCCAAATAGCGAATATATTTAAAGTTTTAACCAGAAAACCAGCAGTGAAAAAGCAGATTATTGTGCTACAAAGGAACTGGGAGAGATATTCACTCAAACAGTAAATTCTAGAGTAGCATATTCTTTTATTGCCACAAAATTTATCTTAAAGAGATTTAATCGGAAATATAGACTATTTCTACAAATTACACCTAGTTTGAACCCTATCAGAGAGGGGAACTAATCGAATTCATTCTATATGCAAATATGGATGATTACTGATTGCTTGTGAGAATGCAAAAGAAGAACCCAGTCCAACCACGAAGATAATTTCCAACAGAAACAATTCTGGTTATCAGCTAACCGATACTATCGGGACCAATTGAGTCCATTCTACTGTGGATTATGTATTATAAGACCTGCATATAACTTTATAATTTCTCCGGATCTTCAATAAAGATAATAAAGATAAGACAAAAATTAAAATTAGAAATATATATTTGTTTATCAGATTCAGTATGAACGTATCTAGTTTACTTGCTGTACTCACAGGATATGGTGTTTTGATAATTATAATAAAGCTTTTCAAATTGGATGATGAATTAAATGAATCTTATGAGAAATTTGAACAGAGGAATTTGGAGATAAGTACTAAAAGAATATTAGAAGAAGGATTGGAAGAATCCCCCGTTCCATCGCATAACTGGAAGTGTAAGTTGGCTGGTAATATAGCATTCGCATCTGTATGGTGCACTATTGACTTGTTGATGCAACTATTAATTGTAGGCAGATATATCCCTCCTAGTTGGGAGAGTATCATCGTCTTGAATGGGGGAATGATTTGTTTTCTCATTTGTAATTTTCGTCGTGAAATTAAATATGACATAATGAGAATTGCGGCTTGTAAGGCAACGGTTGACGTATTATTTAGAGTCGTTTCAGAATACCAAATAATTCCATTTATCCTAGGCCAATTTATTAAAGGGTAAACATAGATAATATATGAGTAAGAGGAATAATTTCAGATTTTGACTAAATTTTTTGTCGAAAGTTTTTCAGTGATAAGGTTGAAACAGTTTGTATGTTCAACCGAAAGAGTAATCCCATGTTAGGAGTTTAGATAACCCAAATAGTGTATAATAATAAAGTAGTAACCAGAAAACCAGCGGTGGATAAGCAGCTTATTGAACTACGAAGGAACTGGGGGAGATATTCAAGCGCACGCAGTAGATTTCGAAATCCCAACATACTGGAGCTCACAAGATTTATCTTAAGGAGAGTTCTTAGAAATATAGATTACATCTACAAATTACATCTACAAATTACATCTACAAATTACATCTACAAATTACATCTATTTAACCTAATACAAGTCTCGGAACTTTTGTTTAAATGTTTATTATTCAAAGTATGTATAGATGATACCAGGCCATAAAACTATGTAATAGTTCGCACGTAATATGTTGATGTACGGATTTAGTCATAGAGCAACTTAATACCACCAGACCGCTTTTGGCATAATGAGCAGCGCTTAATCGAATAAAATTTGGAGCCCTTGTGTTCTACAAGCTCAATATCATCACGAGATACATCCTTGTCTCTTAAGCCTGTTGCCAGAAGGAATGGAAGCCATTTGTATTGAGAAGAAATATGTAAATGAATCATGTTTTTAATACTAAACTATGTTCGATTTCTAGAAATGTGAATAAATTTGTGCCTTTATATACTCTCAAACAGGGTTACACTCATTGTTATTATTTTTAGTTACTAAAGATAAGACTAACTGAGTAAGTGGACTTAGACATATTTTTTATATAACTGGCATTATCGGTAAAGAACCAAAGTAAAGAAGTGTATATATGGGGGAACTCTTTAATGTAATTGGCTTGGAGTAAAACGGAAATAGTTCGGATGGCAGTGCTGTACTCTATTCTAATTGTGCCAGAATCATGCGCGGCTCCAAATTTTACTCAAAATAGTATGCATATAGAAGGTGCCATTATTTTTAGAAAATGCAGCAAGTGTTAAAACCTCTATAGTAGAAGGATAAGGGGTACATGTATATGATGCTCTAAACCTCTTAACCTACTTCACCTAGGATGTTATTTACACTATGGGAGAAATGTCTCATGTTGTTTTTTCCAGGACTCTTTTCAAGTATGTGGGTATTTTATATCCACAGTAAATTGAATTAAATAACCTCTTAGTTTTTCTGCGCTTCGTTAATGCATAATGATGCATCTATTGTACAATAATTATGTCATGCAAATTCATTTTAGCTTATCGTGAATCTTGGTTTCGATATATTTATACTTCGGGTGAACTATTCTCCAACGATCAGCAGAGAAATAAATTTGGATTAAAAGTATTAAACTAGGTGGGAACTCATCATGGTTAAATATTTCCCACAACAAACTCGTATCCCATTCATATGATTTCCAATTGATTTCCTTATCATTGACGATTTCCTGTACTGTTGCATCCACATTTGAAGACAATACGGGTGGTATGTCGCTAGAAATGTGTTGTAACAAGTTATGGAAGCAGTTATTTTTGCCATGACCAAGGCTATAGAATGAAAATTGAGAATATTTTTCATGCAATGAATTACTGGAAATATTGATTTCTTTGACATTTGTATGACAATTATGAGGAAATTCAAGATGAACTTCTTTACTGGGAATCACAAGCGATAACTTTTCAATGGTGGCCGGTAAAAATAATGGACTATCAACTTTAGTATCCATGTTACAATTCAACGATAATTCGCGAACTTGCATATTCTGCAAAAATGAGTACAAGTTGGGTTGTATCTTTGTCTGGCCGCCAGTTAAGATTGCTAATCTTTGTACATGAGGAAAGCTAACATTTACAAAAATGTTTTCTGTAGGGTTTGTAATTTGCAATTGTAAATCAGTTAAATATTCACTATGGAATTGAACATTTTCAAGTAAGTTAAACTTGAGTCTAATTTTATTTAAAGATGCAGGGAATTCAATATTTCGAATTACATTCATGTTTGGGTTTAAGAATTCAATCTTTTTTAATTTCGTCAATTTGCTCCAATTAGTTATCTTTTCAATCGATTCTAACAGACCATAACTAGTGATAATATTTTCAATACTTTCGTTGACGACTAACTGCTTGATTGGAGTCAATACAACACTTAAAGTTTTCAAGTTGTGTGCTCTAATATCTAGTGTTTTCAAAAGATTGCCGTCTAATTTTAGCGTTTGGAGATTATCGTACCCCTGGAAACTCCCAATTGATTTGAATTTGTTGTTAATCAACGTTAATTCTTCAATGGATCGAGGAATATTTTCTAGGCTATTTATAGAAAATGCATTGATAACTATTGATTTAAGTTTTTGTGGCAATTTGATAAAGGAACCATCTATTTCAAAGTCAGATTCATCAATTTCATCAGAACTTAGCAAATTCGTTATACTAAGTCTGTGTAGATGTAAATCTTCCAACAGCTCGCAAAACTCAATATCACCCATTTTTTCGAGGTTAACCTGCTCAACCGAAAGAAATTTTAAATTGCAATTTTTAAAAACACCTATATCGGGATTTATAAATAATTGATCAATTTTTAATTCATTTAAATTGATGCAAATATCTACATTATTATGTTGTGTTTGTAGCTCGAGAAAATTTAAATTAAGCAGGTTAACAAGTTGTAAATTGAACGTCGAATCTGTTGTTAAACGTTTTAAATTTGGAAATCCTATCAAGTCCTCAATTAAATCTTCGATTTCATCAAGACCAAAAACATCTAAAGAATATAACAAGGTGTTATTCCTAATTAAGTTCTTTATAGATGTATAAGAAAGATCAGCGATATCTAAGTGAAGGTTTGTGATTGAGTCTGGTAATTTATCAACTTTGCAATCAAGATGACCCGATCCATATATTTCTAGTCTTTTCAATGATTTGGGTAATTGACTGATACATTCAATTTCGTTTAAATTCAAATGCTCGACTCGAGCATTGTCGGAGATATTTTCCATAACTGTATCGAATGAACTGATATTACCAGCTTCGAGAAATGTCAAATTCTTCAATTTTGGTAACACTGATGTAAACAATGATGGAGGTTCATTATAAGAAAAACGCAAGCCAATTAACTTATCGAACCAACTAGGTTCAATTAGGAATTTGACAATTGGACATAAATAGGAAATAGAAAAAGTATTAATTTTATTTGAATAAGTCTTCAAAACATCATACACTAAATATTCACCTACCAATAACGTTATATTAAATTTTACATTGAATGTACAATCGTATTGCAAATATGAAATAAAGTCATCTATTGATATTAAATCTTCGTTGTACAGCAAGTCTCGTCTCGTATTAACACTAACAGAGATGGGAACTGATTCAATCCATTTTGCTATATTTAAATATCTTGCATTATTACCGATTGCTTGTAAGAATGAAAATTTAGATTTTAAATCTAATTTGTTGAATATCAATTGGATGACCTCTAAATGTAAATTTAGCATAATCCAAGAAAATAAAAAACATCGCGAAAAGACAGCCAAATAAGCAGACTAAATACCATAACGAAGCTTGGCATCATAACCATTGACCAAAGTGGCTGATTTCATTTACGAAATATATTATTGTAGATGAGTTATGTGCAGAATTATAATCAGTAATGTACAGGAAAAAGATTACTCACAAATTTGTCACATGATAAGACCAAATTGGTTGACCTAGAATATGAGTTGTAACGGATGAAGCCAGGGTAATCGAAAACACAAATACAGTCATTTTAATGAGTAATAAAATTAGTTCGTCCCTAATTATTCTCGTTATCACAGGATTTAAATATAGTTGATAAACAAATTTTCAAGAATTTTTTGACATTTCATTGTTCTCTGAAGTTTATTCACCTTTTTAACTTTATTTTGGAAATATAGCAAAACTTGAAAATACACTTGATCTATTCGGCTCTAATATAAAATATCCGGCTTGAAAGGAATAGTCATCATTAGTGGTTTAATATAATTTTAGTGTAGTCCAGTAAATCAAAGTTCCAGGGCACGGATTTTTACACGCTTGAGGCACGGATCTTTACACGCTTGAGGCACGGATCTTTACAC
>JAKTVZ010000033.1:0-84571 GCA_030560825.1 Suzukiozyma fluviatilis | reverse complement strand
ACAAAACCACTACTCTGACAAAACCATGGACTCCTAATACAGAAACCACTCCATGCACTGACAAAACAACTACTCTGACAAAACCATGGGTACCAACTACAACAACCACTCCATGCACTGACAAAACGACACTTACAACTCCTACTACGACTTCTACCACACCTGTTCCACCTGTTCCTACTACGACTTCAACACCTTGTACCACCAAAACAACAAGTACTCCAAGCAAACCTGTTTCAAGTACTACTGTTGAAAGTGTTGGAACCTCAAGCAAGCCAGGTTCTAGCGTACCTGCTTCAAGCACCCCAGTCGCAAGTGTCCCAGTTTCTAGTACTCCAGTTTCTAGTGCTCCAGTTTCCAGTACCCCAGGATCTAGTACTCCAGGCTCAAGTGTTCCAGTTTCTAGTACTCCAGGATCTAGTACTCCAGGCTCAAGTGTCCCAGTTTCCAGTACTCCAGTTTCTAGTACTCCAGCTTCCAGTACTCCAGGTTCAAGTGTTCCAGTTTCTAGTACTCCAGCTTCTAGCAAGCCAGCAACTAGTACCACTGTTACCACTGTTCCACCTGCTCCACCTGTTCCTACTACTTCAACACCTTGTACCACCAAAACAACCAGTACTCCAAGCAAACCTGTTTCCAGTACTCCTGTTTCCAGTACTCTCGTTTCTAGCGTACCAGGATCTAGCGTGCCAGCTTCAAGTGTTCCTGCTTCCAGTACTCCAGCTTCCAGTACTCCAGCTTCCAGTGTACCAGCTTCCAGTGTTCCAGCTTCCAGTGTTCCAGCTTCAAGTGTTCCAGCTTCAAGTGTGCCAGCATCAAGTGTGCCAGCATCAAGCGTACCAGCATCAAGCGTACCAGGATCTAGCGTACCAGCTTCAAGTGTGCCAGCTTCCAGTGTGCCAGCTTCCAGTGTGCCAGCTTCCAGTGTACCAGCTTCCAGTGTACCAGCTTCCAGTGTACCAGCTTCCAGTGTTCCAGCTTCAAGTGTGCCAGCTTCCAGTGTTCCAGGATCTAGCGTGCCAGCTTCCAGTACTCCAGCATCCAGTACTCCAGCTTCAAGTGTGCCAGCTTCCAGTTTACCAACTTCCAGTACTCCAGCTTCCAGTACCCCAGCTTCGAGTACTCCAGCTTCCAGTACTCCAGCTTCAAGCAAGCCATCAACTAGTACCACTGTTCCACCCGCTCCACCTGTTCCTACTACTACACCTTGTACCACAAATACTCCAGCTTCTAGTGTACCAGCTTCGAGTACTCCAGCTTCGAGTACTCCAGTCGCAAGTGTTCCAGGATCCAGTGTTCCAGCATCAAGCGTACCAGCATCTAGTGTACCAGCATCTAGTGTACCAGCTTCCAGTACTCCAGCATCAAGCGTACCAACTTCCAGTGTACCAGCTTCCAGTGTGCCAGCTTCCAGTGTGCCAGCTTCCAGTGTTCCAGCTTCAAGTGTGCCAGCTTCCAGTGTTCCAGCTTCAAGTGTGCCAGCTTCCAGTGTTCCAGCTTCAAGTGTGCCAGCTTCCAGTGTTCCAGCTTCAAGTGTGCCAGCTTCCAGTGTTCCAGCTTCAAGTGTGCCAGCTTCCAGTGTTCCAGGATCTAGCGTGCCAGCTTCCAGTGTTCCAGGATCTAGCGTGCCAGCTTCCAGTACTCCAGCTTCCAGTACTCCAGCTTCCAGTACTCCAGTCGCAAGTGTTCCAGAATCAAGTGTTCCAAGCCCAAGCAAACCAGCTTCTAGTACTCCAGCTTCCAATACTCCAGCTTCCAATACTCCTATTGCAAGTGTTCCTGTCGAAAGTGTTCCTGTCGAAAGTATTCCAGCTTCTGGCGTTCAAACTTCCACTACTCCAGTTGTAAGTGTTCCAGTTTCTGGCACCCCAATTGCAAGTGTTCCAGCTTCTGGCTCCCCTGTCGAAAGAGTTCCAGCTTCTGACACCCCTGTCGCAAGCGTTCCAGTTTCTACTACTGCAATTGCAAGTGTTCCAGGTTCCAATGTTCCAGAAACCACTAGTATTCCTACTACAATCGTCACTACAGTAGTGACGGAAGTAACTTCAACTGTTCCATGCACCTCAGAAGGTTGTAAACCAACAGATGTAGTGACATTAACTAGTAAAATAACAACTACCAAGTCAATTGTCTGCACCAACGAAGAATGTGCATTCACTACTGAAGCAACTACTGCGCCAACCACTGAAGCAGCGCCAACCACTGAAGCAGCACCAACCACTGAAGCAGCACCAACCACTGAAGCAGCACCAACCACTGAAGCAACCACTAAAGCAACTACTGCACCAACTACTGAAGCAGCACCAACCACTGAAGGAGCACCAACCACTGAAGGAACCACTAAAGCAACTACTGCACCAACTACTGAATTAACCACCGCTCCAACCACCGCTCCAACCACCGCTCCAGTACAATGTGTTGGAGAAAACTGCAATGAACATCCTGGTGTTATCGCAACTACCAGTGTTTCCTCGATTGCTTCAGTTTCTGCACCATTAAGTCAGACTACAGTCGTTACTGGAACTCCAGCAGCTACTGGATCAATCTCAACCTTTGCTGGTGGTGCCAATACTGCAAAAATATCCTTTGGTACCACAATCATGGCATTAGTAGCAATGCTACTTGTTTAATACCCATAGAATTTCGAATATGTCATTTTCTTTCTCCACCTTTTATTTGGGTGATTGTTGGCATTAATATTTCTGTTCGCAATCTTTTTTCGGTCCTAGATATTCGTTTGCTTTTTATAGATCGTTAGTTAATACCCCCCGTTTCTTCTTTTCGCATTTCGATACCCTAATACATTTTATTTTAGTTACTAATCTTATTGTACCGCATTATAATATATTCTCTTTAAGTATGCTGTATAGCAAAGTCAATTGATTAATGTTTACATTTATTGTATATTCAATGTATGTTGAATCTATACTGAATGTATGACTATTCTGTGAACATGAATGAACTATTGAAAGCACTTTAGTAGTATTGTATTTATCCAGCATAAAGATTATATTCTTTATATTATCTATCTATTCTTTATCTATTCTGTATCTTCTTTATATATATTGTACGATCTTTAAACATATTTGTATATTGAAAGTAGGTTACAACAGATTAATTAATTATTGAAAGCACATTTACCTTTGAACAAGAATCAAATGACAAGAATCAAATGACAAGAAAGTAAAGCAGAAAACATCACTTTTTAACTCTTCGCTCTGGTCTACATTGTCTCTTCTGTAACATGTTTCATATAATCATAAATAAACACCTTTTACATATATAAACCATCCCTTACTATTAAAACAAAAATCAATCCTTTAGTTCGTTGTGTTTTTACTCTCGATTAACTCCATAAAGTGTCTGACAATGCCGTGGAACATCTAGGTGATACTGCGGATATAAGCTACTCTTCGCCCTATTCCTCACACTATACTCTCACACTGTTGTCAAATGTGTCTGATATTATAGTACAGTATTGAACCAGGAGTCACTATGTTTCGTATCATGAACCTTGCCATGAATTCCATTGCAATGGACCATTCGACACGCGGTTTCAACTGCAGGCTCTCTGGTGAGATTTTGGTATCCATTTGAAAATTAATACTCAATCAGATATGTTATTAATACTCTGGATTGGCTACATGTAATATTTTTCTGGAATAGTCAGTGTCGTCCGCCAAACTTCCCTCGCTTAGTCTCTTCCTGCCCATCATGACAGGGTTTAATCTTGGATCGGTTAAGCGGTCTTGGGTGTTGACTCCCAATGTGGTTAGATCGTTCGGATGATCGAATGGGTTTGTCATAGGCATGTCTAAAGGCGATACGCCTTTCTTTGATTTGTTTGTGTTGGATCTGGCGGTGTTGGCACCGTACGTTGGCTGGTCAAATCCTGAAGGTCCCATATTGCCTACAACAAAATCTTTTTCGTCGTCATCTTCCGAGTTTCTTCTCTTTAAGACGAAAAATAAGATAATTGCAATGATAGCAATTCCGGCAATTCCTCCAACCACACCTCCGACAATGGCACCAGTATTGGATGATTTAGACTTGTTTGAGTTGGAGTTAGCGCCTGCAGAAGAGCTCGAGGATGGACTGGAAGATGAGGTAGAAGATGCCCTAGAAGAAGATGAGGATGCTGTTTTGCTGGGGGAATCTGAGGTTATAGTTTTAACTACCACGCTTGTAGCGTCTACCACGGTTGAGGTCTGCTGGCTCGAAGTACTTGAGGAGGTAGTAGAAGTAGAACTAGTAGACGTCAGGGAGGTCAGGGTTGTCTGGGTAGTGGACAGAGGAGACGACTGCGTCGAACTAGAAGATGACGAAACTGAACTCAAAACAGACAGAACTGATACTGGTGCTGTGATACTACCCTGGCCGTTACTGGCGTAGATTGAGTACGCCAGACTGCCTCCACAAAGGGCACCAAAACAGTTTACGTTACACTGGTTCGAGGAAGAGCCCTGGGGGAAAGTAGATAGACAGATACAAACGTTACCTGAAGTTATGGCCAAGTAGGGGTAGTTTGTGCACTGAGTTCGGCAGTACAGGGGACTTTGATAGAGGTAAGTACCTTGATTTGATCCGCCGCTGACGGACGATAAACACGCCAATTGGGTTTCTGCTGCTACTAGAGCCGCCAAAACGAATGGAAGTAAAAATGCGATCATGGTGAAGCTATAACGAGGGCAAAACCGCGATAAATGGAGGGAGGAAATAAAGTAGGAAACGAAATATGCGATAAAAACGAGTTATAGGTTGATCTCAACGGAACAAAGTCGTGAAAACCGGTTCAAATTGCGGTCACAGACACCGGATTGGATCTAGTTAACGAATACACCAGTTATGTGCACTGGTTGGCTTTAAAACGGTGTTTAGTTCACTAGTTAAACTACTGCGAAAGTATGATAACAAGGAAACAAGGATAAACGCGATGAATTTGCAAGCAAACTTCACAAAAAACGATAGAAATGGAAACGAATGATAAAGAAGTCGCTAGGGAAAGAATAGTGTGATCTTTGATGATACCGACACCGATAGGACAAGAAGCGAATGAAGGTAATTTATTTCACGTAACACCTCCTGTAGAAAATTTTTACCGCGTATTAAAAAGAAATTAAACACCAGAAAATTACGACAACACGCTAATGCGTAGGCAGGGTGCAGCATATTTACATTAGAGGGACCAGGCGGACAATTGTGGAACCATGGTGGAAGTAGCGGAAGAGAGGGAAACAGGGACAATGGACTGATGGGGTCACACTAGGGGATAGAGTTGCAGATGTGGTGGGTTTGGGCCCCGGATCTGGTATGTAGTATGTTTCATGTGGTAGTGGCTGCTAACCCTCACACTACTGTAGTGCACTACTGTAGTGCACCGCAGCCTTTGTTCCATAGCCGTATGTATGGGGCACAGTATTGTTAGTTTCTTCCACACAGATGTGCTGGGATTGCTTTTGTGCTGGAGATACTGGGTCTGGTGTCCACGTTGCTGCTGTTGCTGCTGCTGCTAGAGTAAGAAAGCTGTGTGGACAGAGGGGATCATTGGGCCCTGGGGTCCGTAGCCTTGGTCAGGTGCCTGGTGTTTACTATACCATGTGCAGGTATTTACAATGGTATCTACAGTAGTACTTACAATGGTATAGAATGGCATACAATGGTACACAATGGCTCTCTTCTGCTCACGATGCTGTTCCAGATTCTCCGGTATAGCACTGTTGTAGATACTGCTTTTAAAACCAGTTCTAGTGCTTGCATCGGTTGCAATATTAGCTCTAATGTAGCCTTTTGCAGCCATTTCTACTGAAAATTGTCTTTAATGCTTAGTACTTCATATAATATAACTATACTCGTCAGACTGTTGACCTCTTGCTGTCTATTTTTACTGTGTATGTCTGTTCCACAGCTCTGTCGAGATATTTCTTGTCTTCAGTCTTTCTCGTACACTATAAATGCTAAATGTTATGCCATGTTCATATCTCCTCTATGTCGTCTACTTCTCCAATGCTTCCTGTGTCTGCGAAACCTGTCTAATCGTCTTAAACCAACTTCTCGTCAAATCTACCTCCGTATCCCGCTTCTTATCCTCTATGCTTGGCTCTGGAACCGTCAGTTTAAACTGTACCGACGTTATCATGTCCTTGAAACTGGCTATGGCTTCCTTCAACAACTCTTCGTTAAATAGCAGCGGTGCAGCTTCAAAAGCAAACAATAGGTTTACTAGCCATTTTTCAGCTACTAGCGGACTTCTAAAGTAAAAAACTCCGAAAAATCGGTCGAAATGATCGCTCAAAATCTTAATAATCTGATTATCACCAAAATTGTATTCGTTAAAGTAAATTTGCTGCGAATAGTACTCTATTTTAAACCCTTTCAATGCTCGTTGGTATGCTTTACTAAACATGAGTCGGGAAGCAATATTGCTTTTGTAGGCTATAATAGCCTTCATTTTCATCAATGACTTGGATTCAAGTAATTCTTCTACAATTAACGCACAGTTTATGTCCGAGTACTTTACGTCGAGAACGAGTTTGGGTGCAATAACCGCTTCAGGATACTCTTCTCGCTTGTAGTCAGTGTCGTTCTTCTTAATCGAAGCACGAGTCACCTGGCTCTTGCTCTTGGGATTGTGTGGTAATTCGTCAATCACAATCGACAAAGTCGGCAGAGGCTCTGGTTCTTCCACCGTTTGCTCAAGAATATCCTCCCAGTACAACAAGTTCTCAAACTTCTTCTGGTAGCGTTTTCCGCGCTTTTCCTTCATTAAAAGCTCTGCTTGCTCTCGAGGTTGCTTTTCCGTGCCTAGAACTTTCTCAGTTCTTTCTTCAAAACTCTTCAACAAAATACGCCGACACAACATATTAAACGCCAAAGACCCCTCCATCTCCTGGCAGCTCATATGGCCAATGATCGACGATGTGCTAACTACTGGAAACTGTTTAAACCGTTGGTACTTACATACGCTCTCTCTAATTACACTGGCATCCTTTAAAAGGTACGGCAATATGTACAACTCGCGTGCCTTGGATGCGCTGTTTCGTGTAATAGCACTTTGAATCACCAATGGGTCATGGGTTACGCCCAGACTCGCTGGAGGTATGGGAATGGGTGGAAAGTTATAGTAAGTATCACGGCGATAACTTATGACCGTTCGGGCAGAATGGCGAATATCGCTGTAAAGCCGATGGAGGCAGTGGGTCTCGTTAATTAGGTAGTACCTCGCTATGGACTGGTAGTAATCCAAACTATTGTCGGAATTTAGCTGATTAAACACCGATTGCGGCCGCGTAAGGTTGTCATTGTGCATAGTCGCAGCTATTGAGTCGACCAAGTCGTTGAATTTGTGGGGGAACTTGGTTAATATTTGGGGGTTACTCAAGATAAATGGCCGATTATTTAGGTAGTTGATGATACGACATCGGAGTATCTGCTGGCCAAAGTCGTGGGTAAATTTGCTCAAGTAGTTCGAGTCGAACGTGCGGCGCTTCGACAGGGTCTGGTTAGGAGTTTTTTCAATGTTTTGGAGGATGTCTAGCACCTTCCCCATGGATTCGATGGAGAAGGAATCTCCAAACATAGATGCATAATCTCGAACGGTTTCGGACTTTCCTGAATAGGCTCGCACAGAGCAACGCGGAAATACCACATTCGCCCCTCGAAACCTTAGCTTCATCCCTGCCCCAAAACTGCTGTTGTGCTTCTTCTAGTTTGTACAAAGATTTAATGAAATCCTACAAAAAATCGACACATCACGTGACTTTGTCGAAAAGTGTGTCACAAGTTGCGACACAGCATAGAATTGAGCTACTTAGATACATGGCCAAGGTCGGACTTGCTGTAGTAGTGGCCTCCGTAGTGGGCGATGGTGGTTTCGTCTTGGATTATCATGCAGTTCCGCATGAATTCCTTCGAAGTTAGCACCAATTCGTGGTAAAGTATCAATTTTGGCGGAGGCTTGGTAGCGTATATAGACGAAGACGGATGGATGAAGACGGGCTCACTCAGCTTCAATTTGTGGTACGAATCACCCATCTTCGAGAGTCTTACCACATTAGGAAAGAACCCCGATATTATCGATTTTTGTATAGAAAGTGCGTTCTCTTCGTCTTTCTGGTTGGTATCAATACCTATTCTGGTACACAACCGGAGCAACTGTAAGCGTACATCTCGTACCCGCTTCATTGATTTGTACTGGATGAAATTATCTTCGCACCACTGGTTGGAGTACCCTGTATCTACCCACTCGTTCCAGACGTTTAGTAATGTAAAATGGTCGCCTAGTTCGTGGGTAAACTTTTCTTTCTGCTTGTCCGCCTGCTCTCTCTTATCCTTAGGTCTATAGAACAAGTTACCACTCTCACTTAGCATTGTAATTATGGAAAGCACCGATTGAAATACCCCAAATTTCTCGCTAACGATTAAACTCTTACAGAACATGGGGTCAATTGGAAACTCTGCCATTTTTCGTCCTGTCTTAGTCAATTGTCCTTGGTGGTTAAGTGCTCCCAAGGCATATAGTAACTCTAACGATTTGATGATGGTTTCGGAGCTTGGTCGATCCATAAAGTCAAAATTAACCAAATCGTTTATTCCTAGCGACAATAGCAACAAAATCACTCCAACTAAATTGACCCGTAATATCTCTGGCTGTGGATTGAGTTCTAGTTCGTTGTAAAAGGACCACTTAGTATACAATCGGAAGCATTTCCCTGGACCAATTCTTCCCGCTCTACCAGCTCTTTGATCTGCTGATGCTCGCGAACAGGGTACCACAACCAAACTCTCCATTCCAGTTATAGGATTATATACATTTTGTTTGACGTAACCAGGATCAATGACAAAGGATATTCCATCGATGGTAATGGAAGTTTCTGCAATGTTTGTAGCTAATACAACTTTTCTAGTATTGGGAGGTGTGGGCATAAAGATCTTTGCCTGTAATTCAGTAGGTAAATTAGCATAAATGGAACAAATTATCATGGGTTGAATTTCCGAACCTAGTTTGATTATTGCCTCATTTAGTGCTGTTTCCATGTTTTCAATCTCCTCTTGACCACTTAGGAAGACTAGTATGTCTCCCGAAACGTTTTGGGTTAAGTGAATCTGAAAAATGGTGGTTATGGCGGCTTGAATATAGTTAGCTTCCGGGTTTTTAGTGTAGTGAATATCAACAGGATACCTTCTGCCCGGAATATTTAAAATTGGTGCTTTATTAAAGAAATTGGAGAACTTTTCTGCGTTAATTGTAGCAGAGGCAATAATCAATTTTAGATCTTTCCGTCCTATTATAATGTCTTTTAGCAAACTAAGTAGTACTTCTGTCGAAATAGTCCTCTCATGAGCTTCATCGATCATAATGGCACCGTAATTGGATAGAAGGGGATCGTTAAGAAACTCTCTTAAAAGCATACCGTCTGTCAAATATTTAATGACAGTAGAATCGTCCGATTTGTCTTCAAATCTAATAGTGTAACCAACTTTCTTCCCTAATGGAACCCCCATTTCTTCAGCTACTCTGGCTGCCACTGACATGGCGGCAACTCTACGTGGTTGCGTACATGCAACAATAAGTTTCTTGCCGTCTCTACTTTTAGAATAGCCTGCTTCGTGTAAGTATTGCGGCAATTGGGTAGTTTTACCAGACCCAGTTTCACCAACGACGATAAGAACTTGGTTCTGCTCTATTGAAGTCAAGAACTGCTCACGGAACTTGAAAACTGGAAGAGATTTCCGTACATCTTCAATTGAAGGTCCTACGGGAATGGCAGATTGTGGGTTCTGGTCTCCAGATAACTTTTCATCTTCTTCGTAATTGATAAACTGAGACTCATCAAACACAAAATCGTATTTGTCCAGGTCTGGTAAGTTGATTTTATCAGTGTCTACTTTCGATATTTGATTTGCTTTGTTCAATTGATCAGATTCCCACAGATTTTCGTAGTTCTTTTTGCTTTTCTGGATTGATTTTGATTCACTATCACCATATTCGGCTTTGACGTGGAGAAGGTCGTATTTCCGCTTCCTTCCAACATCATCGTCCAACATGTTGTATTCATTCGACTGGTCTGATGCTGCCAAAGCAGCCTTAATTGTGTTATAAATGGTGAGTTTCTGTTGGTATTGGCGATTTATTTTGGAATCTGATAGACTGGCCTTGTCAAACGCATCTAATTGCTGCTGGAGCTCATTTAACTTCTGTTCTTGTCTGTACTTCAAGTAATTCTTTCTCGACATATCTCTACTGGCATTGATATCATTGATCTTGGCCGATTTTTTGCCAGTTTCATCACCCAGTGATTGGACTTTACTAGAAGATCCAGATATGCCATTGAGTTCATTGCTATCTGCAGATGTGGTGGAATTGTTGTGGTTGGTTCTTGCTTTCGCAGCATCTTCTACAGCCGCATTCAGGTCAAGGTGTTGGGAATTACTAAATTCTGTATCGTTTTCGTTATCTGCTTCCAGCCATTGGTCATCACCAAGCCGTCTTCTACGTTTACCTTTACCAGTTATGATATTCAGCATATAGTTATGTTGGTAGAGAAGAGTATTGTTTTGGCTGTCGCGTTTATATGGAGTAGCAATGAGATGAGATGAGATGAGGTACCATGCAGTGTCAAGAACATTAAGGTTTCCGATAACATTTATTTATGCTTCTTCTTTACAAGCAAAGCATACAATGTCAAGAAACAGCACCAGCTCGTCCTATATACCTCCATGGACCGAGCCATATATAATTGGAGTGGCAGGAAACTCCGGTTCTGGTAAAACTTCGGTATCGCAACAGATCATCTCCGAGATTAACCAACCTTGGACTGTGCTTTTAAGTTTTGACAACTTCTATAATCCTTTGAGTCCGGAGGAAAGAGAACAGGCTTTCCAGAACAATTTTGATTTCGATACTCCGGAATCAATGGATCTTAATTTGTTGGTGGAGACAGTGACTAAATTAAAGCGTGGTGAAAGAACCAAGATCCCTATCTACTCTTTTGTACACCATAACCGTACTGATAAGTCTACTGCTATATATGGTGCCAACGTTATCATTATTGAAGGTATTTACGCCTTGTACGATCCTCGTTTGCTAGAATTGATGGATCTTAAGATCTATGTCGACACTGACTTGGATATTTGTTTAGCCAGAAGATTAACCAGAGATATTTTATACAGGGGAAGAGATTTAGCAGGGGCTATGAAGCAATGGCAAAGGTTTGTCAAGCCCAATGCGGTTAGATACGTTCAACCTACCATGAACAATGCCGATTTGATCATTCCACGAGGTTTAGATAATGTCATTGCTATTGATTTAATGATCCAACATGTTCAAAAACAATTACATTTCAAGTCTATTAACCATATAAACCATTTGAAATCATTAGGGAAGAATATTGCTCTTGATCTCGACAAACGTCACAACATTAAGTTCTTGCCTGACACCAATCAAACCAAAGGTATTCACTCGATCTTATTTAACAAAGCAACGAATCGTGGTGATTTTATCTTTTATTTTGATCGGATTTCCTCCTTATTGATTGAAGCAGCATGTAATGAATTTATTCAAGAATTTGATACGGTAGAATTAACGACCTCAACATCTACCGTTTCTGGTTTACGCCCAATTCATATTTTGCTTGCTGTTAGTATTATAAGATCGGGAGATTGCTTTATGACCTCAATTAAAAGAACATTCCGTGATATGTCTATTGGTAAGCTCTTAATTCAAAGTGATTCTACAACGGGTGAACCCAAATTACACTATGAATCATTGCCAATCGAACTTCTTAACAAAGCGGAACATAAAAAGATCTTCTTATTTGATTCGCAAATTATTAGTGGTGCTGCTTCCATTATGGCAATTCAAATTCTTATCGACCATAAGATTAAACAAGAAGATATTATTATCGTTACCTATCTCTCTACAGAAATTGGTTTGAGAAGAATTATGCATGCATTTCCAAAAGTTAACATATTGATTGGAAAATTAAGTTGTATGGAAATTACTGCTGAAAGTAAATGGTACAATGAACAAAATTTTAGAGATAGTAACTGGCAATTTAGAAATCGTTTCATTGATAGTATATACTTTGGGACCAATTAAATAATACACAACAAATGAGTATAGTGTAAATTCCTCGTAAGGCAATCTAGCAATTTAGACCGAAGTATTTTCCAGTAGAAAATCAGTTTGTGAAAGTGTAGGAAAACCTCCCAATGTACATTTAAAGACCAGCTTTCCCAGGAGCTATTCTTCGTACTATCTAGAGGACAAAGGAGTTCTTTTATTTTTTTGATGATTTTTAGAGAAGATTTATCTGCTCTTCCTACACTACTCAAACAAAACCGTATTACCCAGATGAATATATATACCTTGATAGAAGCATAAAATTGTTGCTGAGCTATCATCTACGTTTATGCAATAACTGAGTAAGCTTTAGAATTCAACTGGAACGTGCAAGTAACATTGCTGTGCAAAAGATTCCAATTTATGCTATTATGTCTAGTATGCTTCTTTAAATTAACTTCTGCAAAACCTAACTTTGCAATAATTTAAAGGTGATTGGTATGGTAATGCAGATCAGACTGGCAAACATCTGGTAATGCAAATGATAAATCATTCAATATATACATGAAAATATGGATAGAAGGTAACTATTCAATAAATTTTGGATCTTCAAATCTTAAAGCAACCGTGTTACGACGGTAGTGATGCCTATTGTGAATTTCCTCTGGTATCAGTTCACCACTGATTTCTGTATTAAGCGAATTCAAATCGCAAATACTTACTTTCCGGGGGAGCTGTACTGTAGAAGAATCGCTCTTATAAATCAAATAGGCATTCCAGGGAAAATTGATAGGATGTGGATTTGGTTCAATAGCTAATGAACAATTAGATGGCATAGTAACTACAACTAAAAACTCTAGTATACAAATATTTAAATCGATGCAAAAGTTATCGTGTCAACATGTAAACAGAGTTCACTAAATATTGAAAACTATGCGAGAAGCCTAAATATATATTATAGCAAATTAATGTAGTGCTGCAAGAAATGGACTTGGGTCGTACGATGCAGCTCCTTTTATAGTTCTAGATTTAAGGGGTATCCTGCGGGTTCCTAACCCACTAAGTATGGGGTAACCAGTCGTGGTGGAAACACAAAAGTGTGATTTGTCAGATAACAGTAGCGACAGGGGTGTATCCACATTAGATAAGGGATAGGAGATCTTCAAAACGAGATCATCCCTTTATATTTACTGTTGATAATGGTAGTAACTACGGTACTTCGACCTAATCCAGTTGAACTGTCTTGCATACAATATGCGAGAGACTAAACTTTTGCGCGACTTTTGATTGCTATCAGACAGATGAATGATTATGTGCGGCTCTCAGCATAACTAGTACAATTTTGTGCTGGTAATAACGTTGGTTTTTTCATTAGAGTGTTGTAAGTTTGTACGGGCTTACGTTGGATGCAAACTAACCAGATGTGTTGATTTGCAACGAAAATAAAATCTCTGTTTTGTAGTGAACTGTTCATGTTTACTCCAATGTCTTCTCACGCTACAGTTATTTTACAATGATACTACATGATAGTATACAAAATAATGCATGCACAAAAAATACGTTTCCCTCCCCTCATCATCATTTATCTTTTGAGTTTTGTGTAGAGGTAGGAAGGAGGTAGTACCATTTTCCCCTCTATGGATATCATCCATCGTGGTAATTTTTACCTGGTAGGGGCTGAATTATTTTATTTTAGAGCCAAGGTACTCATACTGCTATAACCATGGATATGTTATGCATCACGTTAGTGCTACTTGCTTGCTTATTGCATGGAATGTTCTTATTGCATCCACTCTCCTCATTTAATGTGGTGGTTGCAAACTTAAAGCTGCATTAACTTTGGCTGCAAATTAAATCATCCGCATACGACAGGACTTTATTGGATTAAATTGAAGTCTAGAGCTGCCCAAATTGCTAAAAGAAGTCAAAGCTTTTGAGCCCTGAATCCGGAATTTATCTACCTTTTTTCGATCTTGCTATAAAACAATATATGCATAAGCATTTTCGTCATAATGATTGTCAGGTTTAGCGAATATACTTAGCAATTAGATTTCTTTTTAAGAAATGACTTCGGAATTCCTTCCATTCCGACAAATCTCGAGTTATTTGCTTTGATTATAACCATAGCGGTTTATTGCTTTTCTCTATTCTCTATCATATTCTTTCCATGCTGCCACATATTTTTGCGCTCTTTTCGCAGCCATTATGAACCGCAGATGTATTGAGTTAGCAAGCTCAATTTAAGAATGAAAAATTATTAATCCAATTCGTAGAATATAATCTAACTTAATGTATAGTATATTAAATCTATTGAACTCTATCGACAGGTTTAAATATAGCCAAATCTATCATGCTGATGCTTTTCCTCTAGTCTCAAATGGTAATGCCAAAAAGAGTATTCCAGCTAGTATAAATAATCCTCCTGATAAGTATACTGGTTGTCCATTACTGATATCAAGGTACAAAGAAATTATTGGGCCTATCAATCCGCAAATTCGATTACAGAATGAGCAAGTCGCCGTGGCTATGCCTCGCAATGGAACAGGATACACCTCCGGAGTATATGAATACATTGCACCATATATGAATGTAGTAACAAATGATATCATACAATTGTAAAACAAGTAAGCGGAAAATATGGAGCTGGAATCCTTAGGAGTTGAGTAGATAAACAAATACATAAATACCCCAGTAGAAACTCCACCTAAAAATCCAACACCTTTTCTACCAACCAATTTATGATTTGCAAGGTATCCTCCAATTATTCCCGAAGGAATAGAAAATATCGCTTGAATAGCATAGTTTCGATACGTTTTATTCAACAAGTCATGATTCGAGTCATTTCCATCATGATTTCCCGATTGACCCTTCCATTGTAAATAAAAAGGCAAAAACCCACTGAATAGAGGAAATGCCAATCCACTTAGACCCCAAATTAGCCAAAGCAAACTGGTGATTTTCGTCATTACTTTAGTCTGAAACAACATTTTCCAGTCTTGGTAATTTTCAAGGTAACGATTAACAATAAGCAAATTATTGTTTTCATGATCACCTAGTGTACTTAATGAGTCTAATTCGTATTGCTGATCAATTTTGTCCAATTGGTCGACGGTTAACCAGGTATGCACTTTATTTCTGGCAGCGATTGCATGGACAATCTTTACTGCTTCTACGTTATTGCCCTTACCGATATAGTATTTAGGAGATTCATAAATAGTAGCAAAATGTCTCAAACTAGCAAGAAGCAAAGTTAAAGTACCATAGATCCAATAAGCATACCGCCACCCCAAATTCTCTCCGTATGTACAAGCTGACTCTTCACTGCAAGTAAAATTAACTATTAACGGCCACCCAATGATTGCTGCTGAAAACAGACCCAATCCCCAAAATGCAGACTCATACAATAATAAATGTTGATGAGAAGGGGGTATAAGTTCGATAAATAACATAGAGTCTACAGGTTGATTGCCACCAGTGGCAAAACCTATACAAACCATCATAAGATTCAATAAAGAAAACGACGGCATAAATCCTGCTATGAGTCCTGATAACCCACTCATAAATAGAGTAAGATTGAATGCAATTGATCTTCCATATATATCAGCAATCAATGGCCATATAGTGCAACCAAGAATCAATCCAATATACTTAAAAAAGATCAAATAGCCTATTTTATCTACACTAAATTCTCGTTTTACTGGTAAAGAGATAAGAGAGATTGCAAACATCCAGAAATTGTCGAAAAACCACCCCATACCCGTTACAAAGAACAAAGTCCATTGGAATCGTCCCATTCCAATTTCCTGTAGAGAATCGTTAATTATCTTCACTTTAGCCATGTATTTTTCATCTATACTAGGAAATTTGACCATATCTATGCCTTCATTCTGAACTTGTTGGCCATTATTCAATAATCCTTCATACTCAAGATGTTGATTAGGTTCAGTCACTGAATGTAAGTATTCCTCTCGCGTAGATAAACCATGGACTATTTCTTCTTCATCTCCAACTAGGTGTTTGACCATTATTATATTCCATAAAGTTTGACTATTTTCTTCTTATCTTCTTTAAGAATGGGTTGCTGACTAAGCAGATAATATATTTGGCTGCAAAAATGAATTTCTTAAGTGGCCAGACAAAATTATGAACGAAGAATTTGTACTAACGAGGGTATTTGAAGAGAAGAAAGGATGATCGAACTTAGTCTAATACGGTGAATATAAATGTAGTTATAATTTTCCAAAAAGTAGAACAAAATAAAAGATGAAAGGTCCAAGCTATATAATTACAATATGATTTGATTAATTTATTTATTTCAATGGTTCTAAATTATCTATTCTATACTTACAAGAAAACTTCAGCGTTAATTTCAACCGAAGAAGCAGCAAATGGAATTTCAAATGAATTCATAACTTCTGGATGCAAAACACCAATGGCACCAATGACTTTTGCGTCAACACCTTCGGCAGATCTGAAGAAGACTTTGGCACCTCTACCAGGGAAGAAAGTTGGATTTTCGTTATCTTGTTCAATCCAGTAACCTCTACCTTTTTGTTCGAGTGGTTTTTCTAACCAGTCAGTTCTCATAGTTTGCATGATTTTACCTAATAAACCTTGAACGTATTCAAAACCGGAAGTCTTACCAGCGTAAACAGCAGCCCAGTTTCTTTGATTGAAAGCACCTCTTTCTAATTCAGGGTTTTTCAAAACAATGTCACCACATTCAAAAACTTTGATTGGTAATGCATGTTTTCTGTTTTCTTTGATAGTTTTCAAAATACCTGGCAATAAGGTGGTTCTGACAACTTGGTATTCGATAGTTTTTGGGTTAGCTAATTTCACAGCAGTGGTGTTGTCATCGACAGTTCTCAAGAATTTGAAGTTTTCATCGTGGGAACTTAAAGTCAATGGCATAACTTCAGAATAGCCAGATTGGGAGGTGGCAATTCTCAAGATATCAGCAACTTTATTGATAGGTAAAGGAGCTGCAACCAAGGAAGCACTTTGTGGTTTGGTTTTCTTTAAGTTGTTGTAACCATAGGCAATAGCAGCGTCTTCCATGATGTCACATTGGTGCAAAATGTCAGATCTAGTGATTGGGATTTCAACATCCAATAATTCAGGATTTTCAGCGGAAGTTTTGGCAGTTAACGACATTTTCTTCAATAACTCAGCGATTTGTTCCCCAGAATAGTCTAAACCAACACAAGAGTTGATGTAGGCAATTTCAGCTTGAGCAACTCTTGGAGTGATGTTTGGAATGACTCTAGTTTGGTCGTTGTGTTCACTTATCACCTTAACTGGTTCAATATGGAAAGGTTTGGCACAGTATCCAGCAAACATGGCTACCATGATGTTGACGACAATTTCCGTCTTGGTTCTATCGGTACCAGTAACGTCAATAAAGACGTTTTTCGTGTCCAAGGTGATCTTGGAGTGGTTAGAATTGATGATAGGAGGCATGGAAGCAACCTGTCTCTTTGCATCCAACATCACTGGGAAAACAGGCGAATCACGAATAATAGGCAAGTATTTACCCAAATTCTTGTCGTTTTCGTAGAACTCCATCAATTCGTTACCATCCATGACTTTAGTTTGGTTCAAAGGAGCAAACTTGATCTCTGAAGGAGGTAAAGCTTCATAAGTAAATGGAGGAGTCAAGGTATCCAAATCGTGGGTACCAATAGCTACCAATGTTCTACCTCTACATAAGTTGGCATGCAACTTTTCTTGCAACGAAATGAAAGAGTTGTAGTTTCTTTCGTTAAATTCAATGTCTCTTAAGATAACCCCAGCAGCATATTGTCTGATAGGCTCGGTAGACTTGTTGATGGTCAAAGTAACTTGGGGAGTAGCTGGCTCAAGAACGAACTTGGGGGCCTCAGCTCTGCCTAAAAACTCGTTCAAAGCTTGGGCAATCCCTTCAATACACAACATGTCGTATCTGTTGGCAGGAACCTCGATTTTTAATTGGGGTCTTTCACCATTGACACAGTCTTCGGTGGTGTCTTCGTCCAATTCGATACCAAAATCAAAACATAATTCATCAAACTCTTGGGTGGTGTATTCTTTGCCTAAAAGCTCGTAGAGATCGGCTTTATCAACCCCGATAGTTGGCATGTTGGCTGTTGTACTATTGGTGGTTTTTAGTTTTTATGTCTTCGGTGTCTATCTGTAGAAATCAAAGTTTTTCAGCGTGTGCACACCAAAATGAAAAATTTCCGGCGCTACCATGCGTGCAACCCGTGGCGGTGGATATTAGTGGGAGGGCTCGCTGGATGGGCCGGGCGTTGTGTGCGATGGAGAGAGGATGGAAAGAGGATGCGAATTAGTCATAAGAGTCATATCTTCACAAGTGAGTAATCGTAGTGTGAATGAGCAGTAGTTGTAGCATCGATAGAGCTCCAATGTGCGACACTAAGTCTGCAACACTGAGCTGCATCCCCTCGTATTATGGTGTGGATGTTTATATATTCTATTAACTATATATGCAACTGCGACTAGGTACTAGATGGTGCTAATTTGGTATCGTTTAGACTGTCGGTGACATCAACGAGATCCTGCTCTTCATCTTCGTTTAGTTTCAACTTTGTAGCCTGGTATCCAGCCTCAGTGTTTGAAGCTTCTTTAGCTGTAGTGTTCTCTCCTGTGACATCATGGTCCGCAACCTTGACTATTTCTTCAACTTCATTTTGCAATGCCTCTACATCGAACATTGGCTCAACCATATACTCTTGAGATTCATTTGTAGCCGTATTAGCTTCAGGAGTAGTACCAGCTTTTTCCCTGATTTCCCACCAATCTTTATTCTTGGGCCGAAACCAGTCTTTCCATGTCTTCTTTGCATCTTTTTCTTGCATTTCTTCCTTCATTTTGGCTCTGGCTTCATCAAACTCAGATAATAATTTTCTTTGTCTTTCCTTTTGCTCTAAATCCGGTTCTTCGATTTCAACGAACTCTTCACTTAGGACTTCCCAGCCAATTTCCTTCATGATCTTGGGGATGGCAGATCTGTATCCCATATGGCCTTCTATAATGTTTGTGCAATCAACATTTTCAATGTCAAAATCATTAATTGGTGCCAACCCGGCTACTCTCGAAAGACCACCACTGGTAGCACGGAATAGATACCCTAAAATCCAATCTTTTGTGGAATATCCGTTGACAAATCTACCACTCACAATAGATCTTGCCATGGCAATTTGGTCTGTCTTGATTGCGATGGGGTTTCCTAAAAGAATCACGTTCTCAATTAAACCATATCCTCCTCTTTTTGCTAGTTCATTTAAACAAGAGTAGATTAAACGACTACCCAAAGAGAAACCAACTAAAGTGATAGGTCTAACACCTACATTTCCCGATATAATGGTATCTGCTAAAATAATTCCAGCTTTCCACGCTCTATCAAGCGAAACATTCCACGGATTATCAATAAGGTAGGACAACTTGGATAAAACCATTGGTAATTGGATTGCTGACATCAATGCAGTAAGGATGGTTGCTCCAAGGATTTGTTGGATGGATGTACTTAAAGCTTCACTAGCTAAAATCGTAATCGTTTGACCCATGGATCGCAACATCTCTGGTTCCCATAATAACGAAAACATATCTCCCATTACTGGATCTACAGTGGAAAATGGTAATCTAACATCATCCATATCACCATTCATCCATCCAGATACTGTGATAATTAAATTTGTTCTCTTGTTGTTGTGCAAAGGTTTCAATTCAAAGGTATGAACATCTCCGGCTCTTCGAGCACCAGCTTTATTACCAACATTGGCTCCAATTGCTACCCCGGTCGTGGTGATAATCGCACTTCCTCCTACACCGGCCAAGAACCCACTAGTACCGGTTATACCTACGGTGGTTAACCCAGCTGCAATACCAGCTCCAATAACCGGTGCCAAAAGACCAGCAGAAAGACCAATTGCTAAACCACCACCTAAAGTGGCCAAACCAATATACGCAAGCCGCTTCTTTTTATTTTTCTTTATACGTTTTTCGATAAACAGTCTATCATTGAGCTTCGAATCATCATTTTCAATTGTTTTATCTTTGGTTTCTAGCTCCAATGTCTCGATTAATCTTCTTTCAAATTGTAGTATTTCAAGGTTAGAAATACCAATGACTTTAGCAAAATTCACCAATAATGTTCTTGATCTTGCATCGTAATAACCGTCGCTCAAGAGAAGTAGAAACAAGTCACAAATAATCACCCAATTCACATCGTAATCTGGTGAGTGCTGAGACACACTTTTGTCCAATAAACTTGAAGATAAGTCTCCTACCTCAACTCCATGTTTACTTAAACTTTCTATCATAACATTTTCTGCCTCATCTAAGCCCATATGATCATATAGTTTTGACATAATATACATTGTCCAGTTGGAAAAATTTCTCTGTCCTAGACTCAACAGCTTTGCAATCTTATTAGATGTGGAGAACTTTAATTTGGCTAGGTTGGTGGCCATATCTACTGTGATCAATTTCGTTAAACCCACGTAGGCAAATCTTTGCGATTCTGATAACATTTCTTTGGTAGACTTCAACGTCACCTGTGCATCAATATTATCTTCCGCGTCGTAATCTGACTCGTATTCATAGTCCAAGTCATCTTGGTCGTATTGGGCTGGTTTTTCTATCTTGTGATTAGATATCTTGAAGAGAAAGTCTGTCTTTTTATCCAACTTTGCATACTTTGCAACTTGCTCTTCGGTATCTATTTTGGTGTAACCGTTGTTTCCTGTTCGATTGGCATAAGAATCAAAATGGTTGGTTTCAAATTCCAATTCTCCTTTTTCGTTATAGTAATCTACCTCTGTGAAAGCCTTCATAGACCTCCAATTATTGTCGTTAAAAAAGTCATCTTCGGCGTTAGATACTTTTGTTTCCGGCTCGACGCTGGGGGCTGCTATTAGCTCCAGAATCGAGGCGATTTCCTTACCAGGCTCGCTATTTGTACTATTCTTAGAGTTTGTACGGGTAGAAATGAACTTCTGGGTGACATTATCAAGCGATTTGTTGGATTGAGATAAATCAAACTCCACGTAGGGGTTTTCTGGCACTTCTGTGGGAGTATGCAAGTTAGAAAACGATCTATCTGACGAGACTATTGTTTGTGCTACATTATCAACCAGAGGGTTACTTTTGTTGCTACTGAAGTCAAATTGCACGAATGTGGTAGGCTCATTATTGGTAGTACTTAGGTCAGCTTCAAGGATATTAGGATCGATTTCATCTTCATCATAGACATGATGTTCGGTAGGAATGGAAGGTAAGCTGAGTAGAGCGGAAACGGTGTATTTTGAGCCGAATTTTTTACGACTGTGTGCTTCAAAGTACGCAGGATCAGTGGGAATGGATTCAATGTGCTTTAGGGAACGCGAGCGTGGACGTGACTGGGAGGAACTCGAGTCCTTGTTTTTAGAATGCATAAATTCGTCACTGTGTATTAAATGACGACAATGTTAAAAATGTTCAGTTTTGTTACAGAAATAACAAGCGAGGCGAGTTTATATATATGGAGCAATCTAATGGATGATGGAGAGGGTGTTTTCAACAATGCTACGAAGCAATATTTACTTCAAAGTATTTGCATCATTCCAAGTACATTTATCTACATCAAAAATGGGTCACGTGAAAATCTATAAAGATACAAAGACTAGAGATTGGTAGGAAGAAGAGTGGAATAGTCTGAGAAGGGGTAGGGATGTTCGGAATGGAGGCCGTACGGCAGTCAGTGTTGAGTGAGTTGGCAAAATTCTCGTGGAGGATCTGGTTATGATGAAATATAGTAGGCTGAAACTGCGAAAGCACAAGAATTAGATGTACAGTAGCACGAAATGGTGATCTAGTGAAATTGCTAGATGGGAATCTAGATGGCCAGAGAGTTCGAGAAGGCTTAACTACACTTGTTCTGCTTAAATGCTATTTCTACGGAGTTGTTATTCTACAATAATGTTTGCAACATGGTTTTACTCAAATCGTCACTGGCCATTAAGACCTGCGCAGAGTCCAGGAATATGTTGCTACGAATCATATGGTCGAACTACAATCATCAAATACAGAATAAATAATGAGAGTTCAAAACCGACCCGCTTATTCTACAATCTGTCGACGGAGCTACTCTGTAAAATACCAAAAGGTACAATCATGATCAACAACAACCCAAACTCATGATCACCTTGTCTTCCATACTTATCGCTCAACCACCGAAGTAGGACCAACAAGAATTTCCGACTTTATAACGGTGAAAATAAGCGTTAATAAATTAACAATTGAATTACTGATGAGACAGATGATCGAAATACTTGCTTCTCGAGCGCCGAACTGCTACAGAGATCCACTACAGGAATAGACGAATAACCCGAGGGTTTAATTCAAATATTATGCTGAGGCACCACTGTAACACAGATTACTTTATCGAACAAAATTTTCACTATAGCGAGATTTTCCAGTCTATTTATACGCGCCATAAAAAATGCGTACTGCAGGTAACCAAGCGATGGAGATGAGGTTACCCGCACTTGAGATTGATAAAGCTATGAAAGGGCAAGATAAAGCTAATGAAGATAAACGAGACTACAGTGTAATGAGTCGAAGAATCACTAAGTTTCAGGACCGTAGAGCCAAATCCTCGGCTGATTCATCATATGAGTCAAATTCGTCAGATACAGTAGCCAATTTGCCGTTTACCTCAGACTCTAGCCTTGAGCCAAAGAAGATCATTTGGCTATTTGAAGAATGCTTTAAATATATATTACATTCAGAGCTGTTACAGGAGAATATTCAAGCCGTCAAAGCAGATCTATTCAAACGGGACTATTTAGCAGCTTTTGGTGATGACGATAAACGATTCGCTTATGCTTCTAGATGGACTCCAGCAAGAGCCCTTGCTTATGCCTCATTATTCTCATCTCTAGCACCTATTAAAGACCTCTTTTCAGACGCAAATAAGCATTCTCGAGTATTGTGTGTTGGGGGAGGAGCTTCGGGTGAAATGGTGGGTTTGGCATCTGTTTTCTGTCGTTTAAAGGAATATAACCCATCATCACCTTCACAGCTTGATATCAATATTGTAGACATTGCTAATTGGTCTAGTATAACTAACAGTTTAACCAATTACATAAAATCAAATTGGGTTTACGATGCAAGTAAAATTAACACCAATTTCATTCATGGAGATATCTTAGTCCCAAATTCTTACGATGTTAACCTTGCTGCACTTGATTTAATCACTATTCTCTTCACAACTAATGAATTGTTCACAGAGAAGAGAAAAGAAACTATCCAATTTCTTCAAACCTTGAATTCTAATTGTAAGTCTGGTTCATACTTGCTTATTGCAGAAAGTGCTGGTTCTTACTCTCATATAACAATAGGAGCAAAAAAGTTCCCAGTGCAGTTTTTGGTTGATATGATTCTTATAGGAAAACAAGGTGAAAATGATGGTCCTTGGGAATTGGTCAACGAAAGTGATAGCATTTGGTATAGAATCAATGAGAACGAAATCAACTATCCAATGAAGTTGGAAAACATGAGATTCTTTTATAGACTTTACAGAAAGAAGTGAACTCTTAGCATGCATTTCTTGTGATTCACTTCAGCAATTACGATTATGGTGATTTTCTAGACTATCAAATGCCCGGCGTCGCAAATAAGCGTTTATCGATACAAATATTGGTCAGTGCTCCGTTCAGCGCAAAGGAGCTCGCTTGAGGTTTTACTTGATATGTCCAGAATGGTTTTACGTCAAAAACAGGTATAAATGTTCAATCTCTAATTTATATTAATCTCTAGGGTTTATCAAAATAGACGGTTATTGCGCTGTATATCATAGATGCTTCCAGAGCATCTTATGTGATTTTTAAATGTGAAATAGCTTGATCGATTGCATCAACGTCTTTATCGCTTTGTTCTTTATTCTTGTTCTTTTCTCTTTCATTGGTCTTTGTAGGTTCAGCAGCTTTATCTTGTGTAGCTTTGTTATTTATTACCTTTGGTTCTGTCTCTGTTTCTGTCTCTGTTACTGTTACTGTTTCTGTTCTTTCAATTACCTCTTCAGACTCTTTGGATCCAACTGCTAATGCTTCGATTTCCGTAGTTACAGATTCTAACGCTTCCGTCTCTTCAGATTCGCCAATTATGGCGTTCTTCATCGGTTTCTCTTTCTCCACCAATTTCTCTTTCTTCATCAATTGCTCCAACTCTTGCTCCCAACCTAATAGCTCAACCAACTTCTCTGCAACTCTGTCGCACTCGTCTAGAAGAAGAATATCTGATTTTCTTTTTCCTGCCGTAAAATCACCTACAGCTTCGTCATTAACCAAAACTCTCAAAGCACTTTCTTCGACTTCTGCCGGCAAACTAGCAAAGGGATACACTGAAAGCGATGTGCCCGCTACAATGGCAATCTCTACATTTTCGCAGTCCTCATCCCATAAATCGAAAAATCTTGCAGGCAATCCCTCACCAAAGAATGTTATATCTGGTTTGACTAAACCATTACAATGAGAACATTTTGGAATACCATCATCATTAAATTTCTTTGCCATATGTTGTTTTAATACTTCAGTAGACATCTCCTCGCAACATTCTATACAATGATTTTCAGCAAATGAACCGTGTGCCTCTACAATTAGTTCCCTATCGATTCCTGCTATTCTCTCCAATGTATCAATATTTTGGGTATATACTCTATGTACTAGACCATGATCTTGAAATAACTTGATCATATAGTGAAATTTAGTAGGCAGGAAATTCCCCGGGTACAATTCGTGCGCCAACGTATAAAACGGCCGGGGATTCTTTTTGAAGTAGTCGATGTCAAATACTGCTTCGGGGTATGGTAACTTGAATTTCGATAAGTTGGCATAGAGCCCTGTCTTGGGACTACGGAAGTCAGGAATTCCAGCACTTGTCGAAATACCAGCACCCTGGAAAAAAGTCACTTTCTTACCAGATTGGATCTGTGCTACAAGAACCTTCAATTGGGTGTCAATATCGCCCATGCTGCTTCTTCAATAAACATTTATCGTTTCGAATTCTTGGGGAATCGTGATTTATATATGATGATCCTGCATATAAATTAGAGTCGATTTCGGACTAGTTTACAGATGGAGACGGTTTTGGCAACAGAGACAGTAGATGTTTTGTAGGTTAGCGATGCTAATGGTGCTTTAGGGGTGTTCTGGTACTCCTGGTGGTTTTTTGGCTTCGTTATAGCATTTGGTGCACCGTTTCACTGGGCCTATTCATCGCAGCCATTTGTAGTCATAGTAGTCATAGTAGTCATGTGACTGATTACCTAGTTTTCTTAAGAGTGTAAAAGCTCGAAGAAAGATCAATTTTAGTTGTGAAAGAAAGCATGAAAGTATGTAACTATTGAACCTTTTGTGATTGCAATCAATCGAACTAACCTTCTAGCAAAGAATATCCGGGTTGGACCTTAGAATTCTTAGTTCTGAGCTTGAATCTAGCTTAGTCAACTATAGACTACAGAACATATATAATGCCAGTAATTCGTCAAGACAATACTTATTGAAATTCTCGGTTCCTGATTCCAAACACATGATGATTGTAGAGTGTGGGAACCGGGTTCATTTGACGGACTTTGATATTCCTATTACGCAAACTCCGTCCAACTTTGTGACCAAGTTGAGAAAGCATTTGAAGACGAGAAGATTAACCGGATTGAAGCAAATCCATAATGATAGAATTCTCGTTCTTCAGTTTAGTGAGGGATTGTACTACTTGGTTTTTGAATTTTTCAGCGCAGGAAACATTATCTTGTTGGATGAAAATTTTAAGATTCTCTCATTGAATAGACTAGTACAAGAAAAGGCTGATAACGATAAGTATGCCGTGAACGAAACTTACAAAATGTTTGACAAGAGCCTTTTCACTGAACCGTTTGTTTATAAAAAGTCTGAGTTTACTGTAGAACAAGTGCAAAGTTGGATAGATCTCCACAAACAAAAGGTGCAAACAAATGCAGAAAATAGCAAGAAAAACAAGGTGTATTCGATTCATAAGTTATTGTTTGCCAACTCGAGCCATTTGCCTGCGGATTTGATATTGAAAAATTTGATTCGTATTGGAGTTAACGGCTCTGCTAGTTCTCTTGAATTTGACGGCGATGATGAAAAGTTATCCCAGATAGTGCAAGGTTTACAATCGGCTGAAGATGATTTCCTTGCCTTGACAGCAAAAGATAGTGAAGTCACTGGGTGTATTGTTTCTAAAAGGAACCCACACTACCGTCCTGACGAATCTGAAGCGGGTCAGGATTCAAGATCTCTAGAATTTCTTTTGGACGAGTTTCATCCTTTCCAGCCTTATAAAGAGCATCTGGAAAACTACAAGTTTACTGAAGTACGTGGTTATAATAAAACATTAGATTCTTTCTTTTCCACCATCGAATCGACTAAAAATTCCGTTAGAATTGATAAGCAAAAACAGCAGGCTACAAATAGATTAGAGCATGCTCGTAGTGAGAGAGATAAGCAAATTCAATCTTTGGTTCAACAACAGGAAGCAAATATGAAGAAAGGGGACACTATAATTTACTGTGCTGATTTAGTAAGTGCTTGTTGCGCCATGGTGCAAGCTTTAGTGGACCAACAAATGGATTGGACAAATATAGAGAGTTACATTACTCTTGAGCAAAATAGAGGCAATGCTACTGCTAAAGCAATTAAATTGCCTTTGAACTTAAAAGATAACAAGATAAACATTATCTTACCTGACATTGACACGTTAGACGATGAAGGGTTGAGCAGTGACTTATCATCTTCTGAGTCTGAATCGGATTCTGAAGACTCAGATTCTGATTCTGACGCTGATGATTCTGATTCTGATTCTGATATCGAGGATAGACCTATCAAAAAACAACCAAAAACGAAAAAGAATGCAAAAGCTAAAGATATCAAAAAGAGTTTAACTGCTTGGATTGATTTAAGCTTGTCTCCATATGCAAATGCAAGTTTATATTTTGATACCAAAAAGAATGCAGAAACTAAGCAGATGAAAGTTGAAAAGAGTACAAACATTGCTTTAAAGAATGCCGAAAAGAAGATTACTAGAGATTTGACAGAAAACTTGAAACAAGAAAGTGAAACTTTAAAACAGATAAGACCGAAATTTTGGTTTGAAAAATTCTATTGGTTTGTTTCCAGTGATGGATATTTATGCTTAGCCGGAAGAGATGATTCTCAAACCGATATGATCTACTTCAGACATTTCAACGATAATGATTTCTTCGTTTCAGCAGAAATGGAAGGATCATTGAAAGTTTTCGTGAAGAATCCATTCAAAGGGGAAGATATTCCACCTTCAACTCTTGTTCAAGCCGGTATCTTTGCTATATCTTCATCTTCTGCATGGAATGGTAAAGCTATGGTATCTGCATGGGTAGTAAGTGGAACTCAAGTCTCCAAAAAAGATTTTGATGACACTTTAATTGGACCTGGTGCCTTTAATTTTAAAGGGAAGAAGGAGTATTTACCTCCAGCACAACTTGTAATGGGACTTGGGTTCTATTTACTTGGTGATTCTGAAACAACCTCAAAATACAAAACAATTAGAGAAACTAGAGAAAAGGAGCACGGATTGAAGATTGTCATGGATTCCAAAAAGCAAGATTTGGATATCGAGAAATTGAAATTCAAAGAAAACCAGGAAATTCCAGAGATAGCAGAGCCTGTAAAAAGAGAAGAGACAAGCTCACCGACTGTTCCAGGTGCGGAATCCAGTAATGAGTCAAGTGCTTCAAACGATGATTCTTCGTCAATTGCAGAAGGAAAATCCGTTGTAAAGAAAGTCAGAGGTAAGAAAGCGAAAATGAAGAAGATAGCTACAAAATATGCTGATCAAGATGAAGAGGAGAGATTATTAAGAATGGATGCATTGGGAACCTTGAGACAAATGAGACAACTTGAACAACAAAAGGAAGAAGAGAAAAAGAAAGAAGCTGAAAAGGAGCAGGCCAAATATAAGGAATCTGCTGCTATTCAAAGACGTAAAAAACAAGATTCTCGTGAATATCTCAAATATTTGATGCAAGAGGTCAACGAAGATGAGTCTAGTGTAACTAATTATTTGGAGATTCTTGACTCATTTATTTGTAAACCACAATTAAATGATCAATTTGCTGCTGCAGTTCCTGTATTTGCTCCGTGGTCCTCATTGAATAAATTCAAATATAAGGTTAAAATCACCCCAGGAAATGGTAAAAAAGGGAAAGCAGTTAATGATGCAATCAATTATTTTGTTCACCGAAAGGTGGATACTTCATGCACAGATACAGATTTAGACTGGCCTAGAGAACGTGAGTTTATTGAAGCAATAAAACCAAATGACACCATGGGTGTATTTACTGTCAATAAATTGAAATTGGTGTTACCAGGAGGAAGCTCCGCTGACTCTAAATCTCTGAAGAAATCAGTACCAAAGAGAGGTGGTAAGAAAGGTAAGAAATGATTATCCCAAAAGTTATCAACATTATTTTTTACGATAAAGACATGGACATAGCATAATACATCTTTCATACATTCTGCTGTAGAAGTCGAGTTTACATTAGGTCTTATTACCAATCTAGACAAAGAGTAACTATCATTATTCCGTGCCTAGAACCTATTCCTAATAACTTTACCTATTGTGCTATTTGTATTATCAACTCATTACTATCGGTCTATTAAATATTCGCAACATACTCGCTAACACGATGCATATTTACTAGAAAATAACATATTGTATACAGTATCATATGCAATCAATTTAATAGAAATAATAAACAATTATAAAGTATAATTGCAATTTATGGTGGAGTTCATCGAAAGTGTTCAATTGTTAAGTAATTGTTTCAGTTGGTATAGTTGATATGGTTTCTGTGTCCAGACTTCTTAGTGGACTATTACTCGTTGACCAAAGCGTATATGATGATGTTGCTACACCTCAACAAGCATCTGTAGATCAATACAATGTAGTAAAATACTTGGGAGGTTCAGGTCCTTATAAACAGCATCCTGGATTTGGTATTTCTGTAGATATTCCACCTTCTTGCAAGTTGGAGCAAGTTCAATTGCTTTCACGTCATGGTGAACGGTTCCCAACTGTTGGAAAAGGTACCACGTTTAAAGCAATCCATGAGAAATTAACAAGCATTCAATGGAAAGGTTCTCTCTCATGGCTAAATGAATTAAAATATTTTGTAGAAGATGATACTAATCTTTCGTTGGAAACTTCTGCAAACAATTCATACGGACCTTTTTCAGGAATTTCTGATATGAAACTTCATGGTGCCAAGTTCAAGAAAAGATATAGCCAGCTTTATAACAACGAGTCTAGCTTACCAATTTTTACTTCCAACTCAAAGAGAGTGTATCAATCGGCATTAGCGTTTGCTCGTGGTTTCTTTGAAGATAGTGAGTTTCATTCCATTAAGATTAACATATTAGATGAAGATAAAGCCTCAGGTTGTAACAGCTTAACTCCCTGGAAGTCTTGTGTTGACTACAACGAAACTTCTGCTGACAAAACATTGGGCTATGATACTTCTTATTTGCAATCAATTGCTCAGCGTTTATCCCAAGTGAACTTTACTACTGAAGATGCTTATAATCTATTCGAATATTGTGCGTATGAAATTAATGTTACCGGAAATCTGAAAGTGTGCAACTTGATTCGTCTTGACGAATATGTTAACTTTGGCTATCACAAGGACCTTTATAAATATTATTCAACCGGTCCAGGAAATTCTTGGTCAACTGTAGCAGGTTCGGTTTTGCTTAATTCGTCCATCCTGTTACTTAACGAACATGACAATGCTAACAAGATTTGGATATCATTCACGCATGATACAGATATTGATCATTATCTTTCTGCTCTAGGGATTTTCACTCCAGAAGCAGATTTGCGTATTGATAAAATTGATTTCAACCGTGATTATGTTCATGCTTATATTGCACCACAAGGTGCAAGGATATATACAGAGAAGTTGAGTTGTGGAAACGAATATTACGTGAGGTATATCGTTAATGATGCTGTGATACCGATGTCGGGGTGTAACTCTGGACCCGGATTTTCGTGCAATTTGAAGGATCTTAATACTAGAGTGGGTGAAAAGCTATCTAAAGTCAATTTTCTGGAAGAATGTGGAATTCAAGAGTGTAAATTATCTTTCTATTGGGATTACCCAACAACAGATTATGACGCTGATTTAAAGATATAGATTTCTTTGTAGCTAGGTTTGTTACATATATTTATTAGTATACATTATGTCTGCCGTTCTAGAATGAAATGTTTGAACATGGATTTATTGCTCAGTCAAATTTACTCAACAATTATAATTTATAGTGATTCTTAGAAATGGTTGGTGTATCAAATATTACCGTTGTGTAATGAATGTACACCCAAAGAAGCATTGGATATTACAAAATATAAATTTGCAGCCAAGGAAAATGATAACTCCACAAGTATCATTTTTATAACATTCGAAATAATCTAACAATATCCAAGGCTATATTTTTCAATTGTAAAATGATTAACAAGTTGACTACATGAATACTACTAGATAATTTATATACTTCTCTAAATGAGCTATATTCTTCGTTGCGTCAGATATCTATGTGGCATAAAAAATACTGACGCATGAACTAAAATATCTATTTTTCTATACTTCTTAAAGAGGTGATTGCCTCTAAGTGTACATTTTCTGCATTCCTTTGCTTTTCATCCAAAAGCTTTTCTCTGAGAACCCTTTCTCCTTCCATTTCGACGTGTAAGTTTCTGAAAACAAATCCAAATAAGATACCAAATACAGCACAAGCAATTGCAATGGCTGCTTGTGGCCATACCAAGTATGGATCAATTAATGCAGGTGTTACAGCTTCGGAAATGGCTGAAGAAATAGCTGTTGTGAACAAGAATAAAGCCATAACAAGACCTTTCATATGTGGAGGAGACCGAGTATAAGCTAATTCATAAGCAGTAGTATTGGCAAAACATTCACTTGCAGCAGCAAGAATGTATACTGATACCATTTGCCATGCAGATATTGGTGAAGGTTCAGGACAGTTGGTGGCTTGGTTGCCGCATGGCGACGTATTATAAACCCTATGTTGAATAACTGCAGATGCAACATTAGACACAGCAGCTAAGAAAAATCCTAAACAGATACGATGAACTGGTTTAAAGTCTAGTTTGAATCTTCTTAATAATGGGTAAATCAAGTTATCCAAAATTGGAATCAAGATAATGATGGTCAATGGATTGAAATTCTGAAATAAATCATTTGGCACCCCCAGTAACGACATGGACCCTGCTAAGGAAGTTTGAACACTTCCGATACCTCCATCACCTAAATTATAAATTGGGAAAAAGATAAAGATTTTGCAAGCATTGAATGTCTGTTTAACATCCAAAACCCATTGATCATCCCAACTGATTGGGGTTTTCTTCTTTTCGTTATAGTAATTGCGTCCACGTTCAATCATTTTTGTTGGTCTAGCATAGTCCCATAATTCCTGTGCTCTCCATCTTTTAATGAAACCACCACTAAATGTAACTTTGACGATTCTCCAGGAGTTAGTCAAAACACTTCCTTGGATTTCCTCTTGAAGTAACCTAGGTCTCAAAAAGAAGAAAACAAATGGAATTATCAAATATACAATAATTGGAATAAAGAAGGCGAACCAAAAACCGACTCTTCTCTCACAATAAGATGTTGCTAATTGCATGAAAGCTCCGATATTAATAGCCCAGTAAAAGACCAAAGTTAATCTTTCTAAAGTCTTTTGACGGTCTAAAATGACACTTTCGCCCGAAGGTAATACTTTAACAAGATCAGTTTTATGAGGATACTGATCCATTAAGAGAGGTAATAAATTTGGCTTAATAAACCCAGTACCTACGGCCAAAGTCAAAATTGCCAAAATACACACAGCTAAACCCCCACTTGAATGAAGCATAACTGATGGAATTGCAGCAATAATGAAAAGAACGTGAGATAAAAATCCAAGCAAGACCCCAATCATAATAGCCTTAAATTTCCCAAGCTTGGTATCAGCAACGAAACCACCAAAAAGAGGAACCACATAAGCTAAAAATGTTAACAAAAGTGTCAAAGCAGTAGCCATTTGTAAACCTCTTCCTAATGCACCAGCGGATTCGGAACTAGAGGTACTAGGAGGCGCACCCCAATTATGTGGGGAATCTTTGGGTAAAGGACGTTGAATAAAATTACTTAATATACCAGTAACTGAGTAATAACTAGCTCTTTCTGCAAACTCAGCTATGAAAATAAAATAACTTGGCCAAGCAACTCGTCCCAAAACTCTTCTAAGGTTCTCAGATTCGCTTGGAGATGGGATTCTTAAACCACGAGGATTATGTTCATCAACATAGTCTGTAGTATAGTTATGGGGATCATCGATATCATAAGTATCTTGGTCAGAAACTATAGTAGTCAAGTACTTTTCTTTCTCCCCGTCCTGAAAATCCACGCTGGCTTTAGTCATGGTCTTAGGTTTAGTTGATAGAAGTATGGACAGAAAAATTACATCCTACAAGGAACTACAAGAATCGAGTACACTATAAATATGGAAATGCATTCATATCTAGAGCCGTACAATTGAAGTGATCAAGTGATAAAAAATTGCCGTAGTAAGACTATCTTATCTTGAACAATCAAGACAAGAAAAGTTTATTACATGCATTTTTCGCAGCCACTGAGAATGTATGCATATAAAAGGGGTTATTTAGCTAGAAGCCGCACATACATGGCATGAAAAATATGTCAAAACTTGAGATAAGAGAGTGCGGATAAATTGTAATTACACGTTACAAGATGAGCTCCACCATCAATAAGGTTGAAAGAGCTTTTGATTTTCTTGCACTAGTACAATAATCAGTATTGTAGGTGATATTTATTAAATCAGCCCCAGCAACTCTTTTGCCACAGTAATGTTGCAAATCTAAGTCCCGAATTTACAGCGTTGTATTGGCTTAGGTTTGTGGCTCTGCGGCGTCTTGTGAGATGAAATTAGGAAAGATTGCTTACGTCCAGTAATTGCTCCATGGTTACATTGTTTCAAATAGGGTTTTACACCGTTCTCTTTGTCTCTCCACGTTGGATATTGCATCTCCTGATTATGAAAACGTACCAATAGATTTCTTCGTATAAAATGTTAGAAAAAAATAGTGGTTACAATTCGGGTTTAAGTTAAGTTCAAAGGTTAGGTATCTTAACTATACGTATTTTTTTGCAGTTTACGTTTTTTGAAGTCATATAAGAAACTGCTTTCCCAAATTCGCTTCGGGCTTCCTTATGATCCGTGCCTATAGTTTGAAAAATAGATAAGGCAAGTCGATAAGAAAAATATTTTTATACTAGTAAAATACGGTAATTTTACCGTCGTACAAGTGGATCGATTCTTACCCCATGACACAAAATATTAGTAGATTTGCTTTTGCCAAGTATAATCCATGATTCAAATTTGACGAAAACAGAGAAATACGTGGGGGCACCCATTGGTTGCTATCACAACTTAAGTTAAAAAATCTAAAACCTAAGCCGAAATCAGCGCCACGTCTTGATCTCCAAATGTGTTAAGAGCACATTGATCGACGATATTCCTAATATTGCTTATCAGAATACTGCTACAGGTTAGCGCAACGTTGTATTAGATACGTTGTGATAGATTTATCTGCATGTCTGCAAGGATTGAGAATGTACATATACAGCCACAGGTATCGCGGAAATAAGAATTACTTGAGCAGTATTAATAGCCAATAGCGGTAACTTTGTGTCCATGCAGCATTTACTTTCGGCGAATTCTTATTACGCCATTATTGCATTTTTATGCAATCGGGCTCTTTTGCGAAGAGCATGCTCACACTCACAAAGTTGGTTCATATGTTTAGAGGGGAGATCAGATCAGTAGTCAACGGTTGGTAGTGTAAACCTCGATCATTGACGTCTTGATCTTTTCCAATAATTAGTAGTTATTCCATATTTAAATCTGCATAGATTTCTGGCTTAGGACATGATATGGAACCAAGGCAGAAGGTAGACAAACATTGATCTTCAGTCTCCAGCAAGTAATTGTTGTTTAGACTGTGCTTCCTTTCGAATTCACAGGGTCTACCTCCAACTTGATAGTATTGAAAAGTCATGTGCATCAATGCTTCCTTCATATTAACTTTTTGCAGCCGGTACCTGCTTTAGCAACTAATTACGAACCACAATTACTACTATTGCCTTGATAGTACATTAAGAGTGTTAAAATCTTTAGATATTAATTCATTATATAAATCACATTACAAACCATAAATAAACCGGGCACATGCCCATTAAAAGTAAGCAAAATATTTCATTGCAATCAAGCAAAACTTGATTATTCTTTGAAGGCTTCTAGAGTAGCCACGGTATCAGAAATGTGTTTTTGCTGAGAATAACCTGCAGGGACACCAGACCACTCCGTATTCTCTTCCAAATCACTTGGCTTGCCTTTACCGTTGTCAATGTAGTCGTCTTTAATATTTGAGGATGCTAATCTCTCAACTTCTTGGGATGAAGGCATAAAGATAACTCTGGTACCAGGTGCTTTTGCCATATTCTGCAAGGCATCCAAATATCTAATTTGCATAGCAGGCTTAGAGGCTAAAATATCGGCGGCCTTCCGCATCAATTTGGCGGATTCCACTTCAGCCTTGGCATTGATAATCTTACCTTCACCAATTCTCTTTGCTTCTGCTGCCATTGACAAGGAGGATTGAACTTTTTCGGGTAAAGTAAAGTCCTTAATTAAGATAGACTCAATGTTTACACCCCAATCAAAGGCGGTTTTCAGGATAATATGGCCAATGGCAGCGGCAATTTCATCTCTTTTTTCCACCACATCTTGTAACGATCTATTACCAATGACATCTCTAAGTGTAGTTTGTGTTCTCTCAACAATGGCAGAATCAATGTTTGCGATGGAGAAAATAGCTTTTTGTGGATCAATAATGTTGTAGTAAACCACCGAAGTGATCACTACCGAGACGTTATCTTTAGTGAAACATTTCTGAGCTGGAATTTCTCTAATGTTAATTTTGATACTAACTCTGGTCAATTTTTCACTCCAGGTGTTGACATAAGACAAACCTGGTTCCACGGTTCTGGAAAGAGCCCCAAATGTCTGAATAAGCCCGACTTCACCTTGTTGAACCTCCTTATAAGGGTTCGAACAAAGGCAACAATAAGCACCACAACCCCCAAAAATCTTACCAAAAGAAGTCAATACTCTTTGGTAGGTGTTTGGTTTGGGTGTAGTGTAAGTTTTGGCAAAATTGTGGGCTACCATTTCCGGCTTAATGGCCGGTTGGGTCGAAATAGACTGTTTGTAACTAGTAGGGTCAAAGGATTCTGAATCAGCCATGACCAATTGATTTCGTAGTAGTAGTGGTAGTTGTTGTAGTAGTACTAGTAGTAATTAATGTGGTAAAATCAGTAGTAATAACTAGTATTAATAGAGTAAATCTATGAGTAGTAGTAAAAGAACTTAATATCTGCTCACAAATAAATAAATCTGGGGTTGTCTGTTATTTATACACTCCTCGCGGCATGCAGAACACGGCTGAGTGATTTGCACCATAAATGACAATTGCATCATCATAATTCGTAAAGGAAAGTACTGAGTGCGAACCATATAATGGGAAGTAGGGCCAAGCCCGGCTGTGTTTATCGGATCGTGTAGCCGATATTTTACTACTTGTTCTGTTAATTCTTAGCAGAGAAAGATACGAGCAAATTTAGAGGTACATGATGTAATGGTCATGTATAAATACATCATGCACTAAAGCATGGATGCAAACGATTGATTACTTAGATTAGAGTGGTGAGACATGTTTGTAGGTGGAGGTGAAGGTAGATAATGGAGCGAAGATGTATTATACACCGAGGATCTTGTACTACGAAGCTTCATTGCATTGAAGGTTGATTTGGAAAATTGCAATTTCTTTACTGACATAAGTTTGAATAGAAACAAAACGGCTATTTGGAACGCCGAGAGTACGTCTAAATTATGGAACGTGCTATGCAAGACGTAATGCTTATTTACTACCGTGCTTGAGAACGAATCAATTGTGATGCTTGAATTACGCATCTGTTGTTGCTATTGGCTGCACTCGGTCATGAGTATCCTGACTGTACCACGGTGTTTCAACTTACTGCTTGACGTAGTTGACGTAGGAAGAGCTTTGGAGAGTCGTGACCTCTCGTGGGTTAATACCTTATCAATGCAGGGACCAATTGCAACAACAGCATCTTGGCTGCAAAGTACAGGATTCGGGCTCTTTAAACAGCAGGCAATGCCGGTAAACCTGATAAGGTGTATAGAAATGATAACGTAAAGAATTTCAATTGTAATCGTATATGTAGACAATTCGAATGATCTAATATCTTCAGTAAAAAACGTTTTACGTTTTTAATTGGTGTAGATGTGTGAGCAAGCACAAAGAAGCACGATCATTCCAACTGAAGTACAGGAACTATGAAGTTCGGAATGGTATAGAGTAGGGAAATTCCTGATAGACAGTAGAAAATGAATTGCATGAACGGATATTGAGCGGTTTTAAACCAATTGGTTACATCACTAAATAAACCAATTCACAAAATCAAAGATTGATTTAGTTGATACATTTTTCAATCAAAGACGTAACAGATTTCAAATCAACTTTATTCAGATTTGGATCGGTTTGATATTCCTTTATACAAAGGACTCTTACTCCAATTGCTTTTCAAAAGGTTTCAATTCACAATTTCTTGAGAGTCCAAATTTACTCGATTCTTCATGTAATTAGAGAGTGTGTGAATATCGGTTGCTTGATCATGTCGGCATTCACTTCTCAAGCATATAAGTCGAATAATATTATTCTTGTGAACCCTATTTTACAACATTAAGTCACTGGTTTCGATCTTTTACAAGAAGTTTTGGAACGTTGTTAGCCAACATCAGTTTTCCTATTTTGAATGTCATAAATAAGTAGTCATTAAACGGCTAAACCAAAAGTTATGCAGGTAAATTAATGAGCTATAGGAAGCATGAGCAGTTGGAATGGAGTATTCAATCATATATAGGTGGTCTTTGGTTTCTCGGTTCCGTTCTTTTTGCAGCCCTAATTTGTTCAGCAGTGGTGCTTAACTCAAACTCCGAATTACTAATCCCAGCATTAGGTTTCTTGCATACGAATTGTTGTGCTGTACTTCTTCTCGGTATGTCAACTAGAGACTGTGTTGTAAAGTAGGAGTTTGAAAAATAGAACTAGTAGGTATAGGTTTGTTCTGCAACGGTCGGTGGTACCGAGGGTGTAACCTGTAAACTTGTCCATAAAATATTATTTATTTTCCCAGCTGATAATTGTATAGAATTAATATAATAGGCTGATTTCTGGGAAAATATTCCTTCTTAGGTAACAAATATGGAGAAATACCTGCATACCAGCAAGGCTGACAAAATATGCTTCATAATAAATATTCCCTAACAAAACCTCTCACAAACCGAAATAATAGACCCTGCAACCTGACGAATGTTGCATATCTTCACTTATTTTAATGCACACCAGAAAATTACCCTCAGACAGAAAAGGATCTATAGATGAGGAGTTGCTGACATTAGTTGCAACTTGTTGGAGAAGGACCTATACCAATTGCATCCATTGCTATACTTACAGGCTGTTACAGCCCTTACCTTGAGCCAGTACTTTTTTTCACCCATCAAAACCATAAAAAATGGAGTTGGTGACTGTTTTGCCTGTGACAGAAATATTTTCCTAGGTGAAATTTTTCCGGTGAAAAATTTATATAAAGAGCAAACTTTTCTATTTCTATTGCAACAAATTATACTAAAGTAAACTCTTTATTCAAACATGGAGTCCATTACCAGAGTCTCTATGACCGTTTGTCCGTTTGTGAAACACTCCTCCGCCCAATCATTGAAAAAAATCTCCTCTAATGGAGGTCTCATTAACTCCGCTAAACAGTGTCCTTTTATGGGAAGAGCTTTACAGCAAAAGATGAACTACTCATCAGCTTCTTCTCCTAAGCTTGCCACTGCTTCCGGTCCCTCAGGAAAGTCCGACACCGCCTACTCCCTTAACGGAGCCGATTTGGCCGCTTCAAAGTTGAGATTAACTCCTACTTCTGCTGCCTCCAACGAAACCAAGTTTGACTACTTTGGCTACGTTAGCGATGAGTTGAACAAAAAGAGATTGGACAAGTCGTACCGTTTCTTCAACAACATCAACCGGTTGGCCAGTGATTTCCCAAAGGCACACAGAACCAGCGAAGACGACAAGGTCATGGTTTGGTGCTCGAACGATTATTTGGGTATGGGAAATAATGCCTCCACCATCAAAGAAATGAAAAGGGTGTTAGACAAGTACGGTTCCGGTGCTGGTGGTACACGGAACATTGCCGGACACAACCGTCACGCCATTGCTTTGGAGGCCGAATTAGCGGCGTTGCACAAGCATCAGGCGGCGTTAGTGTTCTCTTCTTGTTTTGTAGCCAACGACGCAGTGCTCTCTTTATTGGGCCAGAAGTTACCCAACTTGGTGATTTTCTCCGATGAGTTGAACCATGCCTCCATGATCCAGGGGATTAAGAACTCTAGGGCCAAAAAACATGTGTTTAAACACAACGATTTGGCTGATTTGGAAGCCAAATTGGCTAGTTACCCGAAATCTACGCCAAAATTGATTGCGTTTGAGTCTGTGTACTCCATGTGTGGGTCTATTGCCCCAATTGAGGCTATTTGTGACTTGGCTGAAAAGTACGGAGCCTTGACCTTCTTGGATGAAGTGCATGCCGTCGGTATGTATGGTCCTCATGGTGCTGGTGTTGCGGAACACTTGAACTTTGATGCTCATTTGAAGGCAGGTATTGCTCCTGTGAACGGTCCTACTGTCATGGATCGTATTGACATGGTTACTGGGACCTTGGGTAAGGCTTTTGGTACCGTTGGTGGGTATGTTACCGGGAAATCTCAATTGATCGATTGGATCCGTTCCTACGCCCCAGGGTTCATCTTCACCACCTCATTGCCTCCAGCAATCATGGCTGGTTCTGCTACTGCTATTAGACACCAACGTTCGACTTTGGCCGACAGAATCGCCCAGCAGAAGAACACCCGTTACGTCAAGAACAACATGAATGACATTGGTATTCCTGTGATTCCTAACCCATCGCACATTGTGCCTGTTCTTGTAGGAAACGCTGCTGATGCTAAAAGAGCGCTGGACTTGTTGTTGAACAACCACAACATCTACGTCCAGGCCATCAACTTCCCTACCGTTCCTATCGGACAAGAAAGATTGAGAATCACCCCTACTCCGGGCCATGGTGCTGAGATCTCCAACCAGCTCATTGGTGCCGTCGACCAGGTCTTCCGTGAACTTAACTTGAAGAGAATTGGCGACTGGGCTAATGAAGGTGGTTTGTGTGGTGTTGGAACCATTGATGCGAGCGAGGTGAACCACATTTGGACTGACGAGCAATTGAGTTTGACCGATGCCCAGTTGAATCGCAACGTATTTGAACCTGTGGTTGAACCCATTGCGGTTTCCTCAGGTGTTGCTTAGTCGACTCGGTGAACTTGTGCTTGTTTTGTGGCCGCTGATTTTGTTGTCGGTAGCTAAATAGTTGTTTATGTGAATTGATCTTGTGCGTAATCATAATACTGTAGATGGAGTGTAGAAGAGTGAGCGATTGTAGACTGAATGGTACTGTTTCAGTACTCTTTATTCCGTGGTATATTTTTTATATGATATTGTTTCAGTGGTATATTTTAAATGCTGTTTGTTTGAGTTCTTCATCCTTTTGATGATAATTTTTGAATGGTATTTTAATAGTACAATTGTAGTTCAATTCAATAAAGAAATATTTGAAGTTGTATTCCATCATGACCTATATTATAACTAACTGTCTAGCATCAAGTAATCAGAGATGATTGCAAATTGCTTAATGTATAAAGAAATAGAGAATTGATTGATTGCTTTATGGAATATTAATATTGGAAAATATAAAAGAAAAACAATAAATTAATTAAGCCTAATTGAATTGGAAAAGCAATATTTATAAAGTTCGATCAATTAAGGTTGAGCAATTTATTACCAGATTGGTGGTATCGTACGAACTATCTCTCGTTGTAAGCAGTAAATCAAAGTTCTGCTCAATCTGCGAATAGAAAAATACTGGTTAGTGCTAAAGCGTGGTACCGCAGCTGCTCCGTGAGATTTGCTGAAGAGTCCAAAAGAACTATAGTGCAAACTAATGCTCAAACATAGTAATCAAGTACTAAAGTCTTGTACATGTATCGTGGTTTTAGTTCTCTTTTACGAAACTACAAGTTACAGAATTGAGATATCCTAAGCTTATTGAAGATAGTTTGGCTGCAAATTTTGACCTAGCCATAGAATTAAGTTTAGCTACAATTCAATACTGTAGACAAGGCGACCACTGTCACCTACATATACATTATTCTCTTGTGCCATAATCTTCTTTGATAGCAAATCCCGTGAAGTAAGCGGGCTTTGCTCAAAATGGCACTTAATTGATATGAATTGATTGCTACCAGAGGATCTGATTTGCTGTGCTATTGACTTATTTACTTGCTATTTGTTGAGGAAACAGAAACCAGAAGGGGTACACGGAGTATTCGCTGCTGATTGTATGACGAAAGGCTAGTACATTCACAATCGATCCTAACACCCGGATTACAAAATAATGTCGATTTACAGGTTACATGCAAGTGGCTGGATAATATCGATTATTTTCAATATTTTATAAATAATATTGAATATTATTTATGCGTGGTAATTGCAGTTTCTATCGATGGGATTTGATGGATAATATAGCGCGGGTTGGGTTAAGAAGGTTGTAGTTTGTTGATGGAGTTTGCGGCTGATTTGCATTGTAGAAAGGTTGGCGTGGTTGCTATTTCCACGTGCCTGTCAACTGTTAGTCATCGCTAAGCTTCCTTATTAATCAATTCCGTGTCTGGCCACTTATTGATTTTGTGTCATTTTGGACATTTGCAATCTCCCTATGTAATTAGCCGCTAGAAAACACAACGGTTATCCGTACAATCCTGTCCTATCAATCTCCGTTGTACCTGATAGACGTTGCTACCATGTGGAATGAATACCCACCATAATTATCATTGAGCCATAAGACAACAACCTAAGAAAGGTATAGAAACGTAATTGGCTTTTTAGAAGTATTATGATATTAAAGATGATTTACAATTAGATATATGTAACAACCCTAGTTTGAGGATTGTTTCCCACATAGTGTTAATGAGATCCAAAATTTTGTGTCGCACATTTAGTCACCTTTTGTAAAATTGCTGCAAAATTATTGCAACAGACTACCTCCAATAAAATTTCATAATAAAGATACGTACCTCAAATACAGTAGATTATCTGATATTCAAGCTACAGGCTCTTACAAACTCAATCAGCACTGTCTACTCAGTCTCATTCAAACCACTCTTGTATAGTTGAAATTGTGCATGGTAGCGCCGCACAAACCTGTTAATTCCCTAGCAAGTGAATAGACAACTGAAAAGTAGTTCTGCCACGGCTGCTGTCTTACTTTACTGCATTCGTCCGCTAACCTTGTGCAATGCTTAGACAATAGCGGAGGTACGCACGGGAATGTCGACTACTCTGTGGGAGTACGGCGCTACCTCGCTCTGTTTGCTCGCCCTGCTACCTCGCACTGCTACCCCGCGGCGCTACCATGTACATCACTTTTTCCTACGCGCTCATATCAAAACATCACAAAAAGACTAGTAAACAATACAGCAGTAGTATGGCAGCGGACAGAGGGCACATTAAGCCATATCTTCAGCGTATTATCCACGGTTTGGTTCCGCCCGACTTCGGCGACGACTTTGTCGACTCAATGTCCAACGATGTCGCCGCTACCATCCACACCAATGTTGCAACCAATATCTACGACACATCCTCCATACTAAACCACTATAGACCGTACTTTCTATCGAAAGGACAAAGTGCAAGTTGGTCTAAAGTGCAATCCTTCCTTGACCAACTTTCAAATTTGAAAAAGACCGAAGACATCGTCAATTACTTACACTTTTTAGATACTTTTCAGACAAACTCAAATAGATCCACCAATAATACCCAAATTAACATGGGAAAGTATACCCATTCTAACCAGCATTCGAATCAGCACTCCAACCAGTATCAGAATCAACATCAAAATGCAAGTCAGCACGCAAACCAGCACCAGAATCTCCCTCACAGTCAAACTCTTCCTCCACAACTAAATATACCGAGCCAAAACCCCCTCCGTTTGGCATCTCCTGGGGCAAATGCCTTCCCATTATCTCCGCTAGTGCAGCAGCCTTCCCTACCCACGAGATTGTCCAGTATTTCACCACAGCAGCCACACACTTCGACGTTTCCCTTCCCTAAATCGTTCCTAGAAAACGACTTCGACAACAACGCCAGCAACTTCAATGCTAATATCAATTTTGCTAACCCAGCAAACGCATCGATGCCGCATTTGCGCGGATTCCAGCCGTTGAGCCGACGGTCTTCCATCAGTTCGAGAAACTCATCTGTACCTCCGGCAGTAGCATCTCAAGCCCAGTCTAAATTGCACCCAGAGGAGCACAATTACAACCAGACCTTTACCCAGCCTTCAAACCGACCGCTAGCTGAATGTATCAGTCCATACTACCAGGACCCCGAACCGTTGATTTTGAAGTACTTATCATACACCCTTTTCGGGCTAGACTCGAAAATTATCCAGTTTGACGACGAAAAAGACAAATTGATACTACCGCCAGTCAACGCCAGCTATGTGGAACTACTAGGCGCAATTGGAGAGTGTGCTTTACTATATCGCGGGCTAAACAACTTCATAAAGACCAAAGGAAAATTGCACTCTCCCATCAAATTGGCATATCTTACCGTCGTAGAACAGCAATTGAATGCTTATGTTGACCATGTAAACCAGTTCTTCAGCACAGCGCCTTCCAGCTTGATCCAGGTGTACCATTCTCTATTTGAATGGACTTATACCTTGCGCTTGTTATACTATCTTGTTCAGCACTTGGATGCAAATGGATACGACTTCTTATCACAAGTGTTTGAACTCACAAAGTTTGGCGACTTAAGAATCAAGTCTCTAAGTCAGAACATCCTCCAACAAATAGGTAAACCGTACTATGAAATATTTGAACACTGGATTATCCGTGGTGAATTGATCGATGAGAGCAACGAGTTCTTTATCCAGTTTGAAAACACCGATAATTTTAACGATATAATCCAGTATTTACCTGGCAAAGTGCCGGTCTTTTTGCCACAATCACTAGGAGAGAAGATCTTTCAGATAGGAAAGATGCTCATCTTTCTTGGGAAATACTGCAAGCAATTACAATGGATTGGGAACTATTCCAGCCAATATTCACAAGTAATTTACCAGGTCAACAACGGACTTCAATCAATGCCAATCAACGAAATCAGTCGAATAATCAATCTCCAGTACAACCAATTAATCAAATATTTGACTATAATAATTCACGGCAAACCCATCGAATTATTTCAGCATTTGGTGAACTTCAAACGGTTTTATCTCATGGAAAATAACGATTTCTTTGAAACCATAATAAATCGAGGACAAGATTTGTTCAACGAGTCTTCAACAAATATATCATCGAATCAACTAGCCAAATTACTTTCAGAATCTGTGGCATTTTCATCAGTCAAGCATAATCCATATAACTTTCGTTTAGACGCAAGAGTTCTCGATCCTATCCATGGAAATTTAGGATGGGATGTATTTACAATTGAATATAGAATTGATGATTTACCTATACAATATTTGTTGCAGTCTCAAATGATACAATACCTTAAGATGTTTAATTTCCTTTGGAAAATCAGACAGTTGCAAACTCTATTACAGCAAAATTTCCTCGTTGCAAACAATATTCGAAAAGTAGAACTTTATCAAGTACAAAAGACGTGGATTAAGAGCAGGTACCAAGAACAGAATAACGATGAACGCAATCGTATGAAACGGATAAAATGGATAATAAAATCCTTCACTGCCATAAATATTATACGGTTTCAATTAACTAATTTCATTAACACATTAACGAATTATTTATCATTTGATATCATTGAATCGAGCTTTCAAGCAAAGATAGTTGCAAAATTCTCCAAATCGAATAACCCCAAACCAGATTTGGCAAGTATTAATCCAGAATTCATTAAGCTGGTGAATCCTAATGCTGAGAATGACGATATATCACAAGATTTACAAAGTAATATGAACGAATTAACCATTGATGAATTGATACAAATCCACCAATCCTACTTGGACAGCATGACTAAGAACAAATTAATCAGTGATATAAGCGAAGGAAAGTTTACGGGACTAACCTATTCTAGTCAGATCTATTCATTACTTGAATTAATATTCCTGTTCATAAAAAGTAGTGAAGAATATTATCATTTGATAATCAACTATATCATGGTGATAAATATAGATGAAGAATCTATGGATATGGACCAAGATATCGTTATGTTGGAGAATAATTTAACAAGCATATTTAAAAAGATATACCATGATCTCTATAAAGCGAAGTTCCAATATCAATCAGATCAGTTCATTAAAGATTTACGCAGTGATTTTGAGTTACGAGAAGTAAGCAAGCTATTCGCATAGTCTTCTATATGTCGACCGAGTATAGAAAAACAAGCCCATGATAAAGTCCGAATTTGTAAATTAAACCGAGCTCAATGGACCCCAGAAAAAAAAAAAACCTTAATGCTACTGAAATCCGAGTCATGGTCCAATGTATCCAGAAAGATGCAAAATTTGGTATCAAAACACCAAATTTTGCAGTACAAAACGCCCGAGTCAGAGCAGAAATTCCATCTACGACTTTTACTTCTACTTACATTTCACCTTCCAAGAGCATTATATCAATTCAATCAACAAGCGAATGTATGGGGTGCAGATGCAGATCTAGCAAATACTTGAATTAACGGGTATGAAATAATACTGTCAAACTGCCACACTATGTACGGTTACGGTATACTACCTCGGTTGTACGAAATTAAATATCACAATGTTAGAAACTTTAAACAAATAGACTACATAGCAAAATCCTTAATCGCATAAACAACAACACAGGTGATGTCAATATATGAAATAGCTTTACTACGTTTGTTATAGGACGATTACCTGGGGTGGGGCAGACAAAAGAAACTAGTCGCAGTTTTCCGAAGGTCCGACCAAGAGCATAGACTAACAACATAACTAGCTAATGATGTAGAGGTGATAACAATGGCTTCGTTAGTGGTGCTATTGGACCTATTAGTGCGATTACCCATGTTTAACCGTTGAATTATTTTTCATCGGTACATGTGATACTTGAACTTCCTCGGAGTTGATTCTTTTTTTTGTGGTGCAGCTAATCTAAGCTGGAGTATATAAAGTGAAAAATTTCCCCGGACAAACAAACAAATCAAATTTAAACATAAACTATCATAGATTGATATACATTTAATATTTGGAGTTGAATTGTTTGCATTTTTGTTTTCACATATATATATTTCACGACATTTCGTTTGATTAACCTCACAACTTATTTATTCAATAATGACAAAAGACGCTAAAACAGAATCTCCTATAATCGATAACTTGAAATCGTTTGCTGCCGGAGGGTTTGGTGGTATTTGCGCGGTTTTAACTGGTCACCCGTTTGACTTGGTCAAAGTGAGATTACAGACAGGAATGTACGACTCCGCCGTAGGGTGTGTAAAAGACACTATTGCTAAGGACGGGTTATTTGGGTTATATAGAGGTGTTTCGGCACCATTGGTAGGGGTTACGCCGATGTTTGCTGTTTCGTTCTGGGGTTACGATGTTGGTAAGAAAATCGTCACCAGTTTTACCGGAAAAACTCCGCAACAATTTACTGTGGGGGAGATTTCCACGGCAGGGTTCATTTCCGCAGTTCCAACCACCTTAGTGGCTGCACCATTTGAAAGAGTCAAGGTGGTTATGCAATTGCAGGAAGGTAAAGACGGCCATTCTATGTTTGGTACTGTTAAAAAAATCTACAATGAAGGGGGTCTTAGATCGGTATTTAAGGGTTCGGCTGCTACTTTAGCCAGAGATGGTCCAGGGTCAGCTATTTACTTTGCTACCTACGAAATTTTAAAGGAAAAATTGTCCACCCCAGGTAAAGATTTATCGTTATTTGCCATTTGTACTGCAGGTGGTTTCGCTGGTGTTTCTATGTGGTTAGCTGTGTTCCCAATTGATACCATCAAATCCACTCAACAATCGTCATCTACCTCGATTTCCATCAGTCAAGCTACCAAGTCCATCTATGCCAAAGGAGGAATCAAATCTTTTTTCCCTGGGGTTGGTCCAGCTTTGTTAAGAAGTTTCCCAGCCAATGCGGCTACCTTTTTAGGAGTTGAATTAGCTAAGGACTTCTTTGACAAAATCATTTAAAAATGATTCCATAATGTATATTACTGTGCAATAAGAAAAGTCATAGAATTGTTTAGAAGTTATAGTTATTTATTTATTATTTATTTTAAAATGTAATAAACACGAGAGAAGATTGATAGGTGTATTAGTGCGCACTATGTATATGTACGCTAATTAGTGGAACCAGTAAGCGTGGAACTAGCACATGACTCAATAGCACGAAACTCAGCCCATACCTCACCAAATAGGATTCAGTCCAATATTGGTAGACTGGAATTGGACTGGGTAAATCGGCCCAGTCCACACAAAATTGTAGCACCATACTACGCGCAGCATAGTTGCAGCCTCTACTACCACTCAATGGCTGCAAATGAGTTTCACCACGGCAAATAAATTTCATCTACTGCAAATTTTTATCTTGCAAAAACTTGCAAATGTAAAAAATCGATATAACCCACCCAATTGAGTATTTCATACTACCGTTCTACAACCACTTCAATACCCTCCCTACCATCACCTCTCATTCCTCTATTTAATTTGCACCCACACCATGAAATGCCTGCAAAATTACCAGGTCGTGTACCCGACAAATTGTCTACCAGGCTAATCGTTGAACTCCTTATATACATAAATTATCTAGATAACGGGTAATACAATCGTTGAAATCAAACATGTCTTTATCTGATGAACAAGTATGTACAATATGTAGTTTCCGAATGGACGAATTGGGTGAAAAAATCGCCATTTTAGCAGCAAAATCACCCAATTTCAGAAACAGTCAATTTGTCCTTTAATAAACTAAGACAACTATGAAATCAGTGTAAAACTGGCCTAATTAGGCCAATAAAACGCCATTAGTTCGAGATGAGATTACTAACTATTTAGGTAAAGTCTGAACTTGCAAAGATGCAAGCCTTCATCAAGAAGGAAGCACAAGAAAAATCCAAGGAGATTAGATTAAAGGCAGACGAAGAGTACGAAATCGAAAAAGCTTCTATTGTTAGATCCGAGACTGCTGCCATTGATGCTACCTACGAACAAAAGTTGAAAAAAGCAAGTTTAGCCCAGCAAATCACCAAATCCACCATTGGTAACAAAACCAGATTAAGAATCTTATCTACAAAGGAACAAGTGTTGAACGATATATTTGAAGAAGCACAAAAGGAGTTATCCAAGGTGACCAACAACAAGTCTGAATACAAGCCAATTTTGGCGGCATTAATTGAAGAAGGGTTATTGGCTTTACTAGAAGAGAACGTTTCTATTAAGGTGAGACAAGCCGATGTAGACGTGGCCAAAGAAGCCATCGAAGACGCCAAGAAGAACTTCAAAGAAAAAGCCAAGTTTGCTGCCGAAGTTACCGTTTCTGAAGAGTACTTGCCAAAGGATTCAGCTGGAGGAGTTGTGATTATTAATTCTACCGGGAAAATCGAAGTAAACAACACTTTGGAAGAAAGATTGAAGTTGTTATCTGAAGAATCTTTGCCAGCCATTAGATTGGAGTTGTTTGGCCCATCCAAAACTAGAAAATTCTTTGATTAGAATGCTACTGTGTATGTTTCACTCCTTCTAGTTCATAAGATCCTTAGAGATTACTATTTAGACTCTGTACGTTATAATAAAATTAATTCGTAAGTATTGGTAGATGGGTAGATGGGAAGGGTTTTGTTTGGGGTGTCACTGTTTATTTGTGTAAATGTCTCATTGGAACTAAGCGGTGGAGTTTACCACGGGGCCGTTCTAGCGCGGCGGTACTAGCATCAGTAAAAAAAAATTACAGGTGATTTGGCCTTGATGGTATGATTAATTGAAGCAGTTTTGCGTGCTGGGATTTTTAATTGACCACCCACATATATTCTTGTAGATATAGCACTTCTGTAATTCTAGTACTTTATTGTATACAACTATGTGGTGCTAAATCTAATGCAATTCCCGCGATAATTAATGTGTTATTCCCGCGCTAATCCTCAGTAATTTTCTCTCGCTAGGTCCACTACGGCGTAGCACCTAGCGCGCTATCGCCACTAATCTACCAAATCTACCAAATCTCTATAGATTGCGCATGAAAATTTCAATCTCATCTTTCATTAAAATCACTGCCTCCCATAACTAGCTGCACCAAGTCGATAAAACATGTTTTTTAGGAGGCTTGTAGCAAACTGCACCGTGAGAACACGACTGGCAAGTTTAATCCGCTTTTCCTCCACTACAACCCGAAATAAATCCGCTTTTGAGAACCTACCGCCTACTAGCTTATCAGAACCCCGTATAAATCCACAAGAACCCCGGACGGATTCCATCTACAAGCAATTAAAACCGATAACTCCATCCGACCTCTATGTTTCGTGCACAACATTCGACGAAAAGGGCAATATAACGGCTGTTTCGAAGCGATATCCAAAAATGCAATTCTTGAAAGACAACCAACTTTTCCCCCGGGATTTGCGTAAAATCGATACTTCCTCCATCGATGTCAGTCCCTCCATCATGATCCGGCCTTCCAATGCCATTTTGGTCAACTTATTGTTCATAAAAGCTATCGTGAAAAAAAACCAGGTCATGGTGTTCGATACATCGACGCCAGAAATAGCTACTAAGCTTGGGTTGTTCATGTACGACCTCGAGATGAAGCTCAAGCTTCCCCACGGCAACATGCCGTACGAATTTCGGGCACTTGAGTCGATTTTAATCAGCATCATGAGTTACTTGGAGTCGGAACTAAAGACCCACACTTCCAGCTGTGGTCTCATCTTACGTGAGTTGGAAGACCTGGTGGACCGCCACAAGTTGCAGGACTTGTTGATCAAGTCGAAGAAGTTGTCGAGTTTCTACCAAAAAGCGCTTTTGATTCGAGATGTTTTGGAAGAAGTGCTCGAAAACGACGAAGATCTTGCCGCAATGTATCTTTCTAACCCCAAAAACTTGGAGAACCCTGAAAACGGTGATTATGAAGACTTGGAGATGATTTTGGAGTCGTATTATAACCAGTGTGACGAGTTTGTTCAACAGGCAGGTGCTTTGCTGAATGATATCAAAGCCACGGACGAGATTGCCAACATCATCTTGGATGCCAACAGAAACTCGCTCATGTTGTTTGAATTGAAGATCACTGTGTACACTTTGGGGTTCACGGTCGCAACTTTGCTTCCAGCGTACTACGGTATGAACTTAAAGAACTACATAGAGGAGTCTAACTACGGTTTTGCCGCAGTTATAATCATTTCGGTTCTCCAAGGACTTGCCATCACTGCGTTCAACGTCAGGAAATTGCGGGAGGTGCAAAAATTGACAATGATGGGGGCTCCTTTGAAGCCAAAGTATAGCACCAAGGGAGGTTTTGGAGGATTAAGAAAGGACAGTTGGTTGTATCGACTTTTCTGGGGAACTAAACGCAGCACTACGTACATGCCACCATCTAATAAGGATCGGGACGCTATTTGGCGGATGATTAACGACGATAAACGGAAGTGAGATGACTTTCGAAAAAAATGGTGAACAAGATATCAATAAAGATAGCAGAATCGTAGGTGAGATATAAGCTGGTCTCGATAATAGTTGAGTCATTCATTAAACCGTACACCTAGGTAATTAATAGAGCTTCACGATAGACAAGGTTTAACTCAGCTTTAGGTACTCAGTACATGATTTTCCTGCTAGAGCCTAGATAATGTCTCCAGCCGGCTTTAATCTGAATCGTTCATCTTTGCTGGTTCGTTTCCTGTTCAAACATATACTGTGTTTCTGAGCTTTGGCATGAGATTCGCAATAATCCAAGAAAATACTGAAGGTGAACTATCAATGGACCTGATCCTTTTGCTCTATCCTTTGCACCTATTCATACTCCCATGTATCATATGTATCATATGTATAGAATCTGTAAATAGAACCATCATTAATAATATGATAATTAATGCTATCAACTTAGGTAAAGATCCTTTTTTGATCTTAATGAACTCGATAATATAAACATTGAGTAACCTCAACTACACATAATCCTTTAATGTAAATAACATTTAATATTATGAACTATGCTAAACTAGTATACAATCTATGTACGATATTAGTATCGTTTTATCAATTTGATCTCATCTCTCTCATCTCCCTAATCAGATTCTTCTTCGTCGTCGTCCGAGTCTTTATTCAAAACTTCTCCATCTTCGTTCTCATTTGAATCGCTCTCGACATAACCAGGTAAAATCTCATCTTCTTTTGGTTCTTCAATCTCAGTTACTACGGGTTCATCGTCAAATTTCTTGTGTTTCCCAGTAGGTCCAGCTTGCACAGATGATCTTCTTTCTCTCACTATAGGCTGGGCATCCTTTTCGGCTCCTGGTTGAATCAAAGTACCTTCAACCGAAACTACTTTACCAGAAGTATGAATAGATTTAATAGAGAATTTTAATTTACCATCCACCTTGTTATCGTTTTCGTCCTGCCAGTGACCAAAAGACTTGAATTTGGTGTCTTCACCATTACTGAGCTCGTCTTCTTGGTTAGGAATAAACTGCCACTCTTGAGGAATATTGTACTTCTTTATAGATGCATTGAAAGTATCATGCACCAACAACCCCAAATGAGATGCTGTTTGCATGTAGATCGTCCCTTCTAACATATCGCCGATTTGTGGCTTCCACACCAACAAATCTACAGTTATCCATAAAAATGTGAAAGGAGATGAGCCTTCGATTCTGGCGATAGTGATAGGCTTTTCTTCATCATCTACCGTGATATTATCTTGGTCTAATTGGATGTTTGAATACGATAACACAACACCACCGGCTTTGGCAAAGTAGGTCATGATTAATGGGTCCAAATGCTGGGCTTTAATACCGTTAATAGGACTGTTTAAATGGATGGGTGCTAATGATACATATAAAGAAGTGGTTACTGTGTGGAAACACTGGGATAAACCATTGTCTCCAACTACATTGGTGCTCTTGGGCACTGCAACTCTTCTTTTTCTGGCGGAAAAGGCACCTTCAGCACCTCTCTTTCTAACTTCAACTGACATTGCCTGGTGGTTATCTACTAAGCTAAATTTTTCACTTTTCAAGATGAGCATCTCTGATTTCGTGTCCTGCATATAGACCAAAGTACTAACCCATGGACTGAACTTGAGCTGGGTCGGTGGTTGGTGGTGCTGGAGCACGAACTCGGTGAGGATGGTGTTTCCGTTGGATAGGGTGTGTGATTTGCTCTCGTAATGGTAATTTTTGCCATATTTATTTGCTTCATTTTGCTCATTTTTCGGTTGGTAGTCAACAATTTTGCAACCAAGCACTATACTACAGATTCCTAGAATGAGCAACTAGTGCTATGATATACAGTATGCTCTCGAGTATAAAGTGGCCATTTATTTTTACAACCCCAGGATCTTGTGGCCGGTGTTTCAGCATTAAAGTCTAAAATTACAAGTATGCACACATGTGTCGATGCCAGTACAAGAGGTTTCTATGTATTTACCTAAAAAACCTGGTCTCAGGCATCATCTTGCTGATGCAAGCAGTTTCTCCAGCTCAAACTTTCTTCCTTCTTCAACATAAGATCTCTCTTCTTTAATGCTTGATGATTCCTATAATTAGGGGCTCTTAATGATGCAAAATTCTTCAAAATTTGATTGGCATAGTTGGTAGGCATATCTTCTTCTTCTGAATAGCTTGGCACTCCAGTGAATCTAACCTTCTTTAAGATACCGCTGGATGATGAACTCGAAGATTCATCACTAGGGCTGTCTCTTTCCTCAACTTGGACAGATCGACTATTCAGTTGAGTATTCTGTCTGGTAACCATATCTCGTTTCGTTGGTTTACCAAACATTGTTGGCTTGGTTATAGATGTTGGTAATTTTTCTTCCGGTTGTGGTGAATTATTCTGTACTGGACGAGTTGGTGATGGTGTGGCAGCCACTTCTTCTGCAACTGGTGGAGGTGATGTTTTCTCAGCATATTTTCGAATCTGTACACTAGAAGGATTACTTGGATCAAACGTTACTGATGTCAATTGTTCCTTCTTTTGTGTCATCAAAGACCCAGTTTTAGATGCCTGCCGTAAATGTAATTGTAATCGTTGATTAGCACTTAGTTTTGTGGGGGTATTGGCTTTATTATCGTCCTCTTCGGCAACTGCCAATAACTTTTTAGTTACATTCGAAGCTTGAGGAGTAGATGATGATAACCTAGTAGGGCTGGTTACCGGAGGACTTGATGTTGATTTGACAGAAGGTTTTCTCTTAATGGATCCCAAGGGAGATCTCATACCTTTGGACAATGCAGCTGCTGCTCCAGCCAGAGCAGGACTAGTATTAGCTATTGGCTGGGAATTAGCACGACGACGAATGACTGGTTTAGGTGGTGTATCTAGTTTAGTAAGGGAGCTGTTTCCGTTCAAAAATACTGATTGTGGACGTTGGGGTGAAGATTTAGGCGGCAGTCTAATGGAGCCATTGGAATTTACACTGGAAACTGAAGATGACCGAGAGCCTCTACTTATTGTTGGAGAACTTCCAGGGACTTCCAAAGTATTATCAATACTTGGAAATGAGTCCAAAGACGATATGGAAGAAGTGGCAGAAGTCAAACTACTAGTGGAATTCTTTCTTGCCCTTGAAGTTGGAATGGATAATGATTGGTTCTTTCCTGAGTTGATACTAAAACTAGGCGTAGTCTTTGTAGTTGGTGGTGGGGCGTTTTTACTGTAAATTTCAAACAAGTCTTTTCTGGGTAAGTTATAGAACTTTCTAAACTTCAACTCCGCAATAACCCAATTCATCATAAAGTCTTCGGTAGTTGCAACTCCGGCTATTATGACATTGTAGCCCTGATTGACAAAATTTATAAAGTCTCGGATATTTTTTGAATTAATCTCAAATAAACTATTTTGACGGATAAATCGTGTTAAAGTTGCTATCAAAGTCCCGTTCTTTTTATTGGTGTTGAACAAGTCATCAATCTTGGATAAACACATTCGTAAATAACTGCCGTTTTTCGCTTGCATTAAGAATTTTTGATCTTGTAAATGTAATAAATTGGACAAAAATACTTTACGTCCAAAACTTCTAAAAATGGTGTACAAATCGTTTAATCTCACAGCTAGGATAAATATCTCATGTAAAGCGTAACTAGGGATCTTTTTCGATTCCATCAACTTGTACTTTGTGATAATTGGCTTGATTTTGTTCATAACGACCATTATCTGCTTGATAATTGTAAATAGGCAAGAAATATCCATATCAATCAACGATGCCTCAATAATGGTATCGTCATCTCTAGTTTCTGGCGGAGGCAACGGGAATGTCATATTGGTCAAGGACAAATCAAAGTCCAGCGGTGAGATTGTTGACTTCAATAACAAAGTGATTGAGTTAATTAGCGTCTCATCTTTGGTGGCTGCGTCTAATCGTTTCTGGTAACCTACCAACGCTGAGTTCAACAATGTTTCAAGCAAAGTCAAGCACTTTTTGGCCTGTTCCAACGAAGGTAAGTCGTCCAATGGATTAATTACTACGTCGGGAATATCATAAGGAATATGAGTTACGGTTGCAGACACATTAATTCCTGAAGGAACCGGTTTGAACAACTTAAAGTTCCCCAATAGCTCCAAACGCGGAGAAAATTCCTTATCGCTGATCATGAACACCGACCGGGTGTACAAGATGATATAGTGGACCATAGGGAGGTTGCTGGGGTCGTTTTGTAACACAGTGATATTTTTCAAAATCTCCTTAATTTTGATGATAGCGTACTGGTACTGAATGATTCTCGCGTCGTTTGAGTCCATTGACCGCTTGAGTTCAATACCGGCGCCAGAGGAACCTGTCGGGTCGCTGGGACCAACGGTTATCTTAACTTTGGAATCGGCCAGAGTAGCAGAACCGGCTCCTGCTTCAGATTTGGTACTAGCGGTGGTAGTACCAGCACCAGAGACAGTACTGGAGCTCTCGGGAGCAATCTGGGAACCATGGGCCGACAGTTCCTTTGTTTGGCTGTCTTGCTGTTTTGGATGAACAGCATCACCGTCAGATTTGGACACCAGGTCCGTTCCATCTATCGATAAAGCCGCCATCGGCCCGCCATTGGCTCCATTTAGCAACACTTGCGTTACCATATCAATATCCATGTCGGATACCTTGGGATCGTCGTCCGAATTGGACTCCAGTTTTGTCATTAAAACGCGATAGAGATAATACTCCTATACTAAGAATTGCTTACACAAAGCAACAATCAAACACTTCAGCTACAGAAACCGCCAATCGATAGTAGTGAGACAAGCTAGTGTACGATTCAATGGGTATATTAAATGATTATGGCGATAAACGATAAAGAAACAATAAATAACGTATTATTGTTCAGGTAGTATTTTTGCTCACGCCAAAATCGTTTTTTGCCGGCACGGTGAAAAACGAATTTCGAAAAGTTTGTTAGGGGAAGTTTGTGTGGGACGAGTGAGAGTAGTGCTACGGGGAACTACGGGTCGCTACGGTTACAACGGTGGTACTTTTGTGTTGAACGGGGTCCATTTGGCTTTAGCAACTAGACCCTAGGGAACGGAGAATGGTGTATGTGTAACGAAACATCGCTAGATTCGCTTACGACGGCACTACGGGGCAGATGTGTGTTTGTGGCAACTGAAACGCCAATTTTGACACAAATGTTGACAAATTTGTTTGACGTTGGTTTCAGCCGTTCGTATTCAATATGGGCCAATTGCGCTGTAGCCACAAAGATGAGGATTAGAGCTTCCTTTTCCGTCCAGAGGCAAAAGACAGTGCCGGACGGGTCATTTCTGTAACACATAAGTAGTTCAGACTTTGGATGCTGTCAATTACCGTTTTATGGGTAAAACGATAAAATGTGTTTCAGTTTCTTGTCGTGGTTTATGACGTTTTTTGTCGCATTTTTCGACACCGCTCTCAAAACCTCTATATAGCCTGTCCATCAATCTAATATAATCTTGCAACTTCTCTTCTTGTTCATTGAGTATTGAGTATCTATTGCAATCATGACCTCGTCTTCTACATTCCTCACCTATATCGTAGGCACATTGCTATTAGTCCATTCGGGTTATTCTGCTTATGAGTACCATTCCTTAACCAGTGCTTCTACCATGCCAATTGATATAATTGTTGAAACTATAGTTGCCATTGTCATAATCATATTTGGGGCAATTGGTCTGATAGCAAACGAACCAAACTTATCGTTGGAAAATAAATTAGTTGATCCTTCATTCAAGTTTTTGAAACCGATCCATATGAACCCAGCCATGAGCGAATTTGAAAAACTTGGTGTTTCAGATTATTCTCAACTTGACAACAGGTTGGATTTTATTGACATCGTAGCAAAGAGAGCGGAATATACAAAATGGGTGGAATCCACTGACTAGGAAATTTTCACTACATCGTTTAGTAGCCTGAAAGTGCACTATGGCTCGCAAAAGAACTCTTTCAAAGTATGGTCTTAGTCTGAAGCTCTAGAAAATATGCCATGTTTCAGAGTTGAAATGGGGTAGTAAATAGCTCATCCCACGCCTGAAACGTAGGAGCCCATATGGGTCTACATTGGCCCGTTTCTAGGTTACATTTGGCGCACATTTGCCAGATGGTTATAGAACCAAAAGTGACGTATATAGACCTGACAATTTATGCAGCATATAATGATCTTCATAGCAAAATAAACAGATACTGATACAAATTCCTCTCTGGCGCCATAAATATTATATTTAGCACTTAGTATTCCCTCTATTTCCTACATCCAGTTCGTAATTAATATATTCATTCTATAACTAATGATACATTCCAAAATTTACACAAGATCTAACTTATCTATTTTATCTATAATTAAATGGTTTTTTTGGATTCAGCCTTCACTTTCATTTTTTCTTCTCTTTTAGCTTTAGCTTCTGGACCGGCTTCAGTGTCTAAAATAGCGTCCCACCATCTGAAACTGGAAGCGTACGACCCAATGAAGTAATGATGGTGTTCATCGTGGTGATCGGCACCAGCCCAGAATGGTACGAAATGGTGTAAAGACCAAGGGAATTCGTACCCGGAATGGGCGTCAATGGCTTGAAACAATCTTAAAACAATCCAAATAGAAATGGTGAATAAATGTAAGTTTCTGGTTATCATACAGTACACAATTGGAATACCCACGGTACCCATACCTAAAAGAGCCACTTCGATAGGGTGGGCATATTCTGCAGTTAAGCCAAAAGGAGCAGAATATCTATGATGTTGTTTGTGAATATATTTATAGAAGGCACCATAGTGCAAACCTCTATGGAACCAGTAGTGCCATGCGTCCTCTAACACAAAGAACAAGGCAATTTGCCATACCATGGTGGTCCATGCAGGGAAAGGCACGTCAAACGACATGCCGATTTTTTGTCCTAAAGGATGGAAAAACCAAATTGGGAAAGCTTCAACCAAAAAATGTGATATCAAAATAGATTTAAGACATTCCCATTGTTCCAAATTGGATGGTAATTTTTCGTGTTGGATCTTGTATTTCTGGAAATATGGGATTCTATCAATGATGAACCATGGCAAACATCTTCCGAAATAAGAGATTTCATGAATCATGAAAAAAAGCAACCCGGTAGCAAATAAATCATTACCAACGTAATAATAATAAGCACCCCAAAGTTTTTCCAAAATGTTCAAATTGGGCAATTTGTTGAAATTATCGAAAGCTTGAGCAAACGTAGTTACGTTGGAAGCAAATCCAGAATAATCATTGTAGACTGAGGAGACCATTATGCCTACAAAACAATCGCTATCTCTAGAAAAAAATTTTATCAATCAGATGTCATCATATATAAATACAATCAAAGCATGGTTACTTTTGGTTATATACACACCGTAGAAAATTTCTTCGTCGTATAGACTGGAAACAGAAGGGGAACAGAGGCAAACGACGGTGCGACGAGTATGTGATCATTGACGTGTGCGACGTGGGGTTTGAAATGGGTTGTGTAGAAATGTGTTGTATTTGAAACAGCCAGAGCCATGGTACACTAGCAATTTACAGGGACATGTGCTCGGTGTTTTAAGCAACGAGGCGCATTTTGGTGTAGAAAAGGTAGATATTGCTAGTAATTGTTCTAAGTGGTCAAATGCTGGTATTGTATGTTGGATTTGAATTGGGGTATATGATCGTTCCTTGATTCACTATATGACTAGATTACTATTGCTTGCGGTAGAGCTTATCGTCTATACGATATGCATAAGACTTGCATGGGGATTTCTTTTGTTGAACTGATGGAAGGTACGGTATACAGGTATGTATCAACGCGGTGCACCAAGGCGATCATGGTCAACCTTAAGTATGGAAGCAGACAAGGGGCCCTGAATGACTAGTTTTGTGTATAATAGACGGGGGCGTAAACGAGGATAAACTAAAAATGCAGTTTAAACGAATAAAGTAGCTAAATCTGGCAATTGATGATTTTCTCTTGCATATGGCCTCTCGTTAACATTGATTAGATTCCTATAAGCCTAGACACTAATAAGACACTAATTTGCTAGAGTAGTAGATGAAACCTCCTTAAAAGACTGGCGGTATCCCATGGACGTATACTGGCGGGCTTTGCCGAACTTTTCATCCGAATTTTTGCATAATTATTGTCACCCAAATTTTGCACCCAAATGTTCCCATTTTAATTCAGGGTTTTGGTTTAAATTAAACGGCAACATCGTCCAAACACATCTTATTGTATTTATATACTGCAAATCTTGACACTTAAAACTCAATGGTTTTAATTTTTGTCAATGGCTGCAAAATGCATCTAACCCCAAACGCGCCCGCAGTTCGCGTGCTCATCTTATGTGTACAACGGTTATTTTTATTGTAGTTTATTTTGTAACAGATTATAGTTTATCTTTTTCCTTCCTTATTTAACAGTAGTTGCGATTCTTGTCATGCAAAAGAGAATTGTTGAAGATTATGTCAAGTTATTTGAAAATGCTAAAAATCGTAATCGGTCCATAGACAATTTACAGAAACTAGTTACTGCAAGAATAAAGAAATTGGACTTACATAAATTGCAACTAAAACGTATCTTGGATGATATTGCAAAATTTAAATCATCGGAAGACTTGGAATTGAACCAATTGCAAAAGCTCTCTCTTAAACTACATGAATTTAATGCTTTGGCTTCGGAATTGTCACCTATGGAAAATGAATTATTAAATAGGCAGTTTGACAAAAGGCTCAAGAATGAAGCTGATTCTTTAGTGGAAAAGAAAGTTGATTATTCTAAACAAAACCGCATTCTTGAATCTGAGTTTGAAGCAAGTGAGTACAGAAGTACTCAACCTAATATCAATTCAACTAGCGCACTTAGTAAACGGCTGGACCAATATAAATCTCCTCCTCAATTTCCAGATCAACAGCAACATAGCCATAATAGACCTCTCTATATCACAACTGTGCCTCTGGTTGACACAACCAAGCTTGAAAGCTTCGACTCCCAAAATGAAGCGTACGAATCCCCCATTATTTCTTCACAAATTATCGAACTGAAGTCATCCAATAGTGACGAAGATCATACACTTATATATGATTCTGACGACAAACCAGATAGCTTTAGAGAAGATTTGGCAAAATATTACCCCAAACTAATAGTGGAAGAACCTTCCAATTTGCGAGTTAAGCATGATTACAAGCTCCCTAACTTGAACCTCAAAATTGTTAGAAATGATTATTTGAAAGTAGTTACATTACAAAACTTGTACCTACAACTTGGGGTGCCGTTTGAACTATGGGGTATTTATATTTGTCAGAACTTAAGTGAAGAACTAATTGCTTCCTACTTGCAGTTGAGCGCACCTCCTAGTTGGTACGATGTGATGTATCTATTATTTGCTAATCAAGATATGTTTATTAATAATGCATTGAAGATTAACTCATGGACGCAATTTCGACCACATTCATCTCAGTCCATCCATGAATTCCTTTACCAATTTAAGCAGAGAGTCGAATCTACTAGATCAGAAAATCCATTTGAAATTGAAAAATCAATCATTATTAGTTTGTTGAATCCTGGACTAATTTCTCCAGAATTCAAATTGCAATTGAAGGCTCAATCGGATAGAGAAAAATTCTATCATATAATACTTACACAGTTCCCTGATACGATGACGTTTCAGACTTTACAAACTGAAATATAATCGGCCATATTTAGTGTCTCAAGTGTAATGCAACTAAATAGTAGCTTCAAAATATACGATTTTCAGTTCCAATTATAGTCATATATTGTGATAATCTATACTAGAGGTACAAAGAGAATTGAAACGTAGACAAATCGATAATTTGTTATTTTGGAAATATAAACTATTCTGCCTAGTTTACATTCAGGTGGTACTAACTCAATTTCACTTCGTCGTTTTTCGAGTCTCGTTGTTAATCGGTATTACGAACTACAATCATATTGAATCGTATCATTCTATTATTCCATACATAGATACTGAACTTGTAATCAATACATAGCTCATAAATAAATAATATTTTTATAAAAGGGTAAAATCATTAAAATTCATTGTAAATTGAACAATCAATTTATTCTTTAAGAACAACAGAAGCAGCACCCATACCAGTACCGATACACATAGAAGTGATACCAAATTCACCTGGTTTTAATAATCTCAAGATGGTAGCGTATTGTCTAGCACCAGTGGCACCTAATGGGTGACCAAGGGCAATGGCACCACCGTTTGGATTGACTTTTTCAAATGGAATACCAACGGTTTCAATAGAGTAGATAGCTTGAGCAGCGAAAGCTTCGTTAATTTCGTAAACGGCGATATCGTCAACTTTCAATCCGGTTTTCTTTAAGACATCTGGGATGGCGTAAGCTGGACCAACACCCATGATTTCTGGTGGAACACCAACAGAAGAACATTGGATATATTTAGCTTCAATCTTGTAACCGTGTTTTTCGGCAACAGATCTTCTCATCAATAAGACGGCAGCAGCACCATCGGTAACTTGGGAAGAGTTACCAGCGGTGGTAGAACCGTCAGCTTTGAAAGCTGGTCTGATTTTACCTAAACCTTCAGCAGTGACACCTGGTCTAACACCTTCATCCTTAACGGCGGTGATGGTTTTGAAGGAGTCTTCATCATCATCGTCGGCGATGAAAGATTCAATTGGTAAAATTTCGTCGTTGAATTTACCGGTGGAAATGGCGACACCAGCCTTTTGGTAAGATTTAGCAGCAAAGGCGTCTTGTTTGCTTCTTGGAATGTTGTATTTAGCAGCAACGTTTTCGTTGGTGATACCCATTGGAATCAAACATTTGATCATTTCTGGGTCTTCTTGCATGTGAACGTCAACTTTAGGAATAGATTGTGGACCATAGTTGGTAGACATGGATTCAACACCAGCACCGATACCGACATCGATTTCACCAGTCTTGATCTTGTTGGCAATGTCAGAAATGGCCATTAAACCAGAAGAACATTGTCTGTTAATAGCAACAAAAGCAGATTTGTAAGGAATACCGGCAGCTAAGACAGCACCTCTGTGTTCAGAAGCACCGGCAGCACGGTTTAAAACGTTACCGACAGCAACGTCTTCAATAAGGTTGACATCTACACCAGTTTTTTCAATGAATTTTTCCAAGAATTTGGACAAGACGTAGTCGGAACCAACGTCTTTGAAGGAACCTTTACCACCCTTAGCTAAAACAGTTCTGTAGGCAGCAACAATGACAACATCATCAGGGTTCTTTTGTAAAAGAGCTTGTTTGGAAGATCCGTTGAAGAATCCAGATAATTGGTTTAATCTATCCATTATAAATTAGTATGAAGATAATAAATAATTATTAATAATTAAATAAATTAATGTAGGCGATTATGTTCCTTATATAGTGCAGATCACAGGATAATGCGGAGGAGATGCCGCTGATATTACCGAGGGTAACTACCAGTGCGACCTGGAGGTAGAGTGAGGGAAGGGTGCGAGGAGAGTGGGAGAGAGGCGATGAGCGGCAAGTGAAGGTGGATAGTGGATGGAGTAGTTTGCTAGAGGGTGATGGGCTATAGATATCGCTGATATGATGGTGGGTAATGGGGTTTGCTGTGGTCCATGTGTAGCTTCTTCGAGATGTTCTTTTGGTATATGCATGCAGCTTATCGTTATCCGCGGTCACAGCATGGAAGCAGTCGCCGTCGTCCCCGCTAAGCTTCCGCCGACACATGAAAGCATTGTACCGACAGGGCTCGAGGCACGGATATTTACACTGACAAATCAGCAGCACTGGTCCAATGGTCTAGCATACGACACATCCATTCTTCCATGCCCACCATCCCTCTGACTTTTGTTGGAAACAAACCTGGAGGTCACATGGTAGCGCTGCGTGACCATTTTATGCGTGGAGACAAGGTCATTGGCAGCGGTTAAGATCATTGGTGGCCGTCGATAGACTATTCTAGGGCACAATGTGGTCTTGGAACCAGCTAGAAGACCAACGGGCTACTTGTACTCGGTCCAATTATTCACCGGCGTGCTGTTACCCCAGATCTCAAATTTTCATATGGTAGCGCCAATAATTTTAATTACTGACTTGGTAAATTAGCCTGCAAAAGAATTGACATGTGATTCGGTGTTTGCTTGGGGTTTCTTTGCAGCGCCAGCGTACGGTGCTACCGTTGTAGCGACACGGTACCGTTGCTGGGGCGCTATTCGCACTCGTGAGGCTGGTACCCACGGTTTAGTAGGCTGTAGCAATGGAAATGTAGCATGCTCTTTATATCTTCTACAATCACCTTTCCTCATGTGGTAGTTAATAGCTAAATAATATCCTAGAACCAACTCTTTATAGCATATAGCTTATTTGCGTATCCCGGATAGAACTATTATCGAGTCAACCATGTTTTTTTCGCTTTCCATTGTTTATCATACTCATTGTCTTCTTATCTTTATTATCTTCTTTAGAGGGTATAGACTTTCTTATGCTAAATGCATGATAAGTCATTGTTATTCATTGCAAACTTGGAATTTTACAACCATCACATGAATGGAGCTCGTTCTTGTGCTTTTAGGGGTTCGTTTGGTGTTGTATTATGGATTCTGTCTATGCACTGGGGAAGGTCTCATCTCTGCCGTGTAGATTGCTGTAGATTGCTCCTCTGTTTATCCAACTACGCCGATTTGATCTCTGTCTTCTGTATCTACTTCTTTACTGCAGTGTTTAAGGATCCGTACCTCATTTCTACGATTATTTACTTCAATTCACTCTCTACAATTAAAGCAATTATCTTACTTGCTACATTTCTCAGTCTTTAATCATTTTGTTGCTATTGCTACAATTTTCAATCTTTCATCATTTTATTGCTATCTATCTTATTACAATTTTCATGACTTTGCTATCTTAAACATTCTACTTGATATTGTGTCTTAATATGATTTCAATCATAATCTCCCCAAACAAACTTTTCACCATTGGACAACTATCAAATATTTTTATTCTACTTGATACTCTCAATTACATATTCTACATTTCCCAATTACCCAATCTAATCTTCCTTCTCAAACGAGAATATACCAATAAATGGCTCAAGATTATCTGGCTTTCCTTCGGGACACTTTCCTCTGAATATTAACGAAGGAACTTCATTTTCGTCTCGTGCTGGAGGTTGAGTAAGATCTGGTGGGTTTTCTCCATTGAATATCTTAGTAAAGTCTATTCTTAACATGTCCTCCTCATCAACTATAACATACAACTTGTAGTTCTGGTTTATCAAATCTTGGGCATCGTTATAGTGGACATAGCCCTTGGTGGACCCGGTAATCAACCCCATGGTAGAACCAATACCAGTCAAATTGGTGCCTTCAATCTTAATATACATCCCCGATAATCCAAACGGTGAACAATGTATCTCCAAGTCTGCTGCATTCGCATACTGGAACGTCAATTCCTTTTCTTCACTCATAGTTCGCAAAAACTACTTTTGTTAAAAGATTGCCATATATTAATTCATTGTTCAGCATTTGGTATATCCACAACATTAAAATACGAGCGATTTACGATTTTTCAAATATTTAATTTATTCATCAATTATGAAATGGTATATGTTGGTTCTACTGGTGGGTTGTTTATTGGTGTTATATTTACATATGTTGTAGTAGTGGTACTGTTTCCGTATTGAAAACAGCCATTTTTCATTGTATAGACCGCTCCGTATATATTAATAAGCCTGTGTAGATTGCATATGTTTCAAGTCGTTAGTCAATTGCATCCATGAAGCAAATTCTTGCGATGGCTTCAAAAATGACCCCAAGCAATTGACCAATTTGTTCATTTTCACTACTAAACTATCACTTTTGAAGTCGTACCTGGTGAAATTTGTCACCAAATTGCGCTCGTGTGCTTTGTATTGCTTGGCAAGATCGACCATTTCGTTCTCATGCAGTTGTCCTTGCTGTTTATAGAGCTTTATGATTAGATTAGTGGAAAAGTTGTTAACAATATTTATCGACATTTCCTGTTGAGGGTAACTCATTGGAATGGTGATCATGATTTCAATGTTACCGTTCTTAGACCATAATTCCGGAACCTCTTGAGAATTACGTATTGGTATGACCATTTTGTACTTGTTTTCCGTCGCAGATTTCTTAAATAGACTCACTGGTAGCTTATCAACCATACTATTAACTAATTTATTTCTTTGTAGTAATATTTCTGGTGCGATCTGGGTATTTATAGGTGATGGAGATCTTATTTCATTTGTAGACTTGCTGGTGCTGACGCTGGTACTGACCACGACTGGCTCAGGCTTCTTTTTCACTGTTTTGATAAATTTGATCGTTTCTCTCTTTTCTTGCTTCAAGAAAAATTCAAGATATTTATCCAAGGTTAAAAATTGTGATTTTAACGATGATCCACTAACCAACTCTACAGGTTCCTCTTCTATTAAATATGGCACCTTCATTAATGCAAATTTTGCAATATTAGCAAAACCAATTTCGATATTGGCAGCGAATCCTCGAGGAATATTATCATTTAAAAGCACAATCTTAGGTACCACCTTGGGGTATTTTTCTGGAATAGATAAATTGATTTTCAACAAATCTAAATCGAAGGGGAAATCAGGGTCTGAAGGTTTCATCACAAACGAAATATAGATGGTTGATTGTGGGTGATTTTCTATGAAATGCAAAAAGTATTTTTGGAGATGGGACAACCGATTGTGGTTAGGATAGTCATCAAAATGGTGAGGATGTTGTTGTAATAATGCTCTGATTTGCTTTAAAATCATACTTGTAGGCGACCCATTGATGGTTACCGGTTTGAATTGTTTAATAAGACTGGAGATTTCTAAGAATTTAGGGTTCCTAGTTAATGGTTTTGTTTTAGGAGGGTTGGATTTAGGGTTTCTCTTTTTCTTTCGTTTATCGTTTCTAGCCTTGGTATTGTCAGTTCCTACTGTATTTCCACCACTAACTGGTTCAGGAGTCGTAGTATTTGTAGCATTATTGCTTTCTCTAACTGTATTTACTGTATTTGACATTTGGCCAATTTTGTACTTAAAGACTATATGAAAATTTTCTAGTATGAGTAACCAATTTAGATAATGAAATAAGAAAAGAATAAATGTCAGGGTAACGAAAAACCAAAAACGAATTCAAGATGATGAGCAGAGATAAAGAAAAATCATTCACGAAATATTAAAAACGCACAAGAGTAGCGAAAAGTTCAAGTTTTAGCAAAAGTTGAATTTGCAGTAAAAAGTGTATGCTACCAAGTAAATTGCATTGTGAAGTGTATATGATATATGGTACAAATCAATCTTATCAAGTATACTTTTAAATACTTGATTGTTAATAAACCGGCAGGAATTCAAACTGATGGTTTTACTTACAATAGTTTATTACCACAACTAAGCAAATTATTCAAAGCATTGCATCCCAATAAGTTAACGCCTGATAAGTTCCAATTAGTTCAGAGGTTAGATAAGTTTGTTACTGGTGGATTGCTTGTATCTCGAGATGAGAAATTCACAAAGAGAATTAACAAATCATTAGCTGGTAATTCGACTAGTCTTTCGGTTACCAGAAGATATGTGGGATTGATTCCGTTAACGAAATCCATGGCAGAAACACACGATGGCTACGGTGTAATCTGTGGTGATATCGATGCCATTAAAGATCGTACTAAGGAAATTGTTTCCTATAACGCAGAAACTAAATACAAGCTATTGTCACATTTGAAACTATCTCCTACAAAGAAACAAATTCGAAATTATGGAAATTTATATCATCCAAACCATCGCATTTATCCTATCATTCTTGAATTGACTACGGGAAGAAAAAATCAGATTAGAGATCATATCTTACAAGCTTTCGAAGTGCCGTTGTTAAACGATGATAAATTTTCTAGATTTAAATTCATTTCCCACAAGAATGACAATGGTGGTAATATTAATAGTGAAATATTCAAATCGAACCAAATTGGCTTGCATTCGGCCTACATGAAATTGACTAGCAGTGGAAAGGTTATTGAAGAACTTACATTCCCAGTGCATGTGGTGGAAGATAGAGAATTATGGTCTGGGTTTGTTGACGAAGAAACGGGAGAATTGCTGGAGCATTTGAAAGAAGAGCTCCGGCAGTTCAATCCTCCGATTGATGAAGAGAAAACAGGGGTGGATATTGGAAAGAATATTACCACGCCAGCTACAACTAGCGATGCATAGACCCTGCTATCATGAAGAGAGATGAACTATTGATATAGCAGACTGTATAAACCAAAATAACCCCAAACTGCTGCAACTACACGATACGATTTTAAGCTGATGTTGGTCTATTTCACTCCACTTCACTCCATTACACTACGGGGACCTTGATACAAGCAGCAGGTAAGTATGGCTGTCTCTGTTCCAACGTATAGTACTACACCTTAAGTATGGAGTTACCGCCTAAAACGTATCTTGTGCAATATTTCCAAATTCGTGAAACTTGAATTTTTCACACAAAAATCTCCAAACAGTCGTTAACCTAGCATATACGATCTATACTCGACACATCACTATCACCATCTGAGGCTCTAGCTGCTTGTGCTTCCTCCACCTTCTAGGGCATGCTCCAACCGTCTTATCAGATCTCATCGCATCACGTGCTTGTTGCAATTACTGTGGATATGATTACGATTGTACCGTCAAACAGTAGCCAACTGTTCCTGTCAACGGTCTAATCGTTTCAACTTGGTCGCTTGTTGCTTTTGCATCTTTTGTTTGTTTTTTTCCTTCAAGTTTTCACCATGGTTTCCACCAAACCTATGCGATCCAGTGTGGCTTGCGAATTGTGTCGAAACTCTAAGTTAAAGTGTCTAAATAATAACGACAACTCGCCCTGTCACCGTTGTAATTTGCACGGTCTAGAGTGTGTCTATACCTTGAAGAAGTCTCAGCTCAAAAAGAAACGTTTGAAACGGTATATTGATTGTTCTAAGGAAATAGTACCGGAGAAAGACAACCAAACCACCTACAATGTAATACTACCGGACAAGCAGTCGCTCATAGAGGTAGCAGAGCTCTATTTTGACAACCAGTACAAGGGTATTTTCCCTATAATTCACAAGCCGTACTTTCTATCCTTTCTAAGAAGCGATGAATTTGACCCAGAAACATATATGAAGGTATACTATACCAACTATTTCAAGGGTAACTACACCATTTCTTTGCGTTATCCCGACCCGGTGATTATATTGGCCATTCTCGCCTTATGTGCTCGTTTGCACCCTACTTTGCCGAAGCTATATGGAGAATTTTCTGAGGTAGACTCCCCAGAAGCCTTCACCCCAAGCTTCCACAATATGAATTACAAGCAGGTGGACAATAAGGACAACAACGCGGCGTCAAATGCGTCGAATTACTTTGGTTGGCACGCTAGACGTATCTTGAAGGAAGTGTTTGATAGTCCTACCATCCAGAGAGTACAGGCTCTAACGATTTTAAGTAGTCACGAATGGGGTGAAGGAAATGCTTCGCGAAGCTACTTGTACGTGGGGATTGCTGCCAGAATGGCACTTGTATTGGGCTTAGGATCGGAGGAAGGGCTCTACGACAGCAAGCACGATTCGCAGTTAGATGAGTCTGCACGGTTCATTTCTGTAGAAAGTAAACGTAGAACAATGTGGGCCGTATATATGATGGACCGGTGTAACTCGCTGGGGCGAGAACGGTCGTCTTGTATTCGTCTAGACGAGATCCATATCAAGTTGCCTTGTGAAGAAAAAGACTATATGATTGGAAACTTTCATCTGGAGTCGTTAACGGTTCCACAGGTGGTGGAGTACATGAATGATCCCGTGAAGCGTCCTTTGTTGGCTAAGACGTCGTGTGTGGGGTTTTTGATTGTGCTCTTGGAAATATGGTCCAAGATAGCTAAATGGGCCGGAGAACTGGGGGGTAGAATGGAAAAATTACCCCCATGGGAGAAAGAAAGCACCTACTACAAGCTTTCTAAAGAGCTAGATCTCTTTGTAGCTGGCCTACCTATGCATTTGCAGTTTTCCAAGTTCAACCTTGAAGCCCACATTGCAGACGGATCTGCAGCCGATTTTGGGTATTTCCACGGTTTATATTACATCTGTCGTATCTTCCTTTGTCGGGAATACTTGTTTTGCTCACCAGAGTCGTTTCCCGACGCTTGGTTCCCCCAGTTGACCCGGTTGTTACTCCTGTCCATTGATGATCTTGTGCACATCAGTAGAACATTGATGCCACTTAATCTCATGGTGATAGCTCCATTTACAGGGTTTCAGGTGTTCACTGCTGCGGCTACCAGTCTCTATTTCAACGCATTTCCAAGTAAGTTTCTTGAAAAGGCAGTGGATAATACTACGAAGGTAAAAGAAAAGTATAAGCAACTAGCAGAAGAGTCTATAGAGCAAATATTGACCTGGAGACGGTACTGGGGTTTAGGCAGAAGTTGGTACGAGAACTGCTGGAAGTTGAAAAATGCTTTTGAGACCTTTTCGCGTGGTAGACCAGCAGCCATAGAGGAGGATGATACGGTGCAACATACGTTAAGAGATTATGGTAATGGTAAGGTTCAGGAAGTTTACAAGCCCGAGTACGTGCATGATTCAAAGAAAAACATGCTCATCCTGAGCTTACTTATCAGCGAGACTGATTCTAACCCCAGAGATGCGCACCTATCTATACCAGAATTGCTGAGCCCCGATTTTGCAGCCATAGGGTCTCCGGCGCTAGATTTTATGAGCAATTTGGATTTCAGTGTGTTTACAGGGTGGGGTGAAACTATGAAAATGAAGAACGAGAAGTGTATAGATATTTGAGCTTTTCTTTGTGTAAGAGTTTATATATTAATAAAGACTTTTTGAACAATTTGCAAAAAAATGGCAAAATTAACTTACATGGTATTACAGGACTGTGCATGAAGATGAATCGAACACAATTAAGACAAACACTCCGATCTTTCAAGCATAAGGTATTACAATCACAGTAAGTTTCTCTTTAATCCTACTTTTAGTACTAACGTTAATAATATTAATTCTATAAAATCTATAATTATCTTCTATGATGATTTCCTTTAATTGTCCGATATTATGCACAGCTAAGATCTGGCTTGGATTTAGAAACCACTCGAAGGAAACAAATGAAAAATGCAATTGCCATACAAATACTGGACAGTAACTGAGCTAAACGAATAGCATTGGCGTAATCATTCAAAACGAGCCCTTTGATCGATTCTGGTAAAGTATATATGTAGTCACTAGACTTGGAGATCTTCTTCACTATTTTAGCTATTTGATGGCCACTTAAGAGTCCTGTTTTTTCTAAATCGCTCCTAACCTTGACGTTTAAGTAACCTTGAATAATGGCAGAAATACTACTTACACCAAAAACCCCACCAATACTTCTTGATAAATATATAGTTGAAGTAGAGGTAGCTTGGTGTTCTGGACCATAAGCAAAGATGAAGGTGAATAATGAACTGGGGTATGCCATACCTTGGCCCAAGTTTGCTGGAAGCAAGAGAATATTAATCAACCAAGATGGAGTATCTGGTACAATCAAAAGACTCAAGAAATTCCCTATAGCCATGGTTAAGGTTCCTGTTATTACTAAACTTTGCAACAAGTTGTATTTGTTCATTAAGATCCCAGTAGCTATACCCCCAATCGGAGTGGCTAGAGAAGGAATAGCTAATCTTAAACCTGCCGAAGAAGGCGAGTCGTCAAGAACAATCTGAAACAATAATGGCAAGGCAAACAAGTATGCGTAAGCACATAAGCCCAATAAAAAGTTCTGACCTAGTAAAAGTACAGTAAATAAACTCTTGAATCTCTTTACAGGAATAATAGGATTGGCGGTGGTGTACCATTCTATGTGAATAAACCATACTGTCAATGAACTTGCTACAAAGAAGATCAACCATAAACGGTAATCGTTCCATTCGATCTCATTTCCACCGAGGGTTAATACCAACAAGTGTAAAGTTAACGAAGTTACCAACACTAGGGCACCTTTAAAATCGATTCTACCAAGAACTTCCGGGGTCAAAGTATGGGCTTCGAAGCCTGGTTGATTCTGAATGAACTTGTATCCAATACTAATACTCATTATCGCAAGTGGTACTTGTGCTAAGAAACACCATCTCCAGCCAAAGTAGGAGGAGATAACTCCTCCGGTGGAAGCACCACAAATGGCTCCAAAGCCGAACAATAAGTTCTGACAGGCTTGGAATAATCCTCTTTTACGGGGATAGACTATATCGGAATTGACAATAGTTGACAAGGTAATCAAGCCACCACCACCAATTCCAGTAATTGCTCTGGAAATATTTAAGGTAAAGATATCGGGTGCAATAGAACAGCCTAAACATCCTATACCAAAGAAAGCAGATGCAGCAAAAGTACATTTACGTCTTCCTATAACATCAGAGATCGAGCCATATAAAGGTTGAAAAGCAGTACAGGTAATCAAGTAAGAAGTAGTGATCCAAGAAGCCAAGTTTGCTTTACCAAACTGGTTACCAATAGTGGTGTATGTAGAAGCGGTGACAGTACCGTCAAATCCTGATAAGAAGACGTTTGTTAACAAAGCTACTTCTATCCAAAAGAAATGAGGTACCTTACTAAATCCTGTTTCTTGAGGAGGGGAGGGATCTATAGACTGATAACTAGGGAAAGAGTCGTTTGCATCAGAGCCACCTCCTTGTAGGAGAGAACTTGAGTCCTCTCCGACTAGTTTAGTAGTTTCATCGCTAGTTATTAATGACATCAACTGAGATGAGCGATGGAGAAGAAATTTAATAAAGAATAATATTATCTGTCTTAGCCGTGTGAAAATTGCTCGCTAGCTTCGAACTGTCAAGTTTGATCCACAGTCAACCTTAATGCAATTGGTACAAAAAGGTGCAGAAGACAATAGGGCTTTATTCGTAAACCGCGGTCATGCTACAACCTCTGCTTCCTATAACGGTATATCCTCATAATACTCTATGTATGTCCAGTATATAAGGATCATGCTTATTTTACTAAATAATCCTTATCTATGATTGTCCGGCACTTTGCTGTTTGTCTATTATCAGGGACAGCAACCCAAGCCACCACTGAATCGAGGTAGCATGATAAGAGAAAGTAAGTTTCGTGTGGACTATCATGTTTTGACACCAGTGGTTATGTTACACGTGCAAATGTCTAATAAGTTACTATGGTTGCAAAATTGCATAAATGCGATGCTGCAGCTATAAAATACTAGTGCAGAAAATATAGTTATATTTAGCCCAGTGATTTGGTCCAATTTAATCATGCATCGCTTATTTGTTACACTTTTTTGAACGCCCTCGGGTTACTTTTCCCCACCTACAGCCTTATTTGCACCGTACGTACGATTAAATTCCCAGTTAAGACGCTACAATTTCCGGCTTTCGACGGCATCTGCACAATTAAATATATTTTCTAATTAAACACAATATTAAATAGGCCCTAGGCAAAATATCTCAATGGTATTGCAACGCGAATCTATTCAGTTGCAGCAATTTGGGCTGCAGTGTCAAGAACAGATTTCTTTAAGTCAATAAATTCGAAACCAAGAGCTTTTCTAGATACTTCATTGTTGATGGTATCAACTTCTGGTCCTTGGGGAACTTCTGGTAATTTTCTGTTTGGGTAGGCTGCTTTCAAAATTTCAACAATATCGTGCACAGTGAAATAATTACTAGAAGCAATTAATCTTTGCTGCAAATTCTTTTCAAATGCAATGATATGAGCTTTAGCGACATCTCTAACATCGACAAATGATGCATCTAAAATTGGCAAAGTTGGTTCCCCTTTAGAGAAAACACTGTTGATAATTTCAGATGATACGTTAAGGGTGTCTTTCACATCATCATCAAAAGCTTGTGGACCAAAGACGAAACTTGGTAAAACGGTAGCAAATCTAAAGTGTGGCTTTTCGGTTTCGACAAAATCCCAAGCTGCTCTTTCAGCAGCAGTTTTGGATAAAGTGTAGGCCAATGCACCACCGCCAGCAGCAATAGCATCTTCTTCAGTAACATCATTCCAGGAGGTTTCGTCATAAGTTGGTTGAGGTGCGTGAGTCTTCCACACAGAAGCTACAGATGAGGTTAACACGACATTTTTAACATTTTTCCCGTATTTGTTAATTGCAGATAAAGCATTCTTGGTACCTTTAACAGCAGGGTTAACAAACAGATGAACATCACCACTTAAAGAAATTGGCGAGGCAGTATGAAGGAATACAGTGATTTCAGGGTGGTCTGCAATGACTTTAAAAGCATCAGGGTCTTCAAGATCAGGAACAAGCACATAAGAGAAATGGTCGCTATTGAATTGCTTCTTAATAGCATCCCCTTTAGCAGCAGTTCTAACTGAACCGATAACTTTATAGTTTTTCTCTAATAATTGAGAAATAATTTGTTTGGCAATAAAACCGTTAGCACCAGAAACAAAGACAGTAGTAGACATTTTTATAGATATTTATTTATTAACTTTAATAAACTAAAGAATTGATTAAAATTGACCCTTGGCAGGGTTATTACCTCCTTATATAGTGCCAAATTAGTAAAGGCATGTCATGGGCCCAAGGCATCTATTTGCGTGTTGCGCATGGTAGAGATTGTTTCGGAAAATTACCAATGGGGAAGGTGGAATTTAACTCCGGAAAAAGATTATCGCCGAAATGCATAGAACACAGAGAACACCATCCAAATAAAATCATAGCCGAAGAATGGATCAGCAATGGATATTTGCAATGCTCCAATAGGCATTCCTATGCATCCGAAGGCAAAGGTTCAAGTGAAAGGATTCATTGTCAATTCCTGACCAGCAGTGCCCAAAATTTTTAATGGCGCAAAATATTCAGGAAAACCTCCTACAATGCTTGGAACATAGGTGAAATCCCACCACACTTTGGAAGCAACCCCCGGTACAACATACATTTCACTTCCCCGATTTGGCAACACTTACTATCGCCATTAAGAGCTGCACACAACCCGGGGATAATGGTCACGTGTGCCATTGTGCGATGAGCCAACACCATTTTGTACTAACAAAGTTAAACTGCGCAAGAGGTTACATTGAGAGCAATGGCACTTCCATACCAATTAGAGCTTACGGTGCCGTTTGAAAGCGATCGGCAGGCTGTGATTGCCAAGAACACGTTGTCGCCAGATCCAATATTGCGAGTGGACGAATTAACCGTTGACTACACTACCCAAGGCAGTGATCTTAAATGTAGGTTCAATGGTGTTAGCAATAGAGTTATCAGAGTTGCAATCAGTAATGTTATTGATAATATCAAGACTATCGTAGACACTATGGATGAGTTTGATAACAAGAAGAGTGAAATCTTTCACTAGATGTACACCACCAATCACTGGAGAGATATCTACATGGGTGTGCCACTATGCTCTGGTAGATTTTCGACGAAATGGTTCTAAGTCGCACTAATAGGCTCTAGAAGCGCGAAGCGAATACTTTAAAATTTGCATGGTATAAGACCAGGTATTAGATTTTCGCGCTATCTACAGAAGATACGGCGTACTAGTTGTCAGAAAAGCTCTTTGCTAGCACTTGGTAGTTTTCTTGGTGGTTAACGGCCACTTAGTGGTAGAGTCTACCTCGAGGTCAATATTCTATATACAGGACTATATCTCATGAAATTTGGTTAAATATTGATTGTTTTGAGTCCAAATTGCACCGTAGCCACCACACTAGTTATATTTCGTAGTAGAAATCAATACAAACGTTTTTAAGGAAACTTTTCTCTGTAAATTTATAATATATTCCTCTACGATAGAACACCAGACAATATTTTAGTGAGAAAATCATTAGTGCGAAAAAAATTGTAAAAGTATCTTCAATAAACTATCCATTTTCTTGGACCACACCAGAATGATACCGAAAACACAGTTTGCGCTGCGAAGTTTGCAGCGCGTATCATATCGGTCATTATTTAAGAATATCAAACAAGCTTCGCAAAAATTGGACAAAATGAACCAATTGAAATCAGATAGTGAGAATTTCCATCACGAATACTCTATTCGACCAGATACCTATGCCTTCAAAGTCGATGCCTCAAACGAAAAAACAACAAGTTTGACGCGAAAGTCGACTAAAGACACCAACGAACCACAGCCTGAGGTCAAATCTCACCCTTTGCAGAAGAGTAACTCGGATTATCAACATTTCAATTTAATTGAATTCATCTACAAGTATTCAACCAATTACCCATTTGGTAGCAAATCTCCCCAGCAAGTATTCAACCAGTTTCCATTGACAAATTCGGAAAAACTAGCTCGATTGAAGCATCGTCCTACCAAATGCAAAATGTTAGTGTCTGATTTTATCGAAGACTCTTTATATAACCCAAACTATGGTTATTTTTCAAAGGAAGTGGAAATTTTTCATTCAGAAAAGCCATTTGATTATAACAACATAGAAGATATCGATGAGTTCATGGATAACTGGCAAAAAGCGTACGCAAAATACGACGAGATTAACCCCAAGATTAACCAAACGAAACAACAATTCACCGAGATTGTTAACAACTCAAGCGATAAAAAGCAAAGTAAATCGAAGTTTGTTCAACGGGCAAAGACAATCCAGAAACAAGACGCTGCGGTTGTCAAAAGTGGGAACTTTAATTCTCGAAAATCTATTCAATTATGGCATACCCCAACCGAGTTGTTTCAACCTTATTATGGAGAAGCAATTGCGAGATACTTATTGGTAAACTATAAACTTAATGGAACATATCCTTACGAAGACCTCATTATTTATGAAATGGGAGGAGGGAATGGTACGTTAATGTGTAACATTCTTAGCTATATTAAGACTAATCAACCAGATGTCTATGCCAGAACCAAATATAAGATTATAGAAATTTCTTCTCAATTGGCTGAAAAACAATTTGAAGCTGCTTTGAATAGCAAGTTAATTAGCCAAGGTTTAGATGCTTCCAAGTTAGAAATCATCAACAAATCAATATTCAATTGGAATAAAGTTGTTGACCAACCTTGTTTCTTCATTGCTCTTGAAGTGTTTGATAATTTTGCGCATGATTTGGTGAGATATGACAATATCACTGGTGAGCCATTGGAGGGACAAGTGTTAGTTGATGAGCATGGTGATTTCTACGAGTTCTTCACTCCCCAATTATCCTATTATACCAATGCTTTCTTACAATTACGTGAACATGGAGATTTCTCAATTTTGAATGCATCAAATACTCTTTCTGGGAAGTTGGAAACTTTAAAGAGTACTATTCCATTCGTTGAGAAAGATCACATTCATCCTTTACTCCAATCCTCAACTAAATTAAGATGGAAGCATAGCTTGTTGCCTTTCAAAGATAATTTGACCCCTGGGGAATTCATTCCAACTAGATTATTACAATTCTATAATATTCTTAAACATAAATTCCCCAATCATTCCTTGATCAGTTCCGATTTCCATTATTTACCGAATGCTGTCAAAGGGTATTACAATGCTCCAGTAGTTCAAACAATTTTACAAGATAGAATGGTTGATGTGTCTACTTACATGACTTATCAGGGTTATTTCGATATCATGTTCCCTACTGATTTTGGAGTCGCATCTGATTTATATAAACAAGTCACTGGTAAAGTCCCCAGAGTTGAATCCCACCGGGAGTTCTTAGAGCAATGGGCTAATACGGAAATAACTACTACAAAGGCAGGGGAAAATCCAATGTTGGACTTTTATACCAATGTTTCCTTTATGGTCTCTTAAACTCATAATGTGTTACATTCTTGTAAATACGATAATATAAAAGTACATTTTCCTACAATTATTTCATTATTCACATATTCCATAAACCTTTATAAACCTAAACACCCAGAGAGCCCCCTACCTTGAATAAAGTAACCTAATAATTAAAAATAAAGTAACACCAATTTCGTGCTACTTGTAGCAAAGAAAATGGGTAACTTCCCTTACCTATTTCTGTATCAAACAGAATAGTAGAATACATTAGCAACGATAGTGACATCAATACTCCACCAAAGTAAAGTTGTCAATTTCGTTAAATGTAAAAATCGAAATTTCATAAACTTGAGAGAAATTTCTCAAAATGCTAGTTAGAACTTGTGATATCGACTAGACACGATGTTCACCTCACCATGAAGAATGGAAGTGTAAAGTTCACACATTGCATAAGTAAGTTGGCTTCAGACGAATAGATAGCATACTAGAAAGTTTATTCTATAAGTCTAAAATATAGCAATCATCATACCAAAGAACTTTTGAAACCCCCCTTTAACATACTCAATATATAAACTCAGAATGCTTTTTAAATCAACGGAAGCCAATTTGATGTAGTCTAAACAAGCTTGGTAAGTTCCCATAAAATCCCAATCGTCCACATTGACCGTTGGGGTGTTTTGAATAGGTAATGGTTCTGAAGGTCCAAATGCTTGATAAATATAACATCCCAAAACTGTAGCTGCACCAGATGCAAAACTTGCCCCAAGACCAATACCTAAAGTAAAGCTGGCAAACAACCAAAATTTTGACGAAGCTACATTATCTTCTTTACAATTTTCAAATCCATCGCTCTTACTCTGAAAAAGACTTTTAAGAATATTATAAATCATCGTCAAATTAGAAAACTTGCCCGAAATTTGCAAAGGATCATTATATTGAGCCGATTCAGACAAATCCAATTTGAATTGACGCTCTATTGACTTATAATCCTTTCTGGTGGAAACAGTTAAACTGGAATACATGGTTGAATATTGCAGATTCAGTTCATCCAACTGACTGAATTGCAAATTAATGAACTTTTCACATTTGAGTATCATAGACTCACTCGTTAAAGACGAAGTTTTCCAAATTTGATATGGTTTAATTAAATTAATTAAATCAAATAAATTGATGAAATAATTAACTGTCATCATATTAATAATGGTTAGTTTGGGAATCAAGTTCTGATTATCATTGAATATATTCGATAAGAATTCAAGAAACAACTTTGACCCATCATTAATAATAAAGATCAAATCGGCGTCTTTGATAAGTTTTGTGTTAATAGATCTGAATTTGCTTTTCTTGCCCCTTGATTTTTTCGATAAATTGAAATGGTTTATATTGAACGCATCAAACTTTAAGTCGTGGTTCAAAGTATCAACAAATTGAATTATTTCTGACGTGGAGTTTGAAGATAAAATACAAATTTGGAATGGCTTGAAATTCACAGAGCCATCAGTTACGCTCATCTGCGGCATAACAAAGGTAGGAGAGTCGTCATCATCTACTAGAAGGTCTTCCAACTCGCTCTCTTCATCTGTTTCAAACACCATTACCGAGTGTTTACTTGGTAATACCGCCAAATCGCGCTCATCGTCGGAAGTATTCGATAGAATCAGCGACGTAGGTGGAAGTGGTGAATTATTACGAGCACTGCTCAATTTTGGCGAGTTTAAATTAGTCGATATTGGCAACGATAAATTGGGCGAGTTTATATACCGCGAGCTGAATTTGGCAGTGGAAATGTCTTGCCAGCTCGATAAACTGAAGGAAGGGTCCAATAACGGCGTGCCTTCTCTAGTGAATGGATCGGGGATATAGTCAGGGATATTGAAGTCCAAATCAGGATTAGCCAAAGCATTTAGAATGGACGAGTGTGAGCAAAATACCTTTCGGCTCAATTGAACCTGGCTGCAGTTATCGAACGTATCAGAGTCGTTAACTCCTTCTGGCTGTGGTATATCTTGATTGGGATCTATCTTATCAAAAGAGGATGCTGATAAGGGAACTCTATGGTTTTTGCGGCAGTTTTGCAGCAATTTTGCCAGTTGATTGCATGAAAGCGTGGGGGGATGTTTGGGGGCAATGGTTGTATTAAGAGTATCATTTACTACGTTAGTTATATTTGGCTGGTGATCAAGTTGCGCTTTATCAGGGCTAACTCTATCAGATTTGGTCAGTTTATCATGAAACTTCTTCTGCGTGTTTGTGGCATCTCCGCCAACAATATTACCCGAGCTGAGCTGATTGATCATCCTAAACACTCTATTGTTTGCTGACTTTATGAAAAACAACAATTTAATCGCTGTATAAACGAGGGGATACCGTTTCCTATCACTAGAGAAAATTGGTTGGCGCACGACCGTGTCTAACGGGAGTTATTTGAGACTTGGGGCAAGGGGAGCCGCGGTCAAGATGTCGTGGGGTAGTTTCTGTTATTACGGTAGTACAGTTGCTCGAGTTTGAGCGAAAATACGCTTGTTCTACAATATTGTCATGGTGTCAGTTCAAGATATTATTTATATGCGCACAGATAAGAAGTCCGGTGAAACCATGCAAAAGTATTGCAAAAAGTCACCACAGACACCTCGTGTATAGCAGGATGATATATATACTACGCTGGTGAGCAAGGATACTCATACATTGTCCGTACCTGGCACTTGTTCTCTGGAAGGCAAATAGTGTGGTTTCGTCTTCCCCTGCCGACCTGTATATAACCTGCGTCAGATAAGGAACCCTAAATCTCAAAGTAGTAAATTGTTTAAAAGCGTCAGCACCATCCATAGCGTTTTCGAGGTCACTTGGTCTGACTCATCAATTCCCAAGTCTACACGTTTAATATGGACAATGATTAAATGTCATCTTACGACCGCGTTTATGTAGATAATAAATATATACTCGCAGGAGCAAGCGTTAGCTGGATATAGCGGTACATGGACCCATAGACAACTACAGGGGAGATAGTACCAGGCACTTGCGGCAGATTTTGTATGATTTTAGCATCATGTCTGGTAAATTCGGCATGAGCGCAAACCAATTACTTCATGACTTCACTTGGTCATCAGCTTATGTAATTTAGTGTACGAGATAATGTAATGTGGGACCGAGTAAGTATGCGTTTGAGATTGCATGTAGTATACTGTTACCAACTAGGCAGAATGGTCCATTAGTGATAGATTTACGTAGGAAATGCGTTGTAATATCGATGGTTGCTGTAACCGGTAATTTGTTATTACTCCAGTCTTCTATCATCAAAACGATACCCATGATATACAGATGATTTGAGTGAATAGATGGTATTTCTGGTGATTTTACCCTATTAGTCTTAACAACTTTTACGTAGATTGTAGATAACTTGTAGCCGTTCAGCGTAAACCTTTCGTACGTTTCAAGGGAGGAATTTCTCTTCTCATTGTGCATCAGCAAATGTTGTTCAACTATAATTGAATGTTGTTTTACTGTAATTGTACTCTAGTTTGAAGTAAATACTACCTTTTTTCCACTAGAACGCGAATCATATCGTTTCCTCTCTGTAGGTGATTAATCAGATAACTTGCTATCTATCTGATGCCCTAAAAAATGATTTAATGTGATAAATATGGTCAATTGGTGCCAATACAATACAGTTTCTTACCAACTGCAATCTCTCTTGTAAATAGCCAGTTTTATTAATTATTTATAAGTTTTTGGATCTACGTAAAATTATTTCTGGTACACATTTTGTTATAGCAAATGTTTGATGTTACACCTTATAACAACAATAAACCACCACATGCAATTAAAGCAGCTACACCACCATTATAAGTCAAGTCATTACCGTTATTCGTTGCGGTAGCAGAAGTGGCAGAAGCGCTTGGATTGACCCAATCGGTGGTGGTGGTGACTCTAGTAGTATGATCGAATCTCCCATTTACATTAGTAGATTGTGGGGATTCACCGGTTTTGGTAATAGTAAGCGTACTTTCATTATCATTAGCAGCTACAAACACCCCACTGATTATCCCTTGCAATACTAACTGACTGAACTTCATTTTGTCTTTGGAAAGAGTACAGGCATTTCACCTAATTTCATTGTGCGCTTTTCTATTGAAGGAAAAACATCACACCAAAAAAATCTTAGTTGTGTATTTTGGGACACGATTAACTTGGCGTTAAAATATGGCACCCATGATATTCATAAGAGTGTCAAAATTTTCTGAAAATTGTGTAAGATAACCAAATGAGGTGCCCAGAGTTTTGTAGTATGCTTATCGTGCTATCATGTTCTCCACACTTTGTCACCATACTCTAGTAATTTAGCCACCTATCGTAAAAGTTAATTGTGATAACTACACACTTTTCTGTGTTTGTAACGGGAAAGTGTCGTGTTTGTAACCGATCATGTTCAAATTGAGTGTTTCTTCTTTGGAAGTTGTTTTCTGCCTGAAATGGATATATCGTATTTACTTGTGATCGTTAGCCATTGAATATTTACAACCAATCAATTGCAAGAATTGTTTTAAATGCAGTAGAAACCACTAGATAGCGTAGAAAGAATCGACACATGTCATATATTGCATCATTTCAAATGCAAACGTCTCGGTTGGTTTTCTATGCGATCGTGAAGCCACATAAATTGATTCCACAGTGAGCCAAAAAATAATGTGTCAAATAATGCGATGCATGAATATGAAAATCATCATATTTGTACTCTAAGGATATACTGGCCATGGATTGATAAGGGTATAGTTTCGTCTACGTAGTCCGGTTCAACACAGTCATCACTGTAGGAGTCTTCTTTGCAACTATTTTGCTAGCTTACAAATTAAGGTTTTACTGTGGTTGCAAATGAAGACTTAGGTGCATGTCCCGACCCGAGCAGCTACAGATCCAAATTGTGGTTGCAAAATTTTTGGCTGCAAGTACCAGCCGAACCGAAACGATAGGGTTCACTTTGCATTATAAATATGATGGGAAAGTGAAGCTTTGAATTCTCGATACCCCAGAATCTACATTGCCAACAATTTGACATGACTAAATTATCTGTAGAAGAAGTTGATAAGAAATACAATCTTAGACCTTTTGTTCAAGCTCCTAAATCAAAAGCTGATATTGAACCTATTCAATTAGATGCTATTGATTTCAGTTTGCTTAAGGAAGGTGATGAGTTTAAGTCCGACAGAATTCAATTGGCCAACAAATTAGAAAACTCTTTAAGTAAGCTTGGTTTTGTTGCTATTACCAATCATGGAATTGAACAGGAAACCTATGAACACATTATTTCCATTGCTCAATCTGTTTGTGAACTTCCAAGAGAAGTGCAAAAGGATTACTTAGCCGGTGCCTGGAAATCAGATGAAGAAGACAGAAGTAAATCTTACGGTGGTGAAAGAGGTACTGGTTTTAAACCAAAGGGTTACTGGTCCATGAAGAATGGTGTTGAAGATTCCATTGTTCATTACAACTTTAACAACTTGTTACAATCTGAATTTTTGGATACTACCAAACACAAATATCCAGAAATTATTGAAGCACACTTGAAAGAAATCCAAGATTATTTCGGTCAAATCCACAACAATGTCTTAAGAAGATTAACTTATCTTTGTGATATTATTCTTGACTTACCTGAAGGATACCTCTGGGAAAATTACTTCAAACCTATTGAAGGTGATCGTAAAAACTCTGGTGGTGGTGTAGCAAGATTTATGAGATACACCAAGATGACCTCTGAAAATGAAAAGAAGGTTGACAAACAATGGTTAAGAGGACACTCTGATGGTGGTGGTATTACATTTATCACTTCCCAACCAATTTTATCTTTACAGATTCGTGACTACTACAATGGTGAATGGAAATATGTCGGGCACATTCCAAACGCTTTTATTGTCAATGTTGGTGATGCTTTAGAATTTATTACCGGTGGTTATTTCAAGTCTTCTATCCATAGGGTTGTCACTCCTCCAGCTGATCAAGTTGATTACACTCGTTTAGTTCTTATCTATTTCGCCGATCCTAAGGATAGTGCTGAATTAGATCCTGAACTTTTAAACTCACCTAAATTGAAAGAACTTGGTTACAATAAACCTGAAGAATGGCACAAAATTACTTTCTCTCAATGGGGTACTGACAAAGATAGATTATTTGGTAAAAAGAAGGTCAACCAAGTTTCAGGTGATGAACCACATTTAGTCTTGTTACATGGTAGATTACATGAAAGATGGCATCAAGCTGAAGCAAACTTCAACTTGGAAGAAGCAAAAAAGAAATTCAAAGTTATTGAATTATAGATTCAAATCTTTACTTTGTTACTTACTTTTCTGATAAGTATTGTGTATGTCCAATATGGATTTTTAGATATTGTTAAGTATTCTATTATATAATTAGAAATTGTTAATAAATGACGCATATGTTTTATTGTAACGGCATAAAGATGTAAAGAAAGTTCCTTTAAATTGATATAGTCAAGTTCAAGGACATACATTTGTTGTGCAAAGTTGATATGATAAGTGTAAATTAAGAATAGTTTTCATTTTTTTTGTTAAATTGGCAATTATTTTACAAATTTTCCGATTTTAATAGCAAATGCTTCTATTCCATTGGATACGTAATTCACTGCGGTATGGTTATCGGTATGCATTAAATTATGCATAATACGATTTTGTTGTATAGCGCAGTATATGTCTAACGTAAAGCTACTGAGTATCTTCTATTTTCTTAGTATAGTTTCTATAAAATGGCTCTTTGGCCGAGTGGTTAAGGCGGCAGACTCAAGTTCTGCTGACGTAAAGTCGCACGCGTTCGAACCGCGTAGGAGTCATTATTTTTTGATTTTTTAAAGTAATTTTCATTGCTTACCTAAGCCAAATATTAATGTCAGTGTATATATGTACTGATGATTTGTGGCAATAATCTAGTTGACATGTAAGTTCGTCTCTATCATCTGCAGTATCAATTTCGCTAAACTTGAGAGCAGGATTCAAAGTCATGACAAATAGTACACGTGACTACAATAATCACCCCCTTGGTTATGTGCCCTGTTCATCGTTGAAATCTACCTTTTTCAAACATAGGGAAGCTCGAAGCCCGCACACAGGGAAGCTTGAAGCCAATATTTTTTACTTCGGGAATTCTTTTTTTGCCGGAGTTTCGCACTAGCTTACTTTGATATTCTGAATATCTTCAAGCATCGGGTATAGATTCTTGGGAAGAAAAATCATTCGTAAGTAATGGTTGCCTTCGGATGTATAGGGAAGCATATCAAAGCTTGCGAGGTCTACGGGCAATTCAATATTCAGTTATGAAGTTATTGTGGATTCTATTTTTTGTGTTCTTTGCATTAGTGGAAACAATTGTACGTATCCGGAATGGCACATTGCTACATTACCGAAGAACAATCAACGAAAAAAGAAATGAACTGTGTAATATCGCTAATAAATGTACACTATATAAAGAGGGATAGAACCTGCTAAGTGGGGATTGTTTTTTCAATTCATTAATTTATTAGTCTCTATAAGTAAATATCTATAAAATGTCTACCACTGTTTTTGTGTCTGGTGCTAACGGTTTTATTGCCAAACAAATCGTTTTCCAATTATTGGAGAAAAATTATAAAGTTATCGGTTCAGTTAGAACTGCTGCTAAAGGGGATATTATTAAGAAACAATTCAATAGCGAGAAATTCTCATATGTAGTAATTCCTGATCTCGAAGACCCTGAAGCATTTAAAGTCATCGCAGACCACCCTGAAATCACTGTATTCCTTCATACTGCATCACCATTTTCTACAAGTGGGGACATTCATCTGTTTGTTGGTCCTGCTGTTAAGGGTACCAAAAATGCTCTATCTGCAATTAACAAATACGGGAAAAATATTAAAAATGTTGTATTGACCTCATCTGTGGCATCAATATGGAAAACCCATGATACCAAACCAACTTATAATGAAAATGATTGGAATGATGTTACTGAAGAAGATGCTATTGCTGCCAATGGAGGTATAGTAGCATATTGTTTATCTAAAACTGCTGCTGAAAGAGCAGCTTGGGATTTTGTTGCAACAGAAAAGCCACACTTTAGATTTGCTACCATTTTACCAAGTTTTGTCTTTGGCCCACAAGCATTTGATGACGACGTAAAGGATACACTTAATGCTTCATCTGAGGTTATCAATAATGTTTTTACCAAAGGTGAAACATCCTTTCCAATTCTGGACGGGTCGTTTATAGACGTTAGAGATGTTGCCAAAGCACATATTGTTGCTTTTGAAAAGAATTTGCATCAAAGATTAATTACGTCCAATACTGCTTTTACTCTTCATGATGTTGTTGAATTATTGAAAACTCAGTATCCAAACAGAAAGTTTCCAGTTGTTGAACAAGGACAAGAAATCGATTTGTTCAACAGTGAAGTATCTAGAAAAGCGCTTGGGTTCGAATATATTGACTTCAAGAAAACGATCCTTGATACTGCAGCCCAGATAGCTGCTAACCAATAAATCCGTATCTAATTACATTGCGGTACCTTGCTTGAAGGCAAATTTAATATTGTGTTTAGATTTAACTTAGAATATAGAAGGTTTAGAGCCCAAATAATATAGCTTCCTAACTTGCAACTAAAGCAAGTAACTAGCTTGTACAAGTAGATATCCAAATGGTATATAGCCTGTAAATGAAGAGCGAGATTTAAGCTATGGATCTTTACACGCTTGAGGCACGGATCTTTACACGCTTGAGGCACGGATCTTTACA
>JAKTVZ010000032.1:0-84967 GCA_030560825.1 Suzukiozyma fluviatilis | reverse complement strand
CGTGCATCTTTACGATAACAGAACTTGAGTCTGCCGCCTTAACCACTCGGCCACAGAGCCTATATTTGAAGAAAAACTCCGTCTTAGTAAAGATAATCAATTGAGCAATGTATTTTGGTGAGAAAAAATATATTGACTTCGACGCGGTTCGAACGCGTGCATCTTTACGATAACAGAACTTGAGTCTGCCGCCTTAACCACTCGGCCACAAAGCCATTTTGTTGAAATCAAAAGAGCAAACTGGCGCTGGAGAAGAGAAATATAATGTTAGATTTAAGACGTAAACTACTTATGGTTATTAGCTTTTTGCGTCTAAATATTTGCCTTATTTGAATCAATTTAGTACAAGAGAGTACTTTATTCTATTTTGTGACTGTTTCAGCAATAGCTGTTCCGCAGTATGAATCGATGTATATATGCACTGAATGAAGTTTGGAAGAGCTCTCTAAATAGAGATCAAATATAGAGTCTGTAGGAGCTCTTAGTGTATAATTACACTCATTCCAATAAACTCCTTCCGTTCGGATCAACTGGTTTGGGGGAGACGAAATTCTTTTATTTTTGTTCTTTTTGCAATAAATTTGCAACAATTCATATTTGTGATAATTAAATGGTAGTTCAGTTGTTAGTAGAAGAACTAATATAAAAGGTCTATTTACTTTACTTATTGCGTTGCAACTTAAACTTTCAATTTTGCAACCATTCTTCAATACGGAATATTGCTTCTGTGGTATAAATGTATCAGACTCTACCCATACAATAGCTATAGGGTATTTGATTTGGCGCATATTTGATTTTCTTGAATTCAGTCCAAATCCACTTACACTTGAGATCCACTTACACTTGAGATCCAATTACACTTAAGATTTAGTTAAATTTAAGATCCAGTTACACTTAATTTCCAATTACAGTTATATTTATTATATCTATGGTACATATTTACTCGCTAACAAAGACCAATCGGTCGTTGCTTCATCCTGAAAGACTCTAGCTACTAAGTTGCAAATTCTTCCATTCGCATTTATCTTTGGTTTCCCTTTAAAACAATCTCCCTGATTTCCAGTTCAAGGGCTACATAGCTTTGTTCTTTCTTCAGGTTTCTCATGATTGTTTAGCCTTAATGGCAGCCTTTAATGCTTCAAATGGAGATTGACGGAAGGAATCATTTTTCAACACATTAACGAAATTGGCGCTTTCAGTTTCCAAGATTTTCTTATGGCCAGAGATCTTCGTTGCATTTGGCTTGTTAGCATTTACTTTGGTAGATTTTACAAATGCCGAAGGTTTGACCGATGCTGAAGGAACAATATTTGTAGATTGAGGCAAGTTCAACAACAAATCGTCCATTTTCGGTTTCAATTCTTCCTTGGCCCTACGTTTTTGTCTTCTTTTACTAGACTTAGAGATCCCCGAAGAGAGGTTAAAAGTGACTTTTGATGACAATTTTTCGTTGAAAGAAGACGATTTTAATTGTCGTTTCTCCTTTTTGGTCTGTTTGGCCAACTTCAACAACGGGTTTTCCTCAAACGAACCATCATTTTCGTATGATTCCTGTTGGAATTCTGCAATCTTGTTTGTTAAAGCATTTTTCTTGACAGATTTTGCTCTCAAACTGGTTTTTTTCTTGATAGCAACCTAAAGGTTAGTCTTACGAACTACACAAACGAATCACATCCACAAAACTCCCGCGGCAACACATACCATTCTTGATTCTACAGAACAGTTCCTATGCCCTGCGCATCATCATCGTAGAAATAAGAGATGAGGTCCTGCAAATAACCCACCACCATCGATGATTGCAAAAACCCATCAATTTGCACGGAAACCACCGACTAGACACCGTAATCCGTCCAGATCTCTCCCACACCGTCCCAGCCCAACTTCGTAGCCTTATCGCCAAAAAAACCCGTTTTTCCCAAACCTCCCTCCATCTCTCTCGGTAGTCTCTCCGTTGTCTCACCACCGTTAAACTAACCCCAGCTAATTCAGTCAGACCTGGGCCAATTTGCTCCGTTTAAAAGCCCAAACCCATCTACAACGCTCTACAAACTCAAATCGTCTCCCAAAACCTCATTTTTCACTCCTCTTCACCGCCAATGGCCACCTCCGTCTCTTCGCACCTTGGGGCAAGTATCGCACTGGGAAAAATTCACAATCAAAACATCTTGTACTCTTTATTCCTACTTCCATCTAGGCTATCTTAATCTATATGGGCGAAAAAGTGTTGTAGTTGAGCCATATATCCAAAGTCGTCATGAGCAACCCCCGTGAAGAGTCAAATCCTCCTCGCGGCGTCGTTTCGCCGACATCTAATAATGCTCTTCACCCAGAGCACTACACCACACATACCACCAGTACCGTCCCCACTACCACCAATCTTCACCTAACTCATCCCAAATCGGACCACGTAGACCCCTTGGACGATACGCCCGCCAATTCGAAAACACAGTCGCCCAATCCGGAATTTGTGCAACTCGCTTCCAAATCATCACCTTTATCCCAACAAGAATTGCGACAGAACTCCGTGTTAATCCCGATTTCAGAAGACGTAGACCTAGATCTCCCCCACAGGGACCCAGGTACAAGCGATCACTCGTCCAAGATTTCTGCCTACGCCCGGTTGGACTTTGACAATTTCACCTTCTTTGTCCAGACCCTCCAGGTGACGCTAGGACGGAAGTCTAACGTCGATATCGACCTTCAATCAAGCCACCACGCCGTGGACGTCCATCTCTCGTCGAAAAAGGCGGTTTCCCGGAGACATGCCCGGATTTTTTACAACTTTGCATCGCAGCAGTTCGAGCTTTCGGTGCTAGGACGAAACGGAGCGTTTGTAGACGACATTTTCGTGGAAAAGGGCATCACCGTGCCGTTAGTCGACGGTTCTAAGGTACAGATCGGCGACATTCCCTTTGTATTTGTGTTACCATCGATCGAAGTGCACGAAGTAACGAAACAAGACCCCAAACAATTCAACCCAGCCGATGCCATAAACTTACGATCAAACCTATACTCCTCCAAATCACCCACCCCCAAAGTTTCGCCGAAAAAGGACAAACAACCGCTTCGAATCCAAGATAAACCCGACGATGCCCACGCAAAGCCGGTGCAACCAGAAGATAAGCACCAGAAATCACCCTCCGCCAGCAAACCATCATTCTCCAAGACCACGAGAGACTCGTTGTTGAAGATACGACGGTTATCGAACGCAAGAAGAAAGTCTCTAGCCTCAGTTGCTGGAGACGAAATAAACGATATCCTCAAGGACTTGGGCGTAGCCTCTATTGATGCCATTGATGAAGAAGATTCTGACTTGTTGGACAGCCAGATCCAAAGCATTCTTGCTGACCACGAGAACAGTGGTGCCGGAAGCAACATAGAGACAAGTTTAATGAAGTTAGCTCAGTTTAATGAGTTAGCAATTCAGGAAGAAGAAGACGAGATTGACCGTTTAGTGAAGGAGCACAATTTACAACAAGGTGTGGACCTCGATGACACGAATGGAATGGACACAGCCGAGCTTGACGAAATCGAAATGGACTTGACTGCATTGGACCAAGAAATTGCAAACTTAGCACCATTAATTGATGCCCACAATCAAGACTTACTTAAAGCCAAAGAAGATAAACGCAAGTCCTTACAGCAGAAGAAGCAATTGACGCAATTACAGCAACAACAAAGAAGAAACTCCCTTTCGAAATTCAGTTCCATGGTAGTTCCTTTGCCTCAACAATCATCAGATGCTACCCTCGCGAACACTGACCCGCTTTTGATCCAGGCATCGCGGACTGGACAAGGAATGGGTAAGCTTGATGCTCCAAGAATGGGCAAACCCGCATCGATCCAACCTCCAGCGTCACGTTTGTACAACCGCAACATCAATGGATTATCCAACAGCCAGCTTGTAGACAACGGCTTCCTCCCAAACAAGTTAGCGGGACTTCCATCGCATTTGATGGGCCTCCAATCATTGAATCTTTCCCAATCACTTCCATACAATTCGTTATCTAAGACGGTACTTCCACCAAGACCACCTCCACCAAAGCTAGAAGTTCCTGTTTTGACAATCACAGCAGAACCCTCTACCATAAGGTTCCGTCCTCCCTTAAGAGCCATCACTGTGAGCTACGATCCTCCTTTGAGTTGTTTTGGTGTTCCTACAACAAACGACGAGCCTTCGAAGTACCCTAAATTGCCTACTAGAAGAAGAGATATTTTACGTAGACCACCTAAAAAGATATATTCTCTAGACGAAATCCCTGAGCAATTCAGAGCAAAACCTTCGGCTTCGTTACCTATAATGATTACCAATGTTTTAAAATCTAAATCAAATGAAGGTGGTCTCACTTTGAATGAGATTTATGATGCAATTAGAGACTTGTATCCATACTATAATTACTGCCCCGATGGCTGGCAATTTTCCGTTGCTCACAATGTTAAATATAACAAGATATTCAAACGTCTTATGAAGAAAGGCGACGAATGGTCCTATATTATGGATGAATTATTTATCAGTGAAAGAGAAAAGGTTCGCAACAAACAACAAGAAATGGTGGCAGCAAAAGCGAAAGTTGCTGCTATGAAAGAAGAGGAGTTGAAACAAAAGCAACGGTTGGAAGTGCAACAAGCAATTTCCCACAATATTGCCGGTCGCAGCTTCTCTTCGCCATATGGTCTTCCAGCAGGAAATCTCTACAAGCCAGGATCGCAGTTTCTTCCAAATCTTCCTTACAAACCTACCACTGTGGGCACAGTTCCAGGGCAGAAACCAAAAACTATCGCAGAGTTAGCCAGCGAAATTAGACGAGATGGAGTCATCAATTCCAATGCTCCCATGTATTTTAAACCTCAATCGTCAACACCAGCCGAAGTGCAATCCGGCTCGAACCAACTTGCAAATCCTGTACCGCAGACCAATATCAAGGCTCAGTTGGCTGCAAATCGCTCAGTAAGTTCGCAACCTTCGAACTCGTCACAATCAAGATCAGCATCCCCTCCACAAGCAGGAATGAACCAAAACACAAAGAATTCATTAGCATATTTACAAAAAGAGCTATTCACGTTATATAAAGCCCGGAAATTGTCGTACAATACCGCTACCACTACGGAAATCATCACTAGAGCTTTGGCCACCACTATAGCGCAAGTAAACGCTATAGGAGCCAAAGCTGGTTGCGGAGATAATGCATTGAGTTTCCTTGTGGAAAAGGCACCCCAGCAAGTCAGTAAGATCCTTGATATTGCCTTAACCAAATCCATTAAAGAGAAAGAAGGTGGAAAGATTTCTGGTACTCCTAGTCGAGCTGGAACTCCCGCTCCAGTGTCGTCACAAGCTACTCCCAAGCCTTCTACTCCTCAAACCAATGTGCAAAGCATTGCTACACAAGAACCAAGAGTACAAGCCAATACACCTTCTACAACCAGGAGCCTAGATGATAAAACGCATAACGAAGTCGGTTTAGACAGCAAACCAATGGCTGCAAATTCGCACATTGAACCCCCAAGAAGCAGCAACACCCCCGTTGCAGCTCCAGAGCCACCATTACAAGCAAGCCATACTCCAACCAAACCTAATACCTTAACCAAACCACCAACATACGGGCTAAGTAAACCATCCAACTACCAATCTTTAGGTCGGCCATCACCATTAGCAAAACCATCCAGTTTTAATAAGCCCGGCGCTTTATCGAGACCACCGCAATTTCTATCCAACAAATTGCCCCAAACACCTACGCCTACACCTACATCTACATCAGTTACCAGTTCTGAGGTCAATAATAAACGAGAATTGGACTCAACCCATGAATCACCTCGCAAAATAATTAAGACAGATTAAACTATTTAGGTGAATTTAATTCTTCTATTAAATAAGTACGAATATTTATAGATATGTATCATTATTGTACAACTATTACAAGAAACTACGTTTAGAAATAGTAACATCAACTACTACCGTACATCGCCAGCACCGCGACCGTACTGTCTGGCTCTACAACTACCACCACTATCGCTAGTAAAACATACATCCTGCATATAAGCAATACTACTTTTTTGGCCAAGGTGAACTTTTGTGGTGGCGAGTATTGTACTATTAACAGCAATAGGCATTGATTGAAAAGAAGCAAGAAAAGTCCAATTTGATAGTTTGAAGACGGAATTAAGCACATAGAAGTTACACAAACCAATTGAAGCAAAAAAACTGCAATTCCACTCTATTTAATCCACCATAACATAAATCATGAATACCTTAGCTTCCAGATATAGTCATGAAAACAATCACAATGTATTGCAAGAAATAAGGGGAGCCGAAGAAGATTATGCCACCGTTCCACGCTTGAATTTAGCACCATCTATCTCCTTACCACCAATCTCGCAACCAACCGATTTCTTACGAGCCCATACAGACGATTCTACTAATCCTGATTGTAAAATTAAAATTGCCCACGGTACCACCACCTTAGCATTTAGATTTCAGGGTGGGATCATTGTCGCGGTAGATTCGCGTGCCACTGCCGGAAACTGGATTGCGTCGCAAACCGTGAATAAAGTCATTAGAATCAATCCATTTTTATTAGGAACTATGGCCGGTGGTGCAGCCGACTGTCAATACTGGGAAACCTGGTTAGGTACCCAATGTAGATTGCACGAATTGCGAGAAAAAGAACGGATTTCTGTAGCAGCCGCATCGAAGATCTTAGGTAATTTAGTTTACGAGTATAAAGGAATGGGGTTATCTATGGGGACCATGGTCTGTGGCTATACCAAAAAGGAGGGGCCAACTATTTACTATGTTGATTCTGACGGTACTAGATTAAAGGGAGACTTGTTCTGTGTAGGATCGGGTCAAACATTCGCCTATGGGGTATTAGATTCGGAGTATAGTTGGGATTTATCCGTAGAAGATGCCTTGTATTTAGGTAAAAGATCTATTTTGGCTGCTGCTCATAGAGATGCTTATTCTGGTGGTTCAGTCAATTTGTACCATGTCACCGAACAAGGGTGGGTCTACCATGGTAACCACAACGTGGGTGAGCTCTTTTGGGAGGTTAAAGAGAAGGAGCAGTCGTTCAATAATGTCGATGCTTAGTTGAGGTGTAATTAGATATCAAATATAAATCTAATAATGAATAAGCCTATATAATGAAAGTACAAGGAATAAATCTAATTGAATAGAAGAAAGTATAATGCGAACGTTTAAAAAGTAAATCAGTATATCAAGTCGAATGAATCAAAATGTATGAGTCTACATAGTGTATTGCAACCTAGCTAATTAAATCTATATCTTAGGGGGGAATTTTGCAGTAAATTACCGCCAAATATACACATGCTCCGCCAACTACCGCCAGGTTCACACAAGTTTGACCCAGCCCACAGAGAATACCACCAAGCGACAAGCCCACGCCGCGAACCAACATCCAAACAGTGCACAGCAATACACACTCCCAAATTCTATCTTAGGGCTCAACCCTAACAGTCACGTTTAACGTCCGGATATGCACGACCGGTATATAGCCGACTGAAAGATTTTCTGTATGAGCAGTGCGAAATACTACCTGAAAAATTTTAAACTATTAGGAAATTATTAACTATTTTCTTAGTAACGAGTAAAGTCAAAATGGTATGTAACCATATGATTCGAGGGGATAGTTGTAATAATTGAGGTTGATTGATCATGTTCTGCAAAACATCGCACCAAAATAGTGGAATCATGGTGATTTTGAGGCAATAATTGTTTTTTCAGTTTGTAATATACTGAAGACGTAGAATATTAGGTACACAATATATCCAAACAGTAAAACAATGAATCTTACCTTCAAAACAGTGAAAACATCAATATAACATTTGAGATGATTTACACAGTTGAGTCTTCGTACGACATCTTCAAGGAACACCTTATGACATCGAAATTCGAGCCCATTACAATTACGCACTATTTGTCTATTTGTGAACTATACTAACTATTTAGTCTGCCAAATCTCAAAATGTTATGCGTGATTTGCATATCGAAAAATTAGTTTTAAACATTTGTGTTGGTGAATCCGGTGATAGATTAACCAGAGCCTCCAAAGTTTTAGAACAATTATCTGGTCAAACCCCAGTTCAATCTAAAGCTAGATACACTGTCAGAACCTTCGGTATCAGAAGAAATGAAAAAATCGCTGTCCACGTTACCATCAGAGGTCCAAAAGCTGAAGAAATCTTAGAAAGAGGTTTAAAGGTCAAGGAATATCAATTAAGAGAAAGAAACTTCTCTTCTACCGGTAACTTTGGTTTCGGTATTGACGAACATATCGATTTAGGTATCAAATATGACCCAGGTATCGGTATTTACGGTATGGATTTCTACGTTGTCATGGGTAGAGCCGGTGCTAGAATTACTAGAAGAAAGAGATGTAGAGGTACCATTGGTAACTCCCATCAAACTACCAAAGAAGACACTATTGCTTGGTTCAAACAAAGATACGATGCTGATGTCTTAAACAAATAAGTTATTTAGTTTGGTATCTAACAATAAATGTAATTTAGTAATAATACGCTTTGTAGAAAAAGAAAAAGAACAAGTTTAATGATGTTTAATTGTACCGCATGAAAAAATAAGATTATGAATCCCTGAAACTTAATGTCGTATGCTGCAAGTTGATGTTCCTTAGTTTGTGTCTAATGCGGAAGTTACAACCTACTATTTAGTGGCTGCGGTCTCTATACCTGATAAGAGCATCTCGAAAAAGATAGGGACCAGTATACAAACCATGCAGCCTCGACACTTTTGCATCTCGTTCCACTAAATAGAAGGTCCAGACCAACAGAAGCCAATAGGGTGCAAATTATGCCATGGCATAGTATTAGGTCCCATAGTCACCAGTACTTATCGGTGCACATTATAGCTTCATTTATAGGAAGAAAGTTGTAGCTTCTGTAGAAGACGATGGTAGATTTGCGCGATAAGTTAGTTAGTCGCATCGGCTTCATTCCGGTCCCCCACAGGCATTTCCTATTTTCTATAGGCCGCACGGTTGCTATATAGCCCATTATAACTAACTAGGTAGATATATGTCCCATTGATAAGCAGACCAGCTATTGAACGGCCCATGATCATGGGGTAATGGGCGAACTGGACCAGTTGTCTATATTGTAAGGCATTTTGAGGCACTCCGGTACCGGAGGGTAGCATGAAATTTTCAGGGCCACTTTTCAGCTCAACAAGTTTACAGTTGGTTTAATGTCATAGTGTGGTGTTTCCAAGACACTGCAATGCAGCTCTAACTTCTAACAACCTTATAAAACTCAGCCATTGGATGTTGGCTTTGCTAGGGAAGTCTTGGCAGTGGTAGTACCAGTGCGTGGAAATGAAATCGCGCAGTAATTCGCATACCGCACCCGAACGGCTCCTGGGTAAATATCAGTCCGTTTCCCCGTAAAAGTTTTTGTCTTCTATATATGTAAATAATTGCCATCATTAAAATTAATTTACTATTTCTAAGCTATCCACAATCAACCACCCATAAGAAAAGGTGGGTTTAGATTGGGTATTTGACTAGTGCTACCACATATCGACTACACACACGTTTAAAAAACGCCATCTTTACCTTTTTTTAACCAGCTTTTTTGTATTTTTTAGTTACACCCAGAAATGGTTTCAATCAATCTCGAACCATTGGAGCATTTGCCATATTTGGAGGAATCCATCACTCCAGAAGAACGTGCTGAAGTAGAACAGTTGATTCAGATCGAATTAACCAATCAGATGAACCAAAGAATGCATCCTAGAGTGAATGAATTATTACCTATGAATATTCATGATCAACACAATCAAGCTCTTCCATTAGGTAACAATAGCGACCTTTTAAATAACCGTTTCGAAGAGGACGACGATATGGATGACGAGGACGTGCCCTCATTTATTGGTGGTGTAGATATGAGTAGATACGAAGACACACACGATATTAACAACATATACACCACGTTATCTTATTCAATATTGCAACAGAGAAACGACGAGTTATTAGCGCAAAACTTGCCCCAAGTGAACCAGAGCTATAATCTCCATTTGCAGCAGTTAAACCAGCTTAATCAGTGCTATGAATCTTCTTCTTCAAACAAGCGTAAAGCCATTGATGATATAAACATAGTGAGAAAGAAGAAGCAGTTTGAATTTGCTACGGTGAACGATTATTTACAGGACAGATGGAAAGATGGCTTGAAGAGCGTTGTAGATTTAGGCGTTGAAGCAAAAAGAATCGAGATGGGTCTATGATAATCTCCATTAAATCATCAGTTCTAGCCTTGAAAGACTAAGCAAAAAGCATTGCGGCGTCATTTCGGTGTCCATGATGATTTAAGCAGTTCATTGCCCCGTTTACGGGCATAAACAATAAGCATACGGTATGGATATCGTTGTTTAATAGGGATTATTGGTTAAAAGATACGGAGCCTATACAAAGTAAGGAAGTACAATCTGGAATTGTATGGATTGGGCATTCATTTGTAGAATAAATACGAATAAATGAATCATATAATATGTACATGTAGAGTGAACTGTATTTAGCAATGTTGGTTAATAATCTATAGTTTTGAAGTTCATTCAGCATTGGAGATTCGTTGAAATCACCAAATTGTTTGAGTTGTAGTTGTTATTCTAACGAATTGGACATATCTCTGGAACCATCCGGCTAGTCTAATAGAAGCAAGTCTGGGGAACTATTGATTGACGGTGCAATAGTGCTTATTTATGGATATTCAAATGCAGTAATCAAGATATGTCATCAGTTGGAGCTTTTACCATGGAAAAACCCTACGGTAAGTATTATGGCTATGATTCCATTACTGCGTGTAGTTTAGGTCTGCTCGTTGATTGTTTTCATGTTTCTTGATGACTTTTACCAGTCTTGTAGTTGTTAGCTAGTAGTTGCTAGTTTTGTGGTTGCTAGTTTTGTATTTGCTAGTCTTATAGTTGATAGTTTTAGTTTATATTTGCTAGTTTATATTTGCTAGTTTATATTTACTAGCCTTGTAGTTGTATAGAGTGTCATTTCATCAAACGATTGTTTTCATCTTCATCATTATTCACCTACCTTCCCTAGCTCTTCTTCTTAAACTTCAAGTCAGATTTTAGTGATCCTATGTTGATAATCCTAGGACATCCTTCTCGATGTTTATCCAAAGTCACACATTCCAAACAATAGTACGCCGCCGTACCGTTTTCATTATTGTTCCCCAAGAAATTGCCACATAGAATACATTTATTACCGTGATGGCCAAACTTACAATCTTGACAAATTTTCACTATGGAAGTTGATTTAACATAAGAATCACAAATTGGACATCTACCATCACATTGTTGGCACACCAAACCAACAGCTGTTCCTGGTTGTTTCATACATTGAATCAAGTCGTACTGATGTCTTGACATTGCGAACCACGATAAGACTATATAAGCAGTAGATACTCTGTTTGAGATGAGGTCGCAGATATCTTGCCTGTATTAAATGCTGCGAAATGAGTGTTAAGAGGTATTGTATACTGAGACTAATTGATTATTGATTAGTGTATATTGGATAGATTATTGGTTTATTCCTTTGATTCTTTTTATTTATATTGTTTTTTTATGTGATACATTTAAAAGGTTTAAATATGTTCAGAAATTAACATTATGAGAATTAGTAGATACAATTGATTAGTAGATATGATTGATTAGTAGATATGATTGATTAGTAGATATGATTGATTAGTAGATATGATTGATTAGTAGATATGATTGATTAGTAGATATGATTGATTAGTAGATATGATTGATTAGTTGAATAGAGTGTAGAACAAGTAGAAGAAAGTATCACAGAGTATCACAATAGTAGAAGAGATAATATTAGAATTAGTAGCAGTATATTGGAGACTGCAGTCTTTGATTTAGTATCACTATAGTACTATTGTAGAATTATTATAATAAGAGTCATAGTAGAGTCAGTTGGATTACTATTCGACTGCGCTACTGATCAGAACAAGTGCAGTCATCTTATTATATATTATCAGATTAATACTACATTAATACTACGCAAGCATATATAGTTATCTACTATTATTAATATGCTGATGTGTGAAAATATAATTAGTAGAAAAGATACGTCCTAGAAACAGTATGATATTATCTATACAAGCCAAAAGAGGAATATAGATTATATATAATAGTAATATACAAACTATATTAATATACAAGCAATAATATACAAACTATAATAATATACAAACTATAATAATATACAAAGCCAATATATCTATAACAAACTAGTGTACCAAAATAATATACCTAATATACCTAACTAATTTACAAACTAATATATCATCTAATATACCAAACTAATATATCACCTAATATACCAAACTATACCCAATATTATACAAACTACCAAACCGCAATACCATTCCCACTCCAACCTCGCAAACTATACATCACCCTGCTTCAAGTTTACTTGATACTACTTCCTTGCTTTAAACCTTCTTTCCTCTTATGTTGATGGCAATTAATCATGGAAAAGGTCTCTAACAGTTCGGTTTCCACCAATGAAGCCGTAACATGCCATGTTGCATCCAATCCCGTTTCAAGTCCCACCGTGTCTAATGCTACTGAATCTAATGCTACTGAGTCTAATGCTATTGAGTCTAATGCTACTGAAACTAAAGCCATCAAATCCACTGAATCTAATGCCATAGATTCACCCACTGAATGCAACATCTGTTTGGAGCCAATATGCTTAACTGATTTTATTGGCTACACTCCGTGTTGCTGCAAAAGATACTACCATCAAAGATGCATCACTACTTGGTCAAACAACTCAAACACTTGTCCCCAGTGTAGAAAAAGCTTCAATAAAGTCAGTCTCGCTAATTTCAAAAAACCCCATCTAGTTCTTGCCAGTATCGATGTAAAAGATAAATTGCTAGAAAACCCCGCCATAGATTATATTCCAGCACAATTCATTGAAAGATATAATGCTATCGCCAGTGGTACTTTGGCCCCTGCTAATAATGATCCTCCCCTGGGCTCTATCACCTCGGTAGGTGTTTGTTCAATCTGTTCAAGTTCTGATTATAGTTCTTCAATTCAAAATATGTTGGACTGCAACTTTTGCGGTGCCAACTTCCATGTAACCTGTTTGGGTATTTCGTTGCATCAGTCGTTGGTTAATTGGAATTGTCCCATTTGTGATACTTTTCAACAATTAGTCCTTCCAGAATCAACAACAACGACTCAAAGAGTGAACCAGCTTCTTCGCAACGAACTAACTCCATCCCCATCTCCAAATTCCAGCTCAAGAGTAGGAGCAAGATCGCTTTCCAAAGCAAGATCAACACCCAATGCATCATCTCAAGCAAGATCATCACGACAGGAGAAGTCTCGACCAGGCTTGATTATTCATAATGATAATGACGAACTAGACGATGATTTCTTGTATGATAATGATAATGTTGAACAACCACCGCAAAATAATGTCATAAATGGTGGTGTTCTTCTACGAAAAGAATTGAAGATCCAGCAAAACTTATCGGAAGAAGAAAAGCAATCCTGGGCTGGTTTTGAAAAGTTACGTAACGGTATCGAATTAAATGACACCAACCTGGCTCCTGATACCAATAATGAATCGAAAAAGAGAAGACGAAGACGGAAGAAAATAACTCCAACTGAAGCGGCTTCTTCTCCACCTAGCAATGATGTTTCCACAAATGCTGGTTCTGGACGAATTTCACTCCTATTAAGCAAATTAAGATCTTCCTCTTCCAAACCATCCCAATATCCACAACTATTACCACCTACAAATTTGTCTGAATCACCCACCTCGCTATCTCCATCAAGCAATAGTTTATGTGAATATTCAGGCGAGAGTGATACGCAATACGACAGCGACAGTAAGATAGTGAAAAGAGCAAAACTAGAGTTATCGTTGGATCAGAAAATAGAAATTCAAAAATACATCCGTAACAACTTACGGCCATTGTATAAAGGCAACCAATCTTCCGCCCCATTGATTCATTCGGAAGATCAGTATATTAAGATCAACAAAAGTACTTCACGAAAGATATATCAGCATATCTTAAACTCATCGATTGAAAATGGCTCCATGAACCAAAACCTAATTGATGAGATATTTAACGAGATCCATCATACCAAACTAAAGCAAATTGTTAATATGTATGTTACAGAAGAGTTGAATGGACTTAAAGTCAATGATGACTGAATAAAACAATGGGTATAGGGAATTTCCATTCTGGTAAAGGAAATTCATGTTATAGGTACGGGATGTTTATAATACTACTTAATATATAGTGTAAATTGATAAATGCTTCATTATCTTCTTCTTGGACCCTTTGGCTTGTTAAATCTCAAACCTCTACTACTAGAAGAATCAGAATTGGCGGTACTGTCGTTTGTATCAAGCTCGCTTAATTCTAGTTCATCGAGATCACCCACTTCTAAAGATTTATTGATTTTAAGGTCATGACGGCTTAACCCTTCGTTGACATGGTTGATCAAGGATAGTTTCGAAGCAGCGTAGATCATTCTGTCTTTAACTTTTGATCCAGATGGACAAGAATAGATAAAAGTGTACCTCTCGCTGTCATAACTATAAATGGCATATTGTGGTTTTTTATCTGGGTTACTTTTGTCCAATTCCGGTACAAGCTGTGCTAAAGGGACATTGGGTTTCTGGTGGACCAATTTCACCACTTCGTTCTCAATATGGAACGATATCAAATGGTTTCTTTCGCTTTTTGGTAGATTATCAAACTGCGATTGCAAATCCAGGTGGATTTCTTGACGTAAATTACCCCCAGAAGAAACCACGGAAGAGGAGGTGTCATGCATTGAAGCCAACTTCTTTTTGAACCCAGATTGACTCAAGGTTAGGTCTTGTAAGTCGTTTATCTGCTGCAATACTTGTTCATCTACAGTTAATGGACCGCTTTTAGCTACAATTTGCGATTCATAAAACGAATATGTCAATTCGTCAAGTTCCGTCCAAGCAAAAGTATCGGCCTTGTTGAAGTTATCGCCTCCTAAAGTAAGAAGCAAGCTATTCTTAGTGGAAGCGTAGATCATTTTCTGCTTTATTGGGGCATTGTCCGGAATGAAACTAATGAATATGAATTCATTTTCCGACTTGGCAATAATAACGTAAGCAGGCTCAGGATACAGTTTACTGAGATACTCATTTATTGACTTGAAGGTCTGTTGTAACGATGTAGAATCTTGTTTGTATTGAGTGTCCGGTACTAATTGGGTATTATCGGAAGAAACTCGGATAATGAGGCCGCCGTGTTTCAATGACTTGAATGCCTGAAGAACCTCGTTCGAAACTGTGATTCCTGATTGGGTAGACATGGTGGTTCTTTATAACACTAATCTATTCTTGATTTAAATCTAACGTTCTGTCTAAATCCGGTAAATGCTACCTCCCCGTACTCTGACCGAATCTCGCTGATAAACGGTGAGTTTCGGGGAATGTTACTTATATGCAGGTCACAGTACCACAAAGATCGTTTGTTTACAAGTCAGGTTAGATTTAAAGATAGGTTTTTTGTAGTCGAGTTAGATGAAATCGATACGGTTAACTTGTGTTTTTTCAAAGTGATTACGCGTTGTTAGATCTACAGCTATGCTCAAGTTTTTTTCTTCCCCCAAAATTTCCCCCACTATACCCACTTATGACCATACTACTAGCAATGACTCCATAGATCTTCAAGTAAAGTCGTTACTATATATCTTTAAACGGTTAAGGATCAACCGACTTGCCAGTTTTCTCAATCGCGAAGATAATTCGTTTAAATACACCTGCGACTTTGTTCCTGGCAACGACCCTTACTTCCAGAAACTAGATGTAGTATACAATGTTCAAGGGTTCATAACGACGATAACCAATGATGAGTATCGAGTTATGGTTGATTTTATCAAGAACAAATTCCGGTCGTGGTGTATCGTTTCATCTACACCTAGTCAGGTAGCGCCAAACGACACCAATAATGCATCGCAGTTTCCTAATTTTGTAGACTATAAGGATAGACCAGTTAGCAAATTTAAGTTCATACTTCTTCCATTGGAAACAAGTCTTGATTCCATGGCCAATATTTTGGCGCATTCTGATATTTACTGCGAACATTTTCAATCTTTCGACTTTCATGACAGATATCGCTTTGCCATAGATTCAGTACGAAAGGTAATCACCGACGAACGGTTTGATCTTATAGATCAGTACAAGCAAATAGTCATTTCTGAATTGGAAAAGTGTTCCATCATAAAATATTACCTTCAGGAATTAGCATTTAATGTGCAGTTGATTCGCATTTATAATGAGTCGATGAAACTATCCCCCGCGAAACCGACTATTTCGCGGGCCCACATTCCCTCAGCATCTTCATCGCAATTGTCCTTGTCAAAATCGCCTCACAAAAAGTCCATTGTAGACTTACGGTCCTCGCTCAATTCTTCTCCAACGAGGACCTCACGGCCATCTTCTCCCACTAAAGGTTCGCGGCCAGGGTCGCCTACAAAAGAGCTTGCATCGCGGCCATCTACACCCAATTTTGGGTCTCGTGCGTCTTCCCCAGTGAAACAATTGAAATCGAAGCCTTCTATTTCAAAATTGCAATTTGAAGACGTATATAACCCTCTAAATTCATCATCAACAATGTTTGATACTTCAGACACAAAATCGGACTCTACATCGGATACATCGTTAGAGAACCATGTACAGAAACAACCGATCGAGCGCATGGATGTGTACGAGAAATGTAAAACTGCTATAAATCATAGATTGAAGCAAGAGAAAGCGAAATTGCAGTAACGAAACATAAATATTATGATACAAAGTATACTTATAAATAGAGATATTATGAGTAGTCTACTGTGGTCTACTGTGGTCTTTATCTGTAGTAGATACCTCTTCTGATTGTGGTAACATTTCTGCCTATTTTACTGCCACTCGCACTACCGCCGACCTAAATCTACTACGATCCGCCCTATACGCACTACGACCTAACCAATTTCTGCAGCCTGACCCAATTCTTGCGCGCTTCTGGGGAGCTTATAATCTCAATTTAAATCTATAAACTTACTGAAAAATAATCCTACTACTTCTTAACCATGTTCAAATACACCGCAAAATTGGTCAGAAATATACCGACAAAAGTAGCACATAGAGCTATTGCCTCGAGTGCAGCTCGACTTGATTTATTTGGCGGAACAAAACAAGTTAGGGGAAATCCTAAGCATATCCTACAACCACCTACTGGTAAAGGAGAGACCAGTTCAAACCCTGCAGATTTATTTAAGAAAAATGACATTTTGATGTACTCGGATAAACCAATCAACTATATCGAATCAGTTAAAGAGAATGGATTCTACTTAGCTAACAATCTTTTGATCACATCCCCAGATGCCCTGGGCAGTATCATTGGTGCTCTATTGTATCAGACTGAGACTCTCGAAGTAAATTTTTCCGGTGCGTACAAATTAATAAATGGATTTATCATTGAATTTGATGAAGAGCAATTGTTACATATATTTAGTAAAATTCATCCAAAACCTGAAATCTTGGTTATTGGGCTAGGGAAGCAATCGAGAATGTTAAGTGAGTCGAATCGTAAGTATTTCTCTAGTTTGGGTATTCAATTGGAGATTGGTGATTCTAATAATGCGGCTCAGATCTTCGATTTGTTAGCAACTGAAAGACCAAATGTTATAGGTGCTTTGCTTTTACCACCAAATGTTTGATGGAGTCAAAGTTTGTAAATGTATATAGATATTTCATGTAAAGGGTAATCATAAAGCATCGTTGTAAAGTTTATTGTATAGTACCATAGTAAAATACCATTGTAGAGTTTATTGTAAAATGGAAAAGCTTTATTGTAAATACTGAAACTATAACTGTTTATATAAGTCCCTCGTAGAATTGAATATATTTATGCAATAGTATACGTTCTCGGCCGCAGAAAGTCTGGATGCTGACGAAGCTTTGCTTCCTATCGAAGTGTTGGTTCTTCTTCTTGATTGTACTTTGACATCATGGGCATCATAACTGGTTGTCCGTTCATATTAACAATTGAAAAATTCTGTGGCGATAAGTTGTATGACAAGTTTGCTATTTGTTGGGCTTCGCCTGCTGTAGGAGAATTATCGTTCTGGTATAAATTCGATACATAGTTCATCACATTTTGGTGTTGTGGTGTACTCATCATCATGGCATATTGTTGTTGTTGCTGGTTTAATTGTTGATGCTGTTGCTGTTGCTGGCTCTGGGGTTGTTGATATAACTGCTGTTGCTGTTGCTGTAGATGCGGATGCTGGTGTTTGCTCGGTGGAGGCATATTACCAAATTGCTGAAAGTAATTATTATATTGATGTGGTGATTGTTTTTCGAATACTTTATCAAGAATGAATTTCGAATTTGGTGTCGAAGATAATCCTCCCATGTCAAAAGAAGAATGGTCTGTGGTGTTCAAGTGGGAATTATTATTTGATAACAATGAAATCTCTTTTGAAGAGTTTGCTGTCATATTATGCTCGGAAAAAGAATTGGAAATCAGTTTAAATTGGGTTGCTTGAAACACGGATCCCTGTGATGATAATGCTTGCTCTTGTTGTGGTTGTGATGACGGCAATGGTTTAGATTTTTCCTTTGGTTTGGGTTTGTGATTTTCTGGTTTCTTTTTTGACTTACTATTCATTAACGTGTGGACATCAGTAAATACAATTTGAAACTTGGTCTTTCCTTGTGCACGCTTATTTCCCAGTTTCTTTTTCTCGTTGGTAATTGCTTCTTGACTACTGATACCGTAGGCATTGTTAAATGTTGGTGGACGTTGCGTTGGTTTTTTTCTTTCAGAAAATACCCCCATAACTGGCTCAGTTTTTGTTTTTGGAGTAGGTGAGTTTGGGTTATTTTGCATGATGTCAGCATCTTCTTCGTCTGTTTCATAATTATCATCTACATCAGTTTTACACGGCGACTCCTTAACTGCAGATGACACTATTTCTGTTGATGGTGAAGACACAACAATTTGTTGCTTTGCTGGAGTTTCAAATTCCTTTGAAGATGCTTCCAGCTTGTCTTTGGATGGAGTTGTTGTATTTGTAATATCACGAAGCTTTGAAGGAGTTTTTGGGTGGGAAAATGTAGTAGATTGGTTGTTTTCATTTTCATTGTATATTTGATCCTGGATATTTTTGATAGATTTGGTACCCGCTCTTAACGGGGTATCTACCAACCCTATAGATCTCTTGTGGGACTTTTGTTCATTCAGAGATGATTTTTTGAAAGGCGTGGCAATATTAAACTTAGATGGAGTAATAGTTTGTAATTCTTTGATTGATATTTGGTCCGGTGTTTCCACAAAGAAGTCTTGCAAATGTAAAGTTTTTTCGTGGAACGGGGTTATGTTTGATAAATGGTTGTTATAGAATGGTGTTAAGCTGAAATTTTGGTAGTCTACGTCCAACTTATTAGGAGTATTCGAGTATGATAGTAATTGTTCGTTAAAAAAAGTCTTTGAAATCAACGGTGTCCAGCCGGTAGTTACAGTAACATTTTTATTTGCACTGCTCGTTCCTTTTTTCTTCGAATCTGTGTCGTTTCCAGGAGTGTTTTGATATATGAGAGGGTCAATCAAGTTGCTTGATGGGGAAGAATGTAAGAATTCGTTAGACATTTTTGCACGAATTAGACTACACTAGTACTTTAGCAAGATATTCGCCAGGAAAACTCGATCAATGGATAATAGCTACGGCAATGGAGCGAAGGAGTATCCACAAATGTAAATTTATAGGACAACAAACGCCGGAAATTTAGCGAAAATGATAGGAAAAATCGATAGAGGCAATCTACCTTGGAAAACCAACTTGACTATGCAATTTGGGATCTATCGAAGTATGAAAACTTAGGTTCAGCTATGGGTCTAAGGAGCGGATCAATAGGTTCAATAATAAATCGGTAAAATATAGCGAAAACGAACGGAATTTGAACTGTGGATACTACTCAATACATATAACCGAAATATGGAGATTTAAGATGGATGGATCGATATTAAATTTGTTGTTACCGAGTGAATGCTAAATAAGATAAACAGATCAGTTTGCAACTATTTTTTTGCCTAGGGCTTATTAGCGTTTATGGTGGTCGTGTGTATAACCAATTTCATCACGTTACTATAAACAAAGCAAAACACTGGTACTGTGTATAGAGTAGCAACAATTGGCGTTTGGAATTTTGCAAAAGCGTGTTTTGCGACAACAATGATAAGGCGAGAAGTTGATGACAGTGAGGCGATCTTTTCGGGAAATGCGGCTAGTGTATGTAAGGTTCGTTTAGTGATTTCGTCTAATTCGTTATACGAGATTTAGCTTGATTTGGATTAATGCTAGTGCTGTGGCTCAATTATATACTGAGTATATACTAAAGCTATTTACTGTGTATTCTGCATCTAATCTACTTCTGTTCTACTTATTCTATGTCTGTTTTACTTCTATTCTACGTCTTTTGTAATTCTTCCATCTTCTATTCTCAGCGAACTCTCACATGATATTCATACAATCGCAAGTTTTGCAATTTTTTCAAAAATTTGAAAATTTGCAGTCAATCTACAGCCAAGTTTACAGAGGAAATTCAATCATTTATTAAGATCACAGTATGAAATACATTTATTAGTAATGGAAACTTTTATTACCATAAATAATACAAAAAACAAAACATGATATTGTTACAAGAATTAAATAGAATTTATAATAAATTTTATTGATGATAATAAAATTTATAAATTATAATTAATTTCAAAATTAAGCATGTTCACCTTCCCATTCTTTTTCGGTGGTTTGTAAATGTTCGGTTTCTTCGGCTAAATCGTCGACATCGTAATGATCTTCTCCAGCAGCTAATGATAAAGTTGGTCTAACAACAGCAGAATCAAAAGTCCATGAGGCTAAAGCATTTTCAGCATCGATGATAATTTGTTTAGAAGCATCGTAACCATCGTAAGCTGGTCTAGTTTCACCAGGAGTAACTGGGGATTCGTCTAATAATTCCAAAAGAGCCTTACCATAACCAGCGATAAGAGCAATCTTTTCAGAATGTTCTCTGATAGAGTCGAATTGGTAGTTGAAAGCAGTCTTCAATTTTTCTCTGGTGATATTAGATAATTGAGCTTCAGCAACTAAAGATTCAGCTTCAGCTCTGACCAATTCTTGTTCCAAGACATTGATTTTTGGAGATTGAGGGTCCTTGTATTTCAAGTAAGCAATTTGATCGGTGATTTTTTGTTTTCTTTCTCTTGATGGGTGGACGGAAGATTCAATATCTCTGATGGATTTCAAAGTAATTCTGTACAAATCGTATCTGTCAATGAATTGGTCTTCTAATTCGGCAATTTCGAAGATCAAAACCCCCAATTTGTCAGTAATGTCGGAAATATCGTCATCATTGGCTTCACCCCAAGAACTCAATTGTTTAGCAACTTCTTTACGTTCTCTGGAAGTGATTTCAATGGATCTCATCAAGTTTTTTTCCATTTTAATCAAAACTGCCAATTTTTTAGACAATTCTGGGCCTAAAGCACCAGCAGTTTGTCTTCTAAAAGAGTGAGAAATAGACCCAGAACCAAACCATTTTCCAGTTTTGGTAGATGATGGTGGAGGTGGTGGGGATTGTAATTGAGCGGCAGTTGGTGCTCTTTGCGATCTTAAAGAATAAGTTCTATGCATTATATATATTACAACCTAGTTAGAGTTATACAAGATTAAAAAACTATACGTTTATAAGGAAAAAGATAAATTTTATCATGGGCGAAACTTGGTGCGAATTCCACGATTTATATCGCAAGGGGGGAGCTAAAAAATATTTTAACCAGCAAAATAGCAATTACAATAAAACTCGTAGCACCACCGTATAAATGTCAACAATGAGGCAGAACACTTCATATATGGGTTGCCACCACTATATACTATTATATAGAATCCATATCCTCGAGTTTTTCTAGTGGTAGTACTCGAAAATCACTTTATCTATCGTCGACGATGTCCGGCTTTCGACTTCACCCCTTTAGCTATTAATTTGTCCGCATTCGGAAGTACCAGCCACGGCTAGCGAAATTTGCCAGACGAAGATTTGGTATAGATTTTATCACGGGAATGGTATTGGGCGACTAGGTAGCGTCAACGGCTGTATCTACTACATTGTGGCTACGATTGCTGTGATGGCTCAGTGGTACCGTCGCTAGAGCCGTGGGTTGATAGTAGTGGTGTGGTGGGAAATAACATGGAACGTTCCATGCATGCTTGTACACCGGACGGGGTATATACAGTCCAAGTGGTCCGGTAGTGGTCTGGTGATGGTTATAGAAAAGTGGTGTTGCTAATGACGGTGACCTACGTGGGTTACTACAGTACTAGTATACTGTTGTGCGGGTTATTTTGCGTAGTTTCAAAGCGCAATATTGAACAGATGATAATAATTAAGGGTGAAATTTAGCGAAATTCACTTGTTTCAGGATACCCACAGTGCGGATTTATGGCGATGAGGCTACATTGTGTCAGCTCCGACAAAAAGCGAATGGTGCTTTCAAGCGTTAGTCTTTAGTCAATGCTCGTTAGTGTACAACTTCTTCAACCAGACTGCTCTCTTTGTATCCATAAGCGACATCATTGAATGTTCGTAATCGTTAAACACAGGTCTCCGCGTGATCTATAGGAGACAATTATAGGGCTCCATTGTAATGTATGTAGTGTTTTAGAAAGACAATGTACCAGCAATTGAATTAGGAATGTGTCTGTGTCGGCTCGTTTAGTACTGTGACGTCGTACTCTAATAATAGTTGCAACGGTTGAACATAATGTTGATTTTTCACCTTTCCAATACCCCAGATTCACCAATATGCTTCAGGTGAAAATTGGTGACGTCGGTGATGTAATTGTCAGTCGGTTATCTTGGCCGGACCAAGTCTGTGTATGGTGTGGACTGTATCCGTAGTGAGTGTTTCACCCATGCGTGGAGTCACATGTCATTCATCGCTATCGGATGAAATATTGTATGCAAGTATTTCAAACACTGGCAATCTCAAGATTGGTATCCAACTTTTTAGTATTCATTTGTTTGTAGAGTAAAGTAAGCATGGATTTTTTCATCTTTTTAATCGGTTCTAAAACCTTTAGTAATCCTGTTAAAGAGCTTGATCATATCACTTGTTATTGTAATCGTTGCCATAATAACAGTGTGAAAGCAACCAAGGAACTTTCATTCATTACCTTGTTCTTCATTCCTATTATCCCCTTCTACTACCGGAAATCTTTGAAGTGTACTATATGTGGTAATCAAGGTAAACTAGACGACAATACGATAAACTTGATGAAACTGGGTCAACCAGTTGCAATTGGGGGATAGACACCACTGCTTCCGTGGTAATAATATATGACTATATACATGTATAGCATTTTATAAAAGATTTACGAATCCAAGGGTGACTGTGATATTAATAAGCTGAATGGAAGTATTTTGAGCTGAATGGATGTATTTTGAGCTGAATGGAAGTATTTTGAACCGAATGGTTTGAAGATAAGCTTCTATTGTTCTTTCCTATGAATATTCAATAGACCAGTCACATCAATCGTAGCAAAGGTACAATACATTGCCAAGATAACCATTTGATGTAAAGCTGCTTATCCCAAGTATCCAACAATAAACAATAAAGAAAATCACTAATCAAATAACCTACATAATAATTAAAGAAAATCATTATATTAACTTAAATAATAATCCGGACCTTATCAAATATTGTGTGGAGGTGCGACAGATGGATATTTTTACTGCGAATTTTAAAAAGTTCATTTTTAACGATAAAGTTTATTTGCGATATCGGCAACTTCTTTTCTAGTACTACTATTACAGTAACCATATGCATCCAGGGTCAATTGGCTATTGTTGCAGTACCATTATTCAACTACTTACTATGATTGATGTTGCAATTGTGTGATCTAGTACTACACGATCCACAGTGCATACTCTTGTATTGATACTTTATACTTTCACTAACGAATCAAAAAATAAGTGAAATGTCTACAAGCATTAGTCTACAACCCGTACAGTCCTTATGTTTCATCTCCAACCAAGTTGCTTTATAGTATTTGTAAATGATGATTCGAAACCTCGTAGTTGTTGGTCAGGGGCACCGGCTCGCAGGGGACAACTGTATGGCTCCATTGTGTTTGTTGTAGTGTTTTTACCTAAACAATGCATTAGCAATTGCCAATTGGTTGAGGAATGTCACTCCGTCTGGGTTCGTAAACTGCAGGTCGTATCCTAACAATAGTCGCAATGGCTGAAATATATTGATTTTCAGCCTTACCAATACCCCAGATTCACTAATATTCTTTTATTGCCAGTGTGGCAGGTTATATCTATTCTAATATAAGGCTTATATGAACAGTACCAGGCTTGTCCGTGTTCTCCTCCCTAAATTGCTTGATACATTCCCTTGCGAGGGGAATTATGTCAATCAAGCAAAGTACGAATATTATTTCGTTTAATACGAGTTTATGCAAGTATATCAAAATCTGGCAATCTTCTGATTTAGTATTTAACATTTAATAGATCATAGTTGCCATTCGTATCGTTTTGTTCTTGCTAGGAAGTCGAGCATGGATTTCATTGACTTAGCTATTGAAACAACAACTTTTCGCCGTCAGGTTAAAGACCTTAAACACATCACTTGTTATTGCAATCGTTGCAACAATAACAGTGCCATAGCAGTTCGGGAATTTTCCTTTATCACATTTTTCTTGATCCCAGTTCTTCCCTACTTCTACAGTAAATGCATAAAGTGTACTATTTGTGGCAATGACGGTAGACTAGATGCCGATACTATTCACAGGATGATGCTGGGTCAGCCGGTTGCAATAGAAGATGCTAAAACTTTTTGGCTGCTGTAGTTGTACATAACTAAAACTTTTTGGCTGCTGTAGTTGTACATAACTATATACGGATTTATATTATTTAAATGATGTATGAATGCAAAGAAGAGAAACTGTAGAGCACGTATGACCTGAGCTGATCTGAATCCTACCATATCTTGTACGTAAAATGTCGATAATGAGACTCGTAGGGCTAGTTGGCATAACTAGTGGGCAATTGATGGCTCAGCCTAACTTAGTTAAGGTACACTTGCATTTCCATGATGGGCTATCCATGCACGGCCATATCGAGAGCTACTAAACCCAAGCCTCTTACTACATGAATCCACTAAATACCAATTACTAGATTTTGCAGCAATTAGAGCTACCCTAATGTAGCGCACGCACTCACAGAACTGTGGTACAAAGCAACTTAACTAGATGCCTCCACCGCAGGTTCTAACAGAAGCCCTGTTGCGGCACAGAAGTACTTACAGTCATGACACGACGGAAACAGACTGAGCAACGTTTCTACAATAGCTATACTCATTAAGCTATATGGCCCAAATAGGACTAAAGCCTCGCAGCACATGCAACATTTCCGGTACTTTGTGCGTCCATATACCCGATTGAATGCAACTGCCATTACTTCATTACTGGTGAATATATTTTCGATATATGGTGATAAAGTTATTTTCTCTTCTCGTTCTCTATATATAGTCGCTCTATACACTATTATATACCTTCTAGAAAACTATTAAATCCAAATTTTCACTGCAAATTGTTTAAATCGTTCATTTTTAGCGGTATAAATTAATCTCCGACGTCGGCGACCGCATTTCTTTTCTACCGGGATTGCAAGTGAAAAATTCTGCCACAGATGTAGTTTGTGTACTATTCTTTATATTTATTGCTATCTAGCTCATTCTCATCTCACTTCGCGCAGCGTAGTTCATTGCTGCTGTTGGAATTTTTGTACACATTTTTTTGCAGTAAAAGCTTTATTGAAGACTTTACTGCTATTAGTGAAAATTTATAGAATAGGTGCTATATAGTTTCACCCGAGGTTGTCAAGCATGCCTAGTATTTTCCATAGATATACCAATTTGCTCAAGAAGTATCCCTTTAGGGCCAATATGGCCACTACTGGGATCATGTTCGGAGCTGGGGATGTACTAGCGCAGAAGTTATTTCCACCTACGAAGGACGATGCCACAGCAACTGTCAGTGTAGACGTCGCTAAAGACACCCGTAACGACACTTTATCTTCATCAAAATCATTAGTTTCATTAACCAGTTTTATCCACAGTGCCGTTGAGGCATCACAACCGCTCGATTATCTTCGAAGTTTGAGAGCTGTTGTCTACGGAACGTTTTTCTTCGCTCCTATTGTTGTGGTGTGGCAAGGAAGACTCCTACCCAAAGTAGTCAATCCGTTCGTTAATAGTTTACGGCGGAAGTCCATGAATCAGCGCACTTTGCTCTATTATGACACTTGTTTTAGAGTATTAGTGGATCAATTAATCATGCCCGGATTCATATTTATTCCGTTGTACAACACCGTGATGATCACCCTAGCCATGCACGATAACCCTATAGAGCGAATCAAAGAAAAATTGCACAACGGCTGGTGGAAGGTGTTAAGAGCAAGTTGGATGGTGTGGCCATCGTTTCACTTTATCAGTCTTTTATTTATTCCTGTTCATTTACGGGTAGTTGCATCCAACATTTGGTCCGTTTCATGGAACTGTTTCTTGAGTTTTTGTCACAATACCAAGGGTCGTGGTAAGGGCAGTGGTCGTAGATTAGAGGAGTTTATGGATATTGATGGAGTAGAGAGTGGGGAGATTGCTATGGTGGATTAGAACTGCAAATTGAATACAAAAAGTCCACAAATAGCTCACAAATAGTCTTCAAATAGCCTACAAAAGCTATCGCATCAATTAGTTGCTTAGAATTCCAGTTCCATGATAACATATGGACTGGGTAGTATTTGGTATATTAATTATTTCTTATTTATTAGATACAGAAGCTGTACAATCTTGTGCTCAGTCTTCTACTTATTTATTACAGTTTAGCAGATATAATCTGCTAGTTATTTATTCAATATAAACTCATATAAATATATAATTCTTATTTATTCAATATAAACTCATAGTAAATCATAATACTTATTCATTCAATATAAACTCTTCATAATACTTGTTTATTCAATATAAACTAACTATGAAAACATAATGCTTATTTATTCAATATAAACTAACAGTACAAACAGATTGCTTATTTATTCAATATAAACTCATAATAAATCATATACATGATAGAAACATATCACGAGTACTTGACACTGTCTGCGACAGAGTAGCTACAATATACCAGTACCCTTGGCAGAAACTACATAGGGATCTACTACCATTCACTAAAGCGGTGCGACTAAGGTACCACCAATTCCATTTCAGTACCGAACAAAGATCTTACATGACTAAGGTACCAACTATACACACTTAAGATTACCGCAGTATCTCCATTCAGATAAAGCTTGACATCTAAGGTACCACGAATAACAGGACAAACTTGGCACGACTCTGGCTTAGTTAGTGGTACTGTAGGTCAAACTCTAAGGGTCGCGCGCAGAGAAGATAAAGTCTCTATAGTTTTGCATCTTCATTCCACCCAATAGACCCAATTGCACCACAATGTTCTCCAAGTACCAGAAACTATTGCTGAGACGCCCCTTGCTCACAAACATGATTCAATCGGGAGTTTTATTTGGAACGGGGGATTATCTTGCCCAACGTCTCTTTCCAGATAGCAACAATAAAGTTGCAAAATATGATTGGGGTCGTACTGCCAGGGCTATCATTTACGGAGGAATCATATTTGCCCCGGTTGGCCACAATTGGTACATTTTGCTATCGAAAATCAAGGTTGGATCATCTAAAGTATCAAATACCATTGCTAGAGTTGCTGCAGACCAGTTGATTTTCGCTCCCTTTATCGGAATACCCATGTATTACAGTGTAATGACGGTATTGGAAATGAGCCCAGTCAGCACTATTAAAGACAAGCTAGCCAAGAATTGGTGGCCAACCTTGAGAAATAACTGGCTAGTTTGGCCCGCTTTTCAATTATTCAATTTCTATTTAGTACCACTTCAGTATAGATTGTTAGTGGTCAACCTATTGAGTATTGGTTGGAACACATACTTGAGTTATGAATTGAATAGGAAAGGTGAGCACTTGGTGTTGGGGGATGAAGAGCAATTGGTCCTTTCTGAACATGCAAAGGAGCAGTGAATCGATGAAATTCATGGATAGTAGATTTACGACGGAAAAACAATTACAAGACACGAATGAACCGGAGGATGGTTAAAGGATTGCGACCATTTCTACAGCTATTTCTACAGTCACACTACGTCATAGACGAAAGAGTGTAAACGTATTTCTGTCTTATCTATCTAATTAAGTACTTCATAAAATGTATGCATTTGAGTTACACTAGTATTGTAGAAACTGAGCGCAATTGCAGCAAGAGCTTGTTTGTGTAGAATAAGAGAGCAGAGCATTAGAGAATTAGAATATGAGAGCTGTTACTTAGGAGTGTTAGAGTTAGTACTATGAGTGTTAGAGTAAATAGAGTTTAGTAGGTGAATTAGAGTGTATAAAAGGTCTGTACTATCACTAGTTAGATTTGCTATGATTAATGTTTACAGTTAATATTTATAATTAATGCTAATATTTATAGTTAATAGTTGATATTTCTATAGTCAATTCGTAGGGTAAACTTACGTCTCAGTATACCACCATATGATATACTACCATACCACAGTATAACATAGCTCAATAGAGAATAAGGTTGGTGCGTAGGATCAGACATTTTTCAGACATTTATTTATCAGACAGACATTTTTTCAAAAGTCGTTTCCGGTACAGTTTTGCTGGACTTGAACTGGAAACACTCTATAAATAATTAACCATAGAATTCTTCATAGTAACGTTTCATCAACCGGAATTTCACTGTTTGAACATCATTGGCTGGTTAGCTTCATCACTTCTGGATAAATTGACAAAAAAAACCGCTGGTTTGTTTCATATTATTGCTATTTCACCCGGGGTCTTTATTTACTATTGTTAATCGAACATAAAGATGATGAAAGGCTTCAAGAACAGACTTACGCGGAATAAGAGCCAGGGCTCCAACAAGAAGTCGTCAGACAAAAAGGACAAGGATGAAAAACCAAAAGAAACGAAAAAATCGTCGCTTCCATTCTCTTCACCTTCTACCACCAAAAGTTCCACGTCGCCAAACTCGTCCTCTTCGTCCTTGAAGTCAAATTCGCCCAGCCCTTCGCGAAACTCGTCCAAGAACTTTATTGAGCCGGTAACCCCGACCACGTCGTCCAAAGATGACGCTACAATTGACCATGATAGGTCCGAGCAAGCTTCTCCTTCTGTCACAGCCAACGACGACTCTAGTACCGGTACTGGAGTCGAAACTGCTCCAGGGTATGCTGCGGCTGCACTGGCGGAAGTTGGATCAAATAGCGACGCCATAGCCTCGCCTATCAGCGTTACCATCACTAAACCCACGTCGGACACACCCGGGTCTAGCACCAACCCAGGCTCTCCTATACAAGCTAACACCATCACCCCCACGCCAACGTCTCCTATAGACTACAGCCGGGCCCACCATTCGCACTCGCAACTGCCTGTGCACCCATACCAGTTGAATCCAAATATCTCCAGTCCAAATTCCAAGGATGCCTTCGATATTGACTTGATTGTTACGCCAAAACGACACTCGTCGTCTCGGTTCGAACCAACGAGCTCAGACAAGTACCAAGAGATTGTAAAATTGCCAAATTTCGACGAAGTGTTGACGGAGGAACAAATACCTTTATTCATCTCTAAAATTGACCAATGTAATATTATGTTTGATTTCTCCGATCCAACGTTTGACTTGAGAGGCAAAGAGATCAAGCGTATCACGTTACAGGAATTGATCCATTTTATTTCCAACAATAGATTCACTTACACCGACGAAATGTATAAATCAGTGGTAACCATGTTTAGAAAGAACTTATTCAGACCAATCCCACCTCCGGTGAACCCAATTGGAGATTTGTACGATCCTGATGAAGATGAACCCGTTTCTGAGTTGGCTTGGCCCCACATGCAAGCTATTTACGAGTTCTTTTTGCGGTTCATCGAGTCTCCAGACTTCCAGCACCAGGTCGCAAAACAGTACATTGATCACGAGTTCATCTTGAGAATATTGGAACTCTTTGATAGCGAGGATCCCCGTGAACGGGACTGCTTGAAGACGTCGCTACACAGAATATACGGGAAGTTTTTGAGTTTGAGAAGTTTTATCAGAAAATCCATCAATAATGTTTTTTTGCAGTTTGTTTATGAGACAGAACGGTTCAACGGTATTGGGGAGTTGTTAGAGATCTTGGGTTCAATTATCAACGGGTTTGCATTGCCATTGAAAGAAGAGCATAAGATCTTCTTAGTAAGAGTATTAATGCCATTACATAAAGTAAAGAGCTTGTCATTATATCACCCACAATTGGCATACTGTATCGTTCAATTTTTAGAAAAAGATCCAAGTTTGACAGAAGATGTGATTATGGGGCTCTTGAGATACTGGCCAAAGATCAACTCGCCCAAGGAAGTGATGTTTCTTAACGAAATTGAAGATATCTTTGAAGTAATGGAGCCAAATGAGTTTTTGAAGATCCAAATTCCGCTTTTTGCTCAATTATCCAAGTGTATTTCGTCACCACATTTCCAAGTATCGGAGAAGATCTTATGCTACTGGTCAAACGAGTACTTCTTAACGTTAATTACGGAAAACGCTGAAGTCGTTTTACCAATCATTTTCTCATCATTGTACGAATTGACCAACTCGACTCAACCAGGTATCGAAAATGGTATTATGCAACAAAAAATCCTTGATAATCCGAATGTTACCACCGATGCCAACGGAAATCTAATTGATAGTGGGCTAATCTTGCAAGATATAAACCAAGGGATAATACCAAGTTCAACTGATGTAAACCATCCTCATTACAGCTTATTACAGATTCAAGACAACCATAATAGTAATAATTTGAATGGCACCAAACCAGAAGATCACCATGACCCTAATGGCAATGAAATGACCGATGAAGAGTACTACGACTCTTTCAGTTCATTGCAAGCTGGAGCTCATAATTTGGGCGGCGAATTTAATGGATACGATGAGTCCAACGTGCTTCAACATAATTCTGCCACATCTAGTTGGAACAGAAGTATTCATTCTTTAGCATATGGAGCATTGAAGGTATTTATGGATCATAATCCAATCTTGTATGATCATTGTACTATATTATACCATCAACAATTAGAAGAACAGAAACAACGTGAAATCGCAAGAAAAGAAGGCTGGAAGAGAATTGAAGATTACGTAGCAAAAGTGAAAGCAAGAGAAGCTCAAGAACAGCAGGCGCATTAGACGAAGTGAGGTTATGAATTGGTTAAGGAATTGTTCTGTAATTTTATGGATGCGACAGTTGATCCATTATTAGTTTACAGTTATTTAACGTAACGACAATTAGTTAGTAAATATAAATGAACGAATCATGTAACGTGGAATGAGTAGAGCAGGAAGACTAATCCGAAGTGAACTAAACTCATATCAATGTACAAAATGGGTGAGAACATAGAAAACAGATGTCTAGTCACGCTACAAAGAGACTATAAACTATGAAAGACATTGAAAACAGATAGACATTGGAAATAGAAACAGATGCCGATTTGATAACGTAATACTGCCATTACTATGACGCACATTGAAAACAACAGAATCGAATTAGACCGTCGTAATAATCAATTCTATTAATTTACAGATAAGAGAATATGGTACCTGGTCCGACGGAAGCAGAAACACGGGAATCCTTCAGAAATACTTCAAAAATGCAAAACCGGAACTCACATTGCGGCCGATTCTACTGATACACCAAAATGCATTGCCAGAGTAATCCATCAATAAAGAACTACAATATCAACTACAACAATCTTAGCCCTAATAGTTGCAAAAGATTTGACAGATTCCACCTGCAGGAGACAGAAATCTTCGCTTAAAAAATCTCATTGCAAAATACCACGAAAATTTATTCTTTAATATTGCACCATATTTGACCAGCTCTGCTACGTACCAGTTTGCACTTATGTCAGCGTTTGGACGTTAATATTGTAGTACACTTAACGTGCAGGGATGAAATCGAAGTCGAAAGATACATATATAGCTATAGAGCTATAGGTATGGATTTATAGGTATATATTGTAGTCTATGCTTACGATAATGGCTTCTTTAAATGATGATTTCTGTCGAAACTTATAATATAGTATGGTAATAGTATTATATTAACCATGATGAAATATGAGAACCGCTACTCTGATAAGAAGTCATAATAGTGAGACATGGTGCACTCCATCGCTATACTTAAACTGCAAATAATTACTTCGCTTAGTATTAGTAGACTAATATTACGTAACTTCGTAGATTTACTTAGTGGATCAGAAACTTAACAGAGGCAGCTTACTAAGACATGACCACCGGTAGCCCTGTACAGACCCATCTCATCAAGACTAAGACTTGACTAATGCTTCGCTAACCTCTGCGGTCACATGGTAGCGCCGAAAAGTATATTAGTAATGGGCTGACATGAGTAAATAGAAGGAACGGGACCCAGAGGGAGAGATACAGCCCAGGGGTACTGCTGTAGGCGTACAACGGTCACTACATACCGGGATATGTCGTCTTCCTCGTCGCTGTCTTGGACTTTTTTTTGCTGCAGTTTTTTATTTTTTACCTCATCGCAAAATCCACTATATAAGTACGCAGATTCGCTCGATAAAATTTATTTTAATTTTTTTTTTTGGCAAATACTTGTCCTTGATTATGTTAGATACTACTAAAGCTACCTCTTTTTTGAAAAACTACCCAAAGAAAGATGGGTTATCTGTCAAGCAATTGATTGACTCTTCTAACTTCGGGGGGTTAACTTATAATGATTTCTTGGTTTTACCTGGTTTGATCAATTTCCCTTCTTCTGATGTTTCCATCGAAGCCAAATTGACCAAAAAGATCACCTTGAAGGCTCCTTTTGTGTCATCTCCTATGGATACCGTCACTGAAGAAAACATGGCTATTCACATGGCTCTTTTGGGGGGTATTGGTATTATTCACCATAACTGTACTGCTGAAGAACAAGCTGAAATGGTCAGAAAGGTCAAGAAATACGAAAATGGGTTCATCACCTCTCCTGTCGTCGTCGACAGAAACACCACCGTTGGTGAAGTTAAGAAAATGGGTGAAGCTTTAGGTTTCACTAGTTTCCCAGTTACTGGTATGTATAAGTAAATGGTAGCTAGATCAGTCTAGTTACTTTAATTTGCAGAACTGTCTATTTCGACTGATTCTGTATCATTATTCGTGGTGTTTCCTTAATTGTGGAAGATATCCTAATCAATCTGATGATTTTATTTCAAATACTTTCGTTCTACCGAATTACATCAAACGATGTTGAGGAGAAAATTTGCCTGATGATTAGGAATAATGATTTTTATTTTCACTAGTACTAACTTTTTAGAAAACGGTAAAGTAGGCGGTAAATTAGTCGGGATTGTCACTTCCCGTGATGTTCAATTCCACGAAGACAACAACGATACTGTTGAAGCTGTTATGACCACTGAATTGGTCACTGGTAAACAAGGAATCACTCTTAACGAAGGTAACGATTTGTTGAGATCTTCTAAAAAAGGTAAGTTACCTATTGTCAATGAGAAATTCGAATTGATTTCTTTGATCTCTAGAACTGACTTGCAAAAGAACGAAACCTTCCCATTGGCTTCCAAATCTTTCCACTCTAAACAATTGTTATGTGGTGCTGCTATTGGTACTATTTTAGCTGATAGAGAAAGATTGGACAAATTGGTCGAAGCCGGCTTAGATGTTGTTGTTTTGGACTCTTCTAACGGTTCTTCTATTTTCCAATTGGATATGATCAAATGGATCAAAGAAACTTACCCAGAATTACAAGTTATCGCTGGTAATGTTGTCACCAGAGAACAAGCTGCTTTGTTAATCGAAGCTGGTGCTGACGGGTTAAGAATTGGTATGGGTTCCGGTTCTATTTGTATTACTCAAGAAGTCATGGCCTGTGGTAGACCACAAGGTACTGCTGTTTACAACGTCACCGAATTTGCTAACCAATTTGGTGTTCCTTGTATTGCTGACGGTGGTATTGGTAACATTGGTCACATCACCAAAGCTTTAGCTTTAGGTGCCTCTTGTGTTATGATGGGTGGTTTATTAGCCGGTACTTCTGAAACTCCAGGTGAATACTTCTACTCTGACGGTAAGAGATTGAAGACTTACAGAGGTATGGGTTCTATTGATGCTATGCAACAAACCTCCACCAACGCTAATGCTTCTACTTCTAGATACTTTTCTGAATCTGATAAAGTTTTGGTTGCTCAAGGTGTTTCTGGATCTGTTGTTGACAAAGGTTCAATCACCAAATTCGTTCCATACTTATACAATGGTTTACAACACTCTTTACAAGACATTGGTGTTCAATCCTTGACCCAATTAAGAGAAGACGTTGACAACGAATTAGTCAGATTTGAATTCAGAACCGCTTCTGCTCAATTAGAAGGTGGTGTTCATGGTTTACACAACTACGAAAAGAGATTACACAATTAATACTCGGGATCAAACCATAATTGATACCGTATAGAGTATATTGCTTAGTAGATACCTATATAACGTATTGTATTTTAGAAACATTAATAAAGAAAATAATAGTTACAAATGGTCAGATTAGGCGACATGTAGAAGATCCATTACAATAAGTAGCTTTTGAAATAAGTAGACATTGAAACAAGAAAACTGAAAAATTTACCGTTTCGAGTCCCAGGTACGGAGAAATCCAAAATTCACCTGTACAACACTCAAATTCAATATTACGTTTAAATTAATCTCCAGAAAGAATACACGAAACCATAGTAAAAGAACGCAATAAGTATGAGTTACATGAATTACGACAGACAGAACCAGCCCACCAAGATGGACCAACATGCCAACACAAATTTAGACCAAGATGTCGCCAACTCTCGTTCTGTCAAGTACCAGAACAGTCAAACAGAAGTCAAACAATATCTTTACGATATTTTTCAGCGTCAGTTTCCCAACTTATTGGAGTCTAAGTACGGCAATGGCAGCACAATTGACTTAAATTCAGTAGATTTAATGGCCATCTTGAAGGACGGTGAAGTATTATGTAAATTGGGTTCATTGCTTTCTATTCCAACAAACCCTACCGTAAAATTTAAAAACTCTAAAATGCCTTTCATTCAAATGGAAAATATTTCCTTTTTCCTTTCCCTTTGTGAGTTGATCGACTTGTCGCACGACGAGATTTTTCAAACAATCGACTTATTTGAGTCTAAAGACCCGTACCAGGTAGTAATCACCTTGATGTCTTTTTCAAGAATTGCCAATTCAATTGATGCAGAAAAATTCCCCAAAGTAATTGGTCCTAAAACTGTCAAAGTGAAGCCTCCTGTACCAGTTAAACCGTTCAAATTGAGATATTAAATGTGTTTAATGGGTGAATTTCGTTGCGCATGGAGCAGAATATAGTAAGACACTAATACCCACCTAGTGGTGCAATTGAGTGTTTTGCGTAGAAATTATGATAGTAGAGCACGCAATTCCCCAATTATCACTTAATAGAGTGCTACAAAGAAATACTGTGGTATAAGAGTACTTGTTAAGATTAGACTGTCACATACAGTAGTACAAGAAAGGCAACAGAAGATCGGTCAATTAGGTCATTATTTTAGCCGTTTTTTTGCTGAAATTTGCAGAGAAAAGCGAAGTTTACTAGAAGAACATTGTTGAATAATATCACGTTACAAAATATGCAAATACTATATATACAGTGGTTCTTGTTTGTCTCGTGCTTTATCTACGCATTTGGTCTAACAGTGCGAACAAGAGCCACTGATAGTACTAAGGAATTTTTGGTGCGAAAACTGAATCTACCTCAGCAATTCCGTAGTGTCGCCCACACTATCACAACTGCGACGACTAATGTTACGTTTCCACTTCCAGGTATTGGTTCTATCACCACCGACCACGATAGCGGCGCTACCATACGAGCAAACCTGGCGCACCCACCACAACCACCTTCGCAAAGCAAAGCAAAGCAAAAAGTGGCAGCGCTACCACGCGATGCCATCACGTGACCATAGCATCGCATTTTTTTTCTACAATCTCATCGCTGCAAAATAATTACTGTGATTCCTACGATATAATCTTGGAACAAGCGAAATCTTAGCATTTTTGGATATATTAAAAGCTGGTTTTGAATATTGAGGTTGGAATTGATAGCTGTTTGTTCCCGTTGCATAATTTCCAATTTATTGTAAATACTTTTCATTTTCTTGCATTTCTCCAAGGTACCTACCTCTAAATATCAGGTTTAGCTCACTAGTAAACGATGTCTGACGAAGTTATTTGGCAAGTTGTCAATCAGCAGTTTTGTGCATTCAAGATAAAGACCACTAAAGATCAAAATTTCTGTCGTAACGAATATAATGTGTCTGGTTTGTGTTCTAGACAGTCATGTCCTTTAGCCAACGCAAGATACGCTACCGTGAAAAACGTAGGTGGAAAATTATATCTTTATATGAAAACTGCGGAAAGAGCCCATATGCCGTCGAGAATGTGGGAAAGAATTAGATTATCTAAGAACTATAACAAAGCGCTCGGACAGATCGATGAAAGGTTGATGTACTGGCAAAAATTCTTAATACACAAGTGTAAGCAAAGATTGACCAGATTGACACAAGTAGCCATCACTGAAAGAAGATTGGCATTAAAAGAAGACGAAAGACACTATGTTGGTGTCAAACACAAGGTCAAACGTAGAGAAGAAAACAGAGAAAGAAAGGCATTAGCTGCTGCTAAGATCGAAAAGGCTATAGAGAAAGAGTTATTGGACAGATTGAAGTCTGGAGCTTATGGTGACAAGCCATTGAATGTAGATGAAAACATATGGAGAAAGGTATTGGGTAAAGTAGACGAAGTTGACCAAGAAGAAGAGTTCGATGACGACGAAGACGAGGACATTGAATTGGTCAGTGGAGACGAAGACGAAAGTGACATTGGTGAAGTTGAATACGTTGAAGATGACGGAGAAGACGAATTAGTCGACATGGAAGACCTTGAAAAATGGTTGGACGATTCCTCTGACGAATCTGAAGAAGAATCTGAAGAAGACGATGTATCGGATGACGATGACGACAGCTCCAAATCTGGCAAACGTAAGTCTGCCGCTGACGATAAGAAGGAAAAGAAGAAGAGAAGAGCAAGAGTCGAGATCGAATACGAACAAGAACACGATACTATTCAAACCAATATCGCCAATTGAATTTGTCGATACGTATGTATTTTATTCATCTGTATATTAGTAAACTAATAGAGTTTGACATGATGTAGATATATGGCCGTAGGTTGAGTTCGAAGCATCTGCAATAGCGTCGTTTTGTTTGTCAATAAATTCGGTAGATGCAAATGGCTGCAAAAAATTCTTAAACAATAATTATAGGTATACTCTTTTATTGCTTTCAGAAATGCTTCTCTCCTAGAACTATCCAAGAAGCGAATCTAAGAGAACAATTGAAGGGCTATGTACATATACGACTGGTATATTGGATGTTTTCCTTTAATTTCTCTCTCCTGCTATTTTCCTAGAATGAAAATTTCAGTAGTAAAATCCATGGATTTTTCCTTTGAAGAGAAGTAACAATGTGAAAAGGCGGATATTAAACAGTGCCTTGGGAGTCTGGGAAAATGGCTGAATGGCTGCGAAAATGATCACTTTTCACCTACCGAAGTGCGAGAAAGACCAAACAATGCCTGCAACGTGGACGACGCCAGCAATTTCTTAAAATAGATCTGTTTGCGGAATTTAACAAGGTGGCGGGATCAATTAATAGACGTGCCTTAAGCACAGAAGGTTCTAAGCTGCTAAACATCAATTTTGCAGCCTATTGCCTGGCGCAGAACAATAACCAAGGGTACAATAGCCTCATTGTTTGAATTTTCTGTCTGTTAAGTTGCTTAAATCAAAGGTGAAGAACCTACTATCAGTGCAGCCTTGTCAACACCATTATCAGTCTGTTTTCCCTAGAGATACGGCCCAATTCAAACCCTACCTTGCGAACCCTGAATACATAAAACGCCCAAAGCGGATTCCGCGTCGCTAATGACGTCATGATGCAAAATACGTCAAGCAGGATGAAACTAAACTAAGAAGAAACGTATACGTAGAAACCTTTAACCGGTCTTATTCCGCCAATTCTGTTAGACTGAGGCTATCTTATCCTGGATGCGTCTTATAGCCTTCATCAGGTTTAGGTGAATTTCCACCTGAGCCAATGGCTCGTGTGTGGAAACCGTTTTTATCCTAGGGCTGTGTGTTTTGCAGCTAAAGAATAACATTTATTGCATCTACGTAAACATCAATACGATAGGGCTGTACCAATCCCTCCAACACGTATAAGATTTGCCACCATAGAAACCACGGCTATTGTCAAATTACGAAGTGCCGCTTATTAATTATATGCACTGGAGTCTAAATCCGATTATGGACAAGCTGCGATAAACTCCGCGCTGCCAAACTATATAAAGGATTTGCATTGCTATATTATATTTGTGCTGCAAAATAATCGTTCTACTTTTGTTTAGTTGATTCTTTTTCTTGGTTGTTTTACTACTTTTCCAATACTCTTTTTCATTCCATTTCGAATCATCGAACCATGGCCTCTTTATTACTGAGACTTGGAACTTGGTCTCCATCGACAATTCCCACCGCAACCACCTTAAGATCGATTCCTTCTACTTACGCCCCGTTAGCTCTGCAGACCATAGCTTCTGCTATTCAAAGCATTGAAGATGGTGCCTACAAGGGATATTTAGTGGACTTATCCAGAGCAATTAGAGGTGCTCAAGCAACCTTGACTATCATATCCGCACAGGGTGTGTTAGCCACTGCTACCGATGCCTTAGTGCAATCAGAAGCAACCCAGGCTATATTTGATGCTACCTTGAATATATTGGACATTGCAAAAGAAGAAAACTTTTACAATATTTATTTAAATAGATTTGGTAACGTATGGTATTTTGTAATATTTAGTATCGTTTTGTTTTATCTTCTAGGCATGCTTGTCAAGTCGAGATATTGGTGGTTTAATATCACTTTTATTTGTGGTTATGCTCTCGAATGGATGGGTTTTTTGGGAAGAATTTTAGCTTTTACTGATGATACTAAAGAATCGTACTTTTTGTTGGAGTACGTCGCTTTGACCATTGCGCCTGCGTTTTTAATGGCAGGGATATATTTCTTATTTGCACAGCTAGTGATTATTCATGGACGTCATTACTCTGTATTAAAGCCAATGTGGTACTCCTATATGTTTATTACTTTCGATGTGCTTTCCCTTTGTATCCAGGCAGGTGGTGGTGGGGCTGCTTCGACTGCAACCGCGCAACACACAGACCCTGCTCCTGGTACCAATACTATGATTGCCGGAATTGCTTTTCAAGTGTTCGGAATGACGATCTTTTTATACTTCTGGATTGAGTTTTTAAACAGAATCTACTTTAAGGGAGAGAATCAGCAACAAGAACATGAAATAGAACATGAAAAATTTGGAAAAAAATCAGTAGCAAACTTTTTCCGTCTATTATTTAATAGACCAAGTATCAGGAACTATCGTGCTACTCGATTGGAGAGCTTCTACAATAAGCAATACGCAGATATTAGAAGGGGTCCATTATTTGCATGGTTCCCATTAGCGATTACTGTGGCCGTTTTAGCCGTCTATATCAGATCGATTTATAGAGTGGTGGAATTAGCTGAAGGGTTCAATGGGTTTTTGATTAACCATGAAGTGTTTTTATTCACTCTTGACGCAATGATGATTGCAATTTGCGGTTTGATTTTCCTTCCATTCCATCCAGTTTGGGTGTTAGGAAAAACAGTTGTTGTAAGATTGGCTACTATCAGAAAAAATGAAGATGAAAAAGTCCAAGAAGATACTGCTGAGTCCGAAGATTTTGTTGCCCCACAAGATGAGCCAACTCAAGAGCTCGATAAAGAAACCTCTTATGACGCATTTACTGACCCAGCCCAAAAAAGAGATAACACTATTTTAGAAGAGCATGTTTACAACGAGACAAATATAGAAAAACGATGAACATGTTTATTGGTGAAGGTGAATTGCTGAAAAGCCTGTTTGATAGATTTTTTATTGTAATATATGAATAACTAAACTGATGGAAGCTACTTAAACAGGTTTATTGTATACAGGTGACATTTTGGCTTGTGTAAAAATAAATATGGCTGCAAAAAATCAAGTTTACAAATAAATTATCAGCTTTGTTCTTTTTACAATTGATGCAAGACATATATTCTACTATTGCTTCGCCTTCATGGAGTGACATTGAGTGTTGGGGAAAGCCACGAGCTCTTTTTCCTCACTCAAGCGAGCTTCCTGCCTGCTGTCTGAAGGGTAATTGTTCTTGTGATTATAAACGAGAACTTTTTGAAAATGAATTGCCCTTTTATTTTCAATCAGGTGAAGAGGATCCTGTGTTAGACTCTTCCACTGATGAACTCTTAGTTAATGGGCAAACTTGTTTCACGTATCCTATTGATCATATACTTGATTTTTATTCAATAAAAATTGCAAGCTCAAATGCTAAACAATTAGCAAGAATGTTACAAGTTTTATTTGGCTTCGAAGAAATTGCTTTTAGAGGATTAGAAACTGGTTCTACTTTGATTGCATCTCATGTTCTTAAAGCTGGGAATATTGTAATTGAAATAGTGAACACTTTAGAATCTGTTAGGGAAAATTCTCATTTTAATTGCAGACCTCACTTATCAAACGTTGCTATTGGTGCTGCTAACAGTAAGAATAACTTGAAACTGCTAATCAATAGCTTTGCAAATTCAAAGTTGAACATAAGCTCTGACGAAACGGATATTTTAAAAGATTTAGTTGCTTGTATTATGAAAGCACCACAAGTGAAAAGACTTGTTCAAGAATTCCAACAATTAGCTGATAAAACCATCAATTCTGTTGAACCAATTTATAATGATTTTGTTGAAACCATCTTAATACAGAATTTTTTAGTTAAACATAGTGATGGCGTTTTAGATATTTCATTTTTAACTAACAATTTGGAAAAGTCCTTTTCAAGGGCAGTCCTTGGAGGAGCAAAAGTAATCAGAGCTCCACTGGTTGTATCTGACGACTATGGATCTGTTAAAATTGCAACAATTATGGTTCCTAATACTGATCTTCTTCATACATTGATTGAGAAAGTTGACTATATTGGAAGCTATTTACCCAATTATAGAAGTGATACTTTTGATTATGAAGAGGGAAATCAATTCCAAGAAGTTGCTCATAATGTTCTTTTTCCAGAAATTCCATTAGTTTGTGTAGATCATTGTGTTGAGAATTATATGTGGAATCAGAGCTTACCTCAAGCGAAATTCTATGCCAGTGCATTTGGCTTTCACAAATTCTGGTCCGTTAGTGAATCGGACGTTTTTACTGAAAATTCATCTTTAATTTCCATAGTTATGGCATCAGGAAATGGTAAGGTAAAGATACCCATAAATGAACCTGCTAAAAGTAGAATGAGAGGACAAATTGAAGAGTTTTACGATTTTAATCTGGGGCCAGGTATTCAACATATAGCCTTCAGGACCAATGATATCATAGCTACTGTTAGAGGGTTGAGAGTAAGAGGTGTTGAATTTAATCTGGCTAAGTCAAGTTACTATGAAAATTTAATGAAGCGAATGAAAGACGATGATATCATATTAGGGGAATCAATAGAAGAAATTATGCAATTGGGTATCCTTGTCGACTATGATCCAAGATCAAGAGATAAGAGAACCAGGAAATGTAACTATATTCTACAAATTTTTACCAAACCATTGCATGACAGACCAACTTTATTTATTGAAATAATTCAAAGGCACCATCACAATGGATTTGGCAAAGGTACTTTCCAAGGTTTATTCGAGACAATCGAAGAACAACAAATACTTAGAGGCACTTTAGTTCCTTATGATGATGACGACGATGATAATGACGATATTGAAGTTTTAGGTGTAATCAACTCTATTTGAACTAACCACTTTTATTAGCTATATAATTCTAAATACGGAAATAATACACGAAACATAAAACACAATTCCACCAGATCCAAAGCACTTATGGCTACATCCGTAACTTCATTTTTGATCTGGTCTCTTCATATGTTGTACATGAAATTTTGCAGCCGAAATGTTGGATCAAGTCGGCCACCAGATCCAAGATGAACGAATTGTGTTAAAGTCTTTTCATCCGCCAGGTTTTTGTGTTGCTTAGTAAAGTCCGGTTTAGTTCTTTCTGGAATTTCCACTTTTATAAGCTCCGAAGGATCAGACCGTAATTTATGGCCAGTTTCCTCAAAGTATTCTTCAAAATCCTTTAAAAATAATGGAAAAAGTATACTATCTACTCCTTCATTTCGAGCTATTTCAAAAGCTCTCTCAAAAGGGATCCAGACTCCTTTCAAGTTAATTGAACCTACTTTGACTACTTTCTTGGTCTTTTCTGTTTTAAGTATACCATCTCTTTTACCCCGAGTCATTCCAATAACGTTTAACAACTTTGTGCCATTGATATAATTATTATCCAATCTCCGAGAAACTGTGAAGCCTTTAGCAGTTACTTGGTAGCAAGTTGTGTTTTCGTCTTCCCAATAGACTGTTTGTATTTTAGGTTTTTTGACTTCAGTAGTATCAGGGTACTGAGGTAATGAGGATGGTGAAATCATGTTATCTCCAATTGATACTTTACTTGATCTAGAACAGGTTGAACTGGTATGTTGGTGCTTTGAAGGCAAACCACTAGGTATACCAATAGATTCAGGATAGTTATCATTATATTGTATTTCACTGGCAACAAACGAATTATTGAAATTGGCAACTGGACCTTCAGGTGTAATACAATGTTGATATTGATTGTTTGAAGTTTGATTTCTGGAATTTGGGTCCATGTTGTACACAGAGTTTGTATGTGGAGGGACTTCAATAACTGCATCAGGAAAGTTACCATTAATTACGTATGGAAAATAGTAATTGTCTACCAAAGTTTTAGGTCTCGTTGGATACCCACTCAGGTTACTGTGATCCTGGTGATTTATCGGATGACTACTATAACCATTTGGCGGATTTGCACCCGGATCATTAGTTGAGACAACTTGATTTGAAGGAGCCGAAGAATCAGCTAAAAACTCTTGCAGGTATATCATCTGCAGACTAGGAGTGGACATTTCCATAATCAATCAAAAATATAACTTGAAAGTAAGTTATAGAATTTCAAAGCTGTTGGTATTTATAAGGTCAAGTATAAATACTGTAAATTAAAAAGCGCAAAATTAAAACAATATTGTCACGAAAACTAAAAGAAATACAAGCAAACAAGAATGTGATTTCACAGTTCTGGACAATTATAAAATAAATCAGATAGCAATTTCCTAGAAAATTTCGAAATACGGTGAAGTAAACGTATTCCCCAAGTAAAGCTCTTAATAATAAATTAATTGATATTCGGAAAGGTGGAAAAACAGCAAATTGCAAAAGGAAATTTTAAGGATAAAGCTGAAAATATCAGTAAACTATTCCATTTAGGTACTTATTAATGGCAAGCATTTCTGTAAACTGAATTGCCGTCTGGACTAATCAAAATCGTTGATGTAATAAAATAATCCAAATCACATAGTGCAACTAGTGTGAAGATGCCGAGTACACTGACTATATGGATCCTTATTATGTATACTATTTTTCTGTGGGCGAACCCTTTTAAAGTCGTTGGAACTATAGGATTTTTTGCAGCTAAAGTTTCCTAAAATCATGCAATCGACATTTTCCTGAAAACCCTTCTGGTTGATTCAATTCAAAGTTGATTCTTTTCACTTACTCTCGTTCTTATAGCATGTGTGACGCCTCAAAGTTATTGGGGACATTGAATTGTTGCCCAAGTAGTACGACCACTTGTACCAGCTATTGCAGCATTTTGCAGCATTGTGCCAAAAAGCCGCACTTTTTGCGGCGTCCGGTATTGTTAGATAAGGGGTATGAAACTATCGCAAGCAAGAAACCGTGAAATCCCGAGGAACGAAAAGACCAATGCAATTGCAAATAGATCTTATTGCTTGAATTATATATAGATTTTCTGTCCGTTATCCTTGTGATATTATTAATTTTCGCGATTTTCGCAATTAATGCTTTTCTGATGATTCTCTTAAAGACTCTCTAAGTAATAGAACAATGTTATATTTTTTTAGCATACCTTCGGTTACATTTAATTAACCGAATAATAACATATTTTAACACATCACACAATGTAATGCATGAGAAGAAAGCAAGTATGACACTAATGCATTAACCGATTAATCAGTGAATCAGTATATTATTTTTATGTCCCGGTAGAACGGAGATAATGTATTAGGAAAGATGCTTCTGCGTAATCTTAATTGTTTGTAATTGTTTGCCTTTTCGTAGTAATCATATGTTAGTTAGTTAGATTGAACGGACTATAGCAATATTCATAGGCTATAGTAGTACCATCAATAGTAATATTACTAGAGTTCGGTCTATGCAATCTAACGCACACTATATAAATGTACGAGCTCCTCAAATATTATATGATCGACATCTCTAGATTTGCAGACACCAATTAAAATGCTAAAAATAATTACAATTACGGTTAGTATCCTGTGGTGAAGTTTCAGCCCCTTTCGTGAAGGGTTTTCTTCCTAATCTCGCTAATAATATCAATGCCGTCGGGATTCGGTTTCTAGGTAATTAACACTTGTGATGGCAAGAGGTTGATAGTGCGCTCCTATACAGCAAAGAAACCGCTTTGAATCGAGACATACGAATAGTTTTGAACGATATTTGATCTAGACTCTTAAATGTGGTCTTTGTGCACTTGGCACTACAAGGGATTTGCAAGGTGATGAAATATTTCCTGATAACGCAATTAAGGACGGTGTTACTAAATCAGGATGTGGCTCTAGCCACTCTCATTGGATTGGTTTTTTGTGACTGCATTTTTGTATCCATTTCCTCATTCATGAGGAGAAAAGAATAGTACCTTCTATTCCATTATGGACTTGCTTGAGGATAAGGTTATATATGGTAGCGCCGTTTTTTATGTCTGCCATTTAAGATAGTGATTAGTGATAGGGAGTGTTCTGGGGATTGTGAAGGTTGTGGTTGGGAAGGTATGTAAATGGAACGTTTGTATTTTTGTGAAATATTTCAGATTTTCTATAATATTGCATTAACGTAGCTACTGTAGAGTCCAATGTTATTATTTCTTCACAATCTAATGAAAATGCTACTGTTTAAAGCATTACACTCTCAAGCAACATATACTGGTTCAATATCACCTAAATAATGCTTGGGATTACCGCTGCACACACTTCTTAATTTGCAACCATTTTGCAGACCAAGCTGTGGCTGCACGGGCCATCGCGCACGGAAAAACTTTAGTTTGTTCGCCGCATCTTCTTGCATACGCTAAAGACGTTGTCAGAGAACTTTATTTCTTCTCTTACTCAAGCACAACTTCACAACCAGTCTTCCCTCAAAAGTTTACCACCAAACTCATAGTCTGTCCTCCAGAAACCATCGTGTCTAGCTTGATTGTGGTAGTTTGATTCCGATGTCTGCTGATATTCCAAGCAAAAGTAGACGAAAGTCTTTTCTTGACATAGGCGGACCAAATTCGATTAACAATTTTGCATCATCTTACACCAGAGCCCAAAGTTATATCGGCTCTTCGTACTTGGAATCGCCCACTAATGACAGCATCTCCCCCAACACATCGCCTCAGTTGCTTGCGGTGCTGGATGAAGGTACTCCAGTTCCTCCTATTGCGCAAGGCTACAACCATATAAAGACGTTTAATTTCCCCGAACCAGACGAAGAAACCGCCCTTTTGGAGGAGATCTCTTCGGCACGGACGTCGTTCTCTTCGTTGCGTGGTGGAAGCTCCACTGCGCCGCAAACTTTGTTCAATTCAGTCAATACTCTCATGGGTATCGGTATGCTTTCGCTACCATTTGCGTTCAAACTCGCTGGATGGTACTTTGGTACCATATTATTGGCTGCCAGTGCCGTATCGTCATGTTTGACGGCCATTATCCTTGGGAAGATCATAGAAAAGCACCCCCACCTCAAATCTTACGGTGATATCGCATTGGCTTATGGTGGTTCTAGCTTTAGTTTCTTTGTAACGGCGCTATTTTCCGTCGATTTACTAGGAGCATGTCTTTCATTGATTCTTTTGTTTTCTGATTCGTTTACTAACTTGGTACCAGAGCTTTCTTCTGCTGCCTTTAAACTGATAGTAGTAATATCAGTGTTAGTATTATCGTTCTTTCCTCTATCTATCTTGTCCTTGCTCAGTTTGTGCGGTATTATTTGCACTGTGAGTATCATTGTCGTGGTGTTTTTCTGTGGACTCGTCACTAAGACCGCTCCAGGGTCGTTATTTACTCCAGAGACCACTAATTTATACCCGTTGGACTTTTCTTCCCTAATGCTTAGTCTAGGGTTATTCATGGCTCCTTGGGGTGGACACCCTGTCTTTCCCGAGCTCTACAGGGACATGAGACACCCTTCAAAGTACGCAAGCTGTTGTAAGACTTCATTTACAACTACATTTTTGTTTGACTACACCATTGCTGCTTTAGGGTTTTTGATGTTTGGAATCTACTGCCAAGATTCCATCGTTAAGAACTTGATGACTACGGAAACATATCCAGCTTGGGTTAACCCTACAATCTGTGCATTCATGGGCTTGCTACCACTTACAAAATTGCCATTGGTGTCCAAACCTATAATTACAGTGTTTGAGAATATTATCGGTATTCCGGCTAGACCTGAATACTCTGTTGCAAACATTGTAGCAAGATTTCTCTTCTTCTTTTGTCTCTTGGCAATATCGCTTCTATTTAATTCATTTGGTCAGTTGGTGTCGTTCTTAGGAAGTGCTATCTGCTTCACCATTTGTTTGACGCTTCCATTATTATTTTATTTACATTTCTTCAAGGAAGCAAAACCATATGTACAAGTTTTGGCTAAGGTAGGGGTTGCTATTGGGATCTCTGGTGCTATCGTGGGAACTTACGCTTCTCTTACAATGGATTCAACAATCTAAATGTAAACCAACTTTTATTTTTTAATATACTATAGATACATTTGGCATTAATTACAACAATTACCTTTTCGATTGATGATGGTAACGATTATCATAGCCATGGCCCTGGACACCTCTAGGGTACTGGTCCATGTAGTAATCCTGCTCTTCGCCGATATCATCGTTTTGCTCTAAAATGGAAGCTGCGTACAATAAACTATCGTGCTGCGATTTAGCAAGGTATTGTGACATAACCTGGGATCCAGATGTGGTGTATGCACTTTTTGGGGTTTGCGGAAATCCTTGAGGATAGTAGAATTGTGATGGTGGTGGTTGATGTGGACTAGGTGGAACTGGTGTATAATAACCTCCCCTATATCCATTAGGCTGTCCTGGATATCCTGCGTTTGGGTATGTACCGTTATAATAACCTCCATTAAAGGAGTTTTCGCTGGACAACACTGGACGTTGAGGTGGGACAAAATACATAGGTTGCTGGGTGAAATATGGCGACGAGTTAGGATATTGAAAGTGTGGTTGTTGCGGAGGGAATGAAGAAGGATGTTTAGCGTAGTTTGCTGAGCCACCATTTCCTCTTGATGTCCTTCTTAATGGGATGAAGGAATCCGACGAGTCGAATTTAGATTGGTATACTTTACGATTGATCTTTCTTGATTCGTTCAATCTTTCATTAGAGTCAAAATCAAGTTTACTATCCGATTCTTCAACTCTCGTATTATCAGAAGAGGTTCTTCCATTTGAGTCAATAATAATCGATATTTCATCATCATCGTCATCATCATCGTTTTCATCTTCAATTTTATTTTCCATTTTACCTTCATTTTCATCTTCAATTTCATCTTCCTTTTCATTTTCGTTTTCATCTTCCTTTCCATTTTCATTTTCATTCTCATTTTCAATTTGATTTTCGTTTTCAATTTCATCTTCATTTTCTTCAGTTTCCAAAGCGTCTGTATCTTTTACATCAGGGTCAAGATCATTGATACACTCTTGTTTTACTTCTGAATCATGTTGAACGGTTTCAAGATCTTCAAGATCTTCATCATCTTTTTCATTGTTCTCTTCATGTTCAGGTTTTGCATCGTTGCTAATTATTCCAAACACCATTGCAGCTTCCTCGTTGATAGTGTCTTCCATATAGCTTTGATTTTCACTGATTCTAGTTCCTTCATCATATTCTTCATCATCACGGGATTTTCTGCTTTTACGCCTGTTTCCATTATTATGCAAGAGATGCTGGTACTGTTGATAGGTTGAACCAGGAATGTTAGACATTTTCTTTTTAAATGAGAATTTAGGTGGATTACCACATCTATCCTTGGCAAAACTAACCTTAAAATTGCAATATTTATCGTAAAACGTATCACTATTGGGGAACATTTTTGATAATCTTAATCTTGCTGTACCTTCATCTAATTCAAAAATTTCAACAACTTTGATTGCATCGGCTATGTTCAAGAAGTTTAAAAATCCGCAATCTTTATTATGATAAAAATTGATTTGTTCTAGTTCACCAAATTGGCTAAAGTCACGACGTAATTGGTCCTCGCTAGGTAAGATTGGTTTATTTTCTGGTACCTGGTCTTTTATTAATTTGATCCCAATGTAGACGTTTCTAGAAGCTCCTGCTGTAACAGCAAGACTAATCTCACGACTTAATGGACCGGAATGGTTCTTTGCCCAACCAACAGTGATGTCGTAGCCATGAACAATTAATTGATGTAAAACTTGATGATTCAAATAAAATTTTAGTGCCACCATTGGGTCAACAAAGGTAATAAAGCACACTTTCTTATCTGGATGGTATTTGATAACTTCAACTAACCCACCGGCTCTGACATTGTTGGCAATTTCCTCAATAGTAGTATTAGGGTGCAAATTACCAAGGTAAATTGTTCTATTATTAGTGTTGAAAGGATCAGGATTCATTTGGAAGCTGGCAGCTGCAGCAGCGGCCGAAGCAGCATTTGCAGCAGCATTTGCAGCAGCAGCGGCTACAGCAGCGGCATTAGCATTATCAGCACTATAATTATACCCATTAGGATAATTAACATTTGAATATCCATTTGAAATATGGAATGCCTGTGCTGGAAGATAACCAGGATGACTATGAGGAGGTGGAGGTGTTGGAGGAATCAGGTGACGGTGATTATGGAATTGACGGTGATTTGGAGGAGGTGGTCCAGAAGGAGTCATTGGAAATCCATTATAATTAGAGTAACCACTGTTGAATGATGTATTAAAAGACCCATTAAACGATCCGTTGAATAAATTATCATAGTTTGAGTTGCTCAAGGATCTGTTGTATTGTTTTTGGGGTGGAGAGCTTGAAGAGCTTAACAATGGCGAATCCGGTGGACTTAATACCTCTTTGTCCATATCCAAATCCAAGCTGAGGATTTCTGATTGGGAATACTTTTTCTTTGTTGAAGAATACGAAGATTTGCTACCCCTTGAACTCGAAGTGCTTTTATCACATCTATCTTTGTGGAAATTCACATAAGAAAAGTTGATGTCGTATTTAAGTCTCGATCTCCTCTTGTTACCTTCTTCAAGGTGTTGTTTGTCATTAATGATTCTTCTGTTGTAATATTCGAAGGTTTTAATAGCAGAATCAATGGAGGTAAAATGAAGAAATGCAGAACCTGATTCTTTGTTTATGGACAATTTGACATGCTCAATATCACCAAATTTGGTACATTGATTAATAATGAAATTTCTGATAATTAATAAGGGAGGCATTTCTTCCAAATTATTACCATTGAATGAATAGTCACTAATGTTAATATCTTCTTTGGTCAATACCAACACTTCTTCTTCTTCGTTGGCTTTGGTGGAGGATGTTTCTAATACATCATCTGGCAAAGATTCCGCAGATACTGAAGTCGATAATAAAGGAACCTGTTTAGGAGAAGTAGAGGGACTTGGTAATTTATCAACCTTACCAGGGCAATGGACTTCAATATCCTCGTCGTTATCGACGACTTTTTCATCGGCAGCTAAATCGACCGATGATAAACTAGTTAACAAAGAATACCCTTCATCGATTTCATTATATAAGAAATTCAATTTGATACATCTAGTAGCACCATATTCCACTATGTAATTCAAAGTCTTTAATTTAATGTAATCTTGGTTTGAGTTGGTGTTTATACTATTAGCTTCATTCAATTGAATTTTAAGATATTTGGAATTAAGAGAAGACTTCAACTGATTGAAGTTTTGCGAATTTTTGATGAATTTGTTTTGGAACTGTAAAGCTATTTTACAATTTATAAAACTGATGTAGCAAACTTTTAAAGTTCTTGAAAAATTAGGGTTTTCTTCCAGGTTTAATTCCTGTTGTAAGATGGCGTTTGGGGTTGGTTTTAAAACCAATTTAATGTATTCTATAGGACCATGTTCCATATGGTCTAATATTTGAGACAAGGTGATGGATTCATTAATGTTTTTCATAACAATAGTCCGGGATAAGTTCAGGGAATCCAAGTTGGAACTACTCATGTTCGTCAACGTCAAATTTGGGTTATTATTGGGGAGAGAATTTAGACTGAAGTTGCTCAAGTACGGGGATTTTCTCGGAGACGGAGACATGGTAGGTCGTTGGTACAAATTGTAACCTTCCTGGGGTTCGGGACGGTAGTGGTAGGGATACATGTTTAGCATATAATAGATAGTCCTTTTGACGAATGAAACACGCTAGAAGTCAGGGTTCAACTGTGGTTGACACTAAGGTAGGTGGAGTAAACTGGATGGATCAAATGGGGAGCCAGCAATAATACCACAATGGAATATTTCACGCTTAAGCTAGGGTTGCTAGGGCAGGGAAAATTACTGGAAACTGAAGCTATTTATGTGTCAAAACAAGACAAATAACTGCGAAAGACAAGCCAGTGCTGCTAGCTATAGATAGTATGATGTATCAGTGCGATACGGCCTTTGTAATAGAGTATTGAAGAACAGCCGCTACCAGAGAATAATAGTATCTAACGAATGAATAATTTCCACCAATGGCTAGCCAAGCTATATACTAAGGGCAAATAACTATAAACGACGGATGCGCACCACAAAGAAACAATACACTATGGATATTTAAAAGAAAGTACAAAAACTATTTTATTTTGAGTTTGCAACATAAATTTTACTCCCAGCATAAGGTGGGTATGTGCGCGTGCTCAAGTTCACGGTTGCAATATATGAAACTGGGACTACAGTGACAACCGTGATTCTACGGTGAACAATAACCACACTAGTGCAAGGGGCGCGGCGGTGGAAGTATTTTTCCCGCGCTAGCTGGTACCACGGTTTTGGGGTATGGTCAAGTCTCGTATTCTATTAGTGGAGGGTATCGAAGTCTTGGAAATTAATGGAACATTGACTAGCTGTGGGTTCTACGTAACTAACTATACAGCAGAGGTTACCATGACTGCTTAAACTACGTGCAGTCGTAAAGTTCATTGTGAAGCGATATTTAATGCTGCTTATTGTTTAACATGCTGCAATGCTAAAAGGTGTTTCTGTATCCCCTTAGAAGGGTTCCTAGTAAAATGGGTTTTCCTGCCTATGCATAGAAACGCTCTAGGGCGAGATTAGATGATATCGGCAGGAAAAGCTCCAGAAGTGTATATGGGGAAAAAATCTCCTATTTGGGTAAGTTTCTGGGCTGATGTTGAACCAACGAATTGCCTCGTCTGACTGCTTCTGTCGTACAATTGCTATAAGCCAGAACTTGAACATCTCTTGCGCTTGTCTTTGCAGCGTATTCTTGACTATTGCTACACGAGCTTTTACTGTGCGTAACATTATTGGGTGCTAAATCTTCGAATAAAATTATTTAAAAAAATAAATTAAAATTTCTAGATTATTTTTTCTTAATTGAAATTTATTCTATAACCTCTACTCAGTAAAAATTCGACTATAATGGACAGTTTTGCGAAATCTCGCAACATATGCGGTGGTATTGATGCTGTAGCATGGGGCATCACCAATCTTCTGTTTCAGGGGTTTGTTTAGCGGATATGTCAGTGCCTTATTAACAAAGAACGACCCTTGCTGGCATCGGGCCGTCTCTCTTAAAGGTGCCTGCTTGCGGATAATGTCGGCGGGATTGCTTTAAGCCTAGTCCAAATATCGCCTAATCTGATCTTTTTTGATTCTCTAATTGGGTAACGCGTCAAAATGACCGCATCTACTTGATATCGTATTCTTTCACGACTGTTGGTTTTGCTGTAAATTTTTCATACATATCGTACCATAACTTTAGCAAACGTGTTTTTTTGTCTGAACGGTTATAGAAAAATTATTTTTTAACGGTATCACAATCGTATCTTCAGTATATACTTACAACTTCTAGTATCACACGCTGTCTTATCTTAAGACACATCTCTACATTGTAAATCCTTTAGTGAAAATCTCTAGCTAGAGATGTATACACTCTTTATCCTTTTATCGTAAATTTGTCTCGTATTGGTTTTAGAATATTCTGACTAAGCAGACAGAACCAAATATACCGTACTGCTCTTAACCTGAATTCCAGCAATCCTGTATTGCCGATCATGACAGTTCCCTACACAAAGCGACCAATCTTCTGTAGAGCTGAGCTTCTTTAAAATAAAGCTGGATAAAAAGTGTAACGTTGTAGAAGTACCACCTCCCTCTTTCGCATTTTTATATAGAGAGTAAATTAATGTTCTCTGATCTGCGACTGTATTACGTATAACGCTGCCTCAATTCAATACCTTGTCCGAAATAGTATATGATTTTAGACGACGGCAATTACCTTGCACCCATGTAGATCATACAAACTTTGATTTTTGTTATTTACGAGGGGAGTATACTTTTCTCCTCCCCATGTTCTATTACTTATTATTACGAACGGAAAAATATTACGTTGCAATGTAATAATTTGAGGCACGGATCTTTACACGTGAGTAAGGATAAATTGTCGACCTGTACAAAGGAGGATCGGTACATTTGATCTTGTGTACCCCACAAAGGAACACAGGGGATCTAACATATTTGCCGAGCCTGAATTCCACAATGATCTTATCTATAACCATGACAACTAAATTTGAAACAATGGATAGTTGTGAGCAATTAATATTTTGTGCAACTTGGATTTGGGGAACGAATGATTCTAGCAACTCCCCTCTCGTATTTTTCCGTGTGTGGTAATTTTCCGTGTGTGGTAATGAAATTCATTTTCTAAGCATTCTTCCGTGAGATTTGGGGGACACTCGGATTAATTTCGCCGTTATCAATGTGCCTAGATTGTAGACCATTGTGTATGATTGGCTAGATATTATCTAAGGCGGACCTTTAACTAGCCTCACTATTCAGCCACTAATTGGACTAGGACAAATGAGTCACTTGGTAGCTCTGTAAGCTCGCCAATTCAGTTATTGATGTTTATGTCAATGGGGATATTGAAGCTCCCTTACCCAACAAAAGGTAATGGAATGGGAGAATACTTTCCATCAATTGAAATTCAATTGGAATCTCTACTGTTAGATCTTTCTTCGCTTCAAAATATTTTAGAATTTAACGTAAACCAAGAATTCAACGTAAACCAAGAATTTGTAAAGCAAAGCAAGAATTTATAAAGCAATAGTAGAATTTGTGATTCATCATGTAAACAAAGCTAACGTATTTTACCTTATTAGCGAATATTTCCAAGTTATTAATCCGAAACGTAAATCTTTAGTATTATCCGAGAAGCTGAATATAGTCTTGGAAAAACTGCTGTCAAATTATTTTATAGCACGGAAAATAGATTTTCCAGACTAATATTGCGAGAGTCAAAATTCAGGTCAACAATCAAAAACAAAATAACTAAGCGCTATATTTTATGCTCTTTGTGCAGACATGGCTAGTTCGTAAAATGGCATGATTAATAGGGCCAGCGTGTGCCTGCGTGGTATAGGCGCCTTATTATTCTAACTTCAATAAAATCGAACTTCCATTGTAAATTCTTCTACTAAAGTAGGTCATCGTATTACTAAAGTTTTTACACGTAGAGTTTTGTTTATATGCGCTGTCTGTTGATTTCTTGAATGCTGGCGATCTTTACATAGCGGATAATTGAAAAATGTAGCTTATTATTACGGATGAACGGAAAATTACTGGAAAAACTAAGTGAAAAGGCAGAAAAATTATTCTGAATTTTAGAAAATAAAGTTCGATAGCACTGAAATCCAACAAATGTTACTCGAGTAACCCCATGGGGTTCCGTTGTAAATATGTTGCACAGAACTCCATTAAAGCAAGTAATCCAATTAATCCATAGTTTACCACTCGTCAACAATGGAAAAAATATTCCTGCCCCACTCGTTTATCCTACAAGTACACGGATTAAATGGGGAACAATATGTGGTACATGAAAAATATTCTTATACGGTCCATCCTAAAACTGGTTAACAACCAATGAAATCAATATTTTCGGATTAATACACGTACCCCAAGAAATATCATGCATATTTTCATGGATAAATTTTTTTAACTTCTTGCTCCACCACTAAAATTTGCTTATTGCTGTTTTGGCAGCTCCGACATCCTAAAATTTCTTGGTAAAAATTTTTCCGTAAAATAATAAAAAGATTTGTAAAAAAGCGGAGGTGTCAAGGATGGAAGTAAAGAAAGCGTAAAAAAGAAAACTTATGGAATAAATTATATGGACCAAATGAGAGCTATATGTTCAAACATGCCAAGCATTTTCTATAGATAGTAGACAGTGCAAATTGCCATCTGAAACTTACCCTATTTTGATCACGTATGGCTGAAATAAATGCTAGGTCATTAGATATTCGAGATGCGGATTAATAGCCGCGTAGTGCATGTAACGTAAAGAATTATTCGAGAAATCCCACATTATCAAAAAAAATACACACTTATCAAAAGGGAATAGCTTTTTCAAGCCATGGTTATGTAACTTCAGATTTGTTGGATTAGGCTTGTAACTGAAGATACGTGGGTATCCTTGATTGCTTTGCTTTTTATGACAAGATTGCGAACACTGAGGTAGTGCATGAAGATTCATGTCCCCCAAATATTTGCATATTGATACATGATACAAGAAAATAATTTGTTTTCATAACTGACCACTCACAAATTCTACCCCGCAAGAATTATATGTTTCTAACAATTTTAAAAAGTTAATCGTACCAGTAGACCTATATGATCAATATATACCGTTACTGACCATAGCAAAATAATATCTATTCATATCTTATATTGCTGGTTGTCAAATATTAAGTTTTTCCTGTTAGTGCCGTGCGTAATTTCTCCATAATTCTGCATGCGCACTGATGAGATTTTGCTTAGAAGCTCGGATTATATTCATGTACTGTCTCAATTCGGACCTATTTTTAACTTACTGCAAAAATTTTGACTTACATTCCACTCATTACAAGACAATGCAAAAACTATAAATACCCGAGCATTTCTACTTTCATTTTCGTTTTCAATTCAGTATTCAATCATTTTCTTATTTTAAAAATGGGTTTGGAAGATTCAAAGTTATTGCAAAAATATATTAATTTTGGGGAAAAGAAAGCTGGGTCAACATGGATGGGTATCTTTGTTGGTCTTTTTGCTGCCTTTGGGGGTATTCTTTTCGGGTATGATACTGGTACCATTGGTGGTATCTTAGCTATGCCTTATGTTACGTCTACCTTTCCAAAAAATAAAACTAAATTCACTTCTAGTGAAACATCTTTAATTATTTCTATTTTATCTGTTGGTACCTTCTTTGGTTCTTTAGCTGCTCCTTTATTTTCCGACAGAATTGGTCGTAGATGGACTTTAATTATTGCTACTTTATTGATCTTTAATCTTGGGATTATTTTACAAACTGCTGCTACTTCCATTCCATTGTTAGTTGCTGGTAGATGTATTGCTGGTTTAGGTGTTGGTTTTATTTCTGCTGTTATTCCTCTTTATCAAGCTGAAACTACTCCAAAATGGATTAGAGGTGCCGTTGTTTCTTGTTATCAATTTGCCATTACTATTGGTCTTTTGGTTGCTTCTTGTGTCAATCAAGGTACTCACAACAGAATGGACTCCGGGTCTTACCGTATTCCAATTGCCGTTCAATTTGCTTGGGCTCTTATTTTAGGATGTGGTATGATCATTTTGCCAGAAACTCCAAGATTCTGGGTCTCCAAAAATGACGAATTGAGAGCTAAACAATCTCTTGTTAGATTGAGAAAATTAGATATTGACCATCCTGACTTGATTGAAGAATACGAAGATATCCACGCCAACCACTTGTACGAATTGCAATTCGGTAAAGCTTCTTGGTTAGATGTTTTCTCAAGTAAGAACAAGCAATTAAGAAGAATTATTATGGGTACTCAATTACAAGCTTTGCAACAATTAACCGGTGTTAACTTTATTTTCTACTTTGGTCCTACTTTCTTCAAGAGTTCTGGTATTGAAAACGAATTCCTTATTTCTTTAGCTACTAACATTGTCAATGTCGGTATGACTGTTCCTGGTATTTTCTTGGTTGAAATTATTGGTAGAAGAAAGTTATTATTATCTGGTTCCGTGGTTATGGCTACTTCGCAATTGCTTGTGGCGATTATCGGTGTTGCTAGACCTAATTCGTTAGCTGCTAACAAGTGTTTAATTGCCTTTGTTTGTATTTTCATTGCCGGTTTCGCTGCTACTTGGGGTCCATTATGTTGGGCTGTTGTCGCAGAATCTTACCCATTGAAAGTTAGACAAAAGTCTGTTGCTCTTTGTACCGCTTCCAATTGGTTATGGAATTGGGCTATTGCTTATGCTACCCCTTACATGGTTGACAGTGGTCCAGGTAACGCTAACTTGGGTTCTAAAGTGTTCTTCATCTGGGGTGGATGTAATGTTCTTGGTGGTTTATTCGTCTATATCATGGTTTACGAAACTAAAGGTTTAACTTTAGAACAAGTTGATGAAATGTATGAAAAAAGTGACAATGCTTGGACTTCTGGTAGTTTCATTCCAAGTGAACACGCTTACAGAGACACTCACGCTGAGTCTCTTGATTCTGTTGGAAAGGCTGAAACTGCTGCTTACGAAGAATCTGTTTAAACTTGCAAGAGTTTGAAATTCTAAGAAATTTTATTACGGAGTTTATAGTTCTTTTGATTGTTGTACAATCGCTTAATTTATAATTAACATGGTTTATTAGATACGATATAATGATGATTGTAAATATATCTTTAGTATACTTCTTGTAGTTGCTGCGAAATTATTATTCCGAAGTGCAGAAAATATCTAGCGAATAAATGTGTCAATTAGGCATATAGTGAATGGCTTGACACAGATGGATTTTATGATTTGCGTGTTTTTAGCGTGTCGATCATTTAAAGAACAATGGAATTGACTTTCATATTGTATCATAAATCGCTCCAGACGACAAGTTCCTCGGTCAGAATCAATCATGGAAACCTTTACAAAAAGGACATTTATTTTTTTTTGCAGTTCTGGTCAAAATAATTGCTATCATTTTCTATAAGATCTACAAAATCCGTCATGAGATGCAGCGAATGGTGAAGATTTACAAAATTTCAAATACTAGAAAATAAACCGGTGAAATATTGTCCTGATGGTTTTAATTGGAGAATAAATTGTAGCTTTTCATACATATTTTATGAACATAGAGTTCAGATGCTTTAGGAAAATTCAGCATAATTTTAGCGCCGTCTAGAACGTGTCTGCATGAACTAAAACAAAGAAATGGCTGCAACCTGGGATCTCGAAAACTGATATCACAATCCAATTTTCGACCGAGGCAATTGTTCACATCATACCAAGCAAGACCCTTTATTCACCATCAAGGAAAAATTCGACTTGAAATGAAACAAACATTGAAATACGCCTCGGAAGGATGCAACTTTAATTGACTAAGCAGCTGAAGGACCCTATCAACTTACGAAGTAAAATATTATCAGAATCATGAAAACAAGAGTTGAGCCTACAAAGATGAGCTGATTAATTACCTCATAGGGGCATAATCTACATTGTATCTAACCGCGTTCATTTTTGTCTATACAATACCATGTAACAGTAAAGTTAATTTTGCAATTTTCATATCTACATTTGTGGGCATATTATTTTGTTTCTCCAACTACTTGGATGAAAGTGCGTACCATTGCAACATCAATTTGCATGGCCAAACTTTGCAAATGAAAACGGACAATATTTTGCTACAAAACGATTGGACCTAATTGAACCCAACTATTGGACTATTCTAAAAATTTTATCCATCGTCTATGTGAACAATCTGACATTACTATATACAATGAACTATATTTTCTCGTTACTGAGAGAGAATATTCTTGAAATATTTTTACAGAAATACGAAACTCGATACTGCGTAGTTAACTGAAAACAAGCCTAATCCTTCATTCTTGGGCGCTCTAATGTGAAAGAATACCTATTTTAACGCGTTTTCTTCCTTTTCTGAAATTACCCGATTAGGATGAGTGCATGAGACAAAACCTAAAAACTATTGTCAAATCAAATTAGCTCTAGGCCGTTCAAAAACACGCCAGAAATCAACACCATACAATTGGCTCGTTTCCTCGTCATCTCCTTCTAGCCTAAACAAACACATCATTGTCCGCCATAAACCTCCATTTCAAGCAGTGGAGCCAGCTTCTGGCGGCACGAGCGAGGTCACGTGACCGACGTTATAATTTTAATTGAAGATAGTTGATGAAGGCGAGGCAGCGGTAGCAGTGGAGAGGAGGGTAGCGGCAGATGGCGGGCGGGTCTTAACCTCCTAACAAGAGGAATACGGACCAACAAGAAATGACAGAAAAGCGTTTCATGTACCTAAATATAGCAATGGTCTAGATTCATGCATGACTATAAATATATTTGCAATAACTGCAATATGGAAGACGATGGCAAGACATGGGATTCCGTAGTAGCTACGTTTCAAGTTGACAAACAAGCCAACAGCCTGACGAACACGAGCTATAGCCCCCAATACAGCGCTTTCTTGGCTGAAACTGAGCAAAAAACGGGCTATAATTCCTCTCCCCTTTACGATTCTATAAGCACAGCGGGTGTATACCCGGATATATGCCAGATGCACACCCAAATTTGGCAATGCTAGCACCACCTAGCACCAGCTACCATTTCTAGAGTAAATCTATATTTCTGCGCTACCGCACATTTCAAACTGTCCACCACCACAACCTCTTCCACCGCCACAAACTTGCCCCGTAGTCGTACCATTAAGGTTGCAGCAAGTGGCTACCACCAGCAAATGAGCCACTTTGATCATTAATCTTTTGACGTGTTTTTCTTAGTGCGACCACCTGCACACAAGCCACGCATCCAAACAAAAGTTTTTCTCCCAGTGATTTACTAGACCAGAATAATATAAATTTGCATAGTGAATCAAGCAAATATATCTGCGTTTGCTCCTATATATAGTGACGAGAATTGTATCAATATTATTACCCTAACAAATAGTGGTGAAAATTGACGCCTGAAACTACATTTTTTCTCTTGATTCATCTCCAACCATTTGCTAGTGTATCCCTCCACACTGTTTTATATAGGCGCTGTTCGTATCGAAAGCTCCCCATTATCTAATTATCACCCACTACATTCGTAGCTCACCTCAAACGGGCATTGCTTCCACCGAGATTGCTCTACATCCACGCTGCCATACTTTGTCTACTGTTGCTCCATTGCGTGGAATCCTAGGTAGCTTATCATAGTATTACCAGTCACACTATCCTCATCCACTGGTGGAATCCCGTTTCTTATATCCTTTTCCCCTTACCAACTGGTTCAATTCAACTTTATAGACTTTTGTTGGCAAATTTTGTCACTAACTTCCCTGGGCTTTAGTCATTGTTCGTTCGTATTGGCATTATTTTTACCACGAGAGAAAATATCATCTGGTTCAAAAATAGAATCTTATCGTTTTAAATTTATTTTGCTTTGCCTATATATATATTAGTTTATAATATAGCTGGTTATACTTGGTACCGGTTGTTCAAATCACTACTAGTTGTTGATTTGTCTATTATTAAGTGATCGTCTTATCCTAGTGGTGGCGATTGGTCTTGATAAATCTTGATCATTATCCAGATCATTTTATTTTGATCGTTTTGATCTGCTTCGATTGATCTACTCATTTAGATCTGCTTCGTTTGTGTTGATCTGCTCATTTTAAATCAGCTTGATCTGTTGATCTGCTCTTTAAATTAGCTTAATATTGATCCCCTATTATAGAACTGATCATTCCTGATCCGTTAGTTGCATCATTTATTCCATCATGAGTCAACTGCCTTCCCCAAGTAATAGAAACAGTATATTGGGCTGGGTCAAAAGCTTGAAGAAAGCAACATTGTCTTCCGACTCTGTGAACGATATAAATTCCGGCGACGACGAATTTATTAATTCGAATAACGAGTCTGTAGTGACTTCAAGCAACCATTCAAACGCAAAACCCATCAATATCCATCCCATGACGTCGCAAACCTCGTTCCAGCCAAATTCGTACCAATCCATAAATAACCAATTGGATGTCGCTCAATCTCCAAAATCTACTCAAGAATTTTTGCGACCTTTATTACACCACAAGTCAAGATCAACCAATAATGTCGATAGAGTAAGGCTGAACCTGGAAACCAGTACTTCTGTAAACTCTGCAAACTTGCGTAAACATCGTGATTCATTTTTGCAAAGTAATTCCTTGGTTGATGAAAATTCCAAGTATTTTGGTGTACCTTTGGAAATAGCCATTGATCAAGCTTGTGCAAAAATTTCAATTTTGAATAACGACTCAAAATTGGATCAAGTATTACAATACGGAAAAATCCCCATTGTCGTAGCCAAATGTGGGGTCTATTTGAAGAAAAAAGGGCTAACTGTAGAAGGTATCTTCCGAGTGGGTGGTTCGTCCAAGAGATTAAAGGAATTGCAATTGATTTTCAATTCCGCGCCAGATTTTGGTAAAAAGTTGAATTGGGATGGCTATAATGTTCACGATGCCGCCTCCATTTTCAGAAGATATTTAAATGCTTTGCCCGAACCATTAATCCCGCTTGATCTCTATGAAACCTTCAGAGATCCATTGCGTACTAGACCTAGGATTATTAGTTATATGAAATTTAAAGCCGAAAACCCAAATAAGTCTTTGAAAGATGCTGACGCGGCCATTGATATCTTGCAATCTGAAGCCAACTTAAATGTAGTTGGTGCTACAAATGAACAGGAAGATGCTTTGACCTCAACTAATGAGAGAAAACATAGAAAAAACTATAAAAAATTGACCAAGGATGTTCACAACGCCATTGAAGAATACAAAGTCTTGGTAGATGAATTGCCCATGTTATCAAAACAATTGTTGTTTTATATCCTTGATTTATTAGCCATGGTGCAAAATCATGCCGATGTTAATTTGATGAGTTCTCGTAATCTTGCAGCCATTTTCCAACCTTCCATTTTGTCACATCCAAGTCATGACATGGATCCAGTTGAATATGCATTATCGCAGGTTGTTGTTGAATTTTTAATTCAATATGCCTACAAATTATTGCCAAACCATCAAGAATTGAAGAAAAATGCTTCAAGTAACAAATTATCACAAATGAACGCGGCAAATAAACTTGTGATGTCAGAAGCTGTGCCAATGGAATCTAGTTCTGCTACTACCTCAACTGCAACCACTCCTTTAGAATCAGCAGAAACCGAGATTTTGAAATCCGACCAGCCTCAATTACAAGCAGGTACTGGATTAAAGCCAATAAATCTATCTTTATATAAGCGCCAACATTCCAAGTCTGTGAGTTCCAATAATGAAGATTATGTGTCCTCCAACTTTGGACAAGTGGAGCAACCATTTATCGATCCGGGTTTAAATTTTGATATGGGACTTCATAATGAAATGGACGGTAGTAGCGAGGAAGAAATATCTCCAAAAATTACCAGTAATGTTCATAGTGAGACACCTGATATCATAATTCATGCAACTTCGCCAACTGAGTCAAGCACTAAAATAGATTCAGCCAAAGAAAGTATACCTGAGGGTCAATAGGCAGTTGCCCAAATTGATATTTATGGTTTAATGATAATGATTTATGGATTAGATATGAGGATTTGAAAATTTGATGAGGTTGAAACACCGGGTAATGAAATCTTAACAATCTTTCAATTATAGAGCTTTTCAACTAGTTTTACTGTTAATTAATGAGAGTAATTGGAATAATAGAAATTAAGATTTAGGTATTTTTGCAAGGGTTTAAATTGTTATATTGTGTACAAATAGTATTAAATTTCGTATTGATTCGATCATGTAGTATGTTTACTTGTAGCGATACTTGGTACACTTAATTTCGGCCATACCAGCGCCAGTATGGTATATGTATCGTGGTCGATAAGCTAGTTTTCGCAGCCATTTTGCGAGCTCAATTCTGCACTAACAAAAACGAATTTTCTACAAGTAAAGAGTAAACAACTACTCAACCGTTTCCAAGGTATCATTATACACATATATAAACAAGAAACCACCTACTGTTCACATATACTCTTCTTTGACCATTATATACGGTTCGATATAATTGCAACTGGTCGTGCACTCGCATAAAAATATAATTTTTCATTTTCTCAATTTGATACAAGTGTTGAACTATTTTGCAATTCAATTACCAATACAGCAAGATGTCATCCGAAGACGAAAGACCAGATTTAGATAACGAAGTGGATGATTTGTTTGGAGAAGATGAACAAATTCCATTAGAAGAAGAAAATCACGAAGACGGCGTAGAAAATAACGATCTTGCTGGTGAAGAAAATGACGACGAAGAAGAAGAAGAAGAAGAAGATGAAGAAGACTTAAAAGCAATCGACATTGCTTTGCCACGTCACGCGATCACTGCCGAAACAGAATCAGATACTTACACTATTAAAATGCCAGTATTTTTGAATGTAGAAGCACATCCATTTGATCCAAATGAGTTTAAAGATAAAGTTAAACAATCAGTAGCATCACAGACTGGTTCTGAATTGCAAATTCATTCGCAATTAGTTTCGGAAAAATTGATGAACGAAAACACCATTAGATGGAGGTATTCTAATATTGGAGAGGAAATTGTCAAACAATCAAATGCCCATTTTGTTGAATGGGATGATGGATCTATTTCTTTAAAAGTGGGCCAAGAATTGTTTGATTTTAAAGATACGCCTCTATATGATTCATTATTAGCTAGAGCTCATGATTCTAAAGAAATTTTGCAAAATGATTCCATTATCAACAAATCAATTAGTTTATTACCTGCTTCCACCCACACTTCTACTCACCAGCGTCTTACTCAGGCAGTCAAATCTTTCCAACTCAAAGCGAAGATTTTGAATACTTTGACAAATGACGATCCATTATTAAAGCAAAAAATTGCTGATGAAAATGAAAGAAAGACTTTGAAAGCAAGAAGACAATTGGATGTTAAACGTAGATTACAAGAAGACCGTTTGGAACGTAATTCCAGTCCTTCCTTGTCTGAACCAACTTATCAAAGATTTGCCAGAACCTACGGTGAGGAAGAATATGACGAAGAAGATGATTTTGTAGCTGGTGACGATGAGGACTTGGATGAAGAAGAGGAAGAAGAGGACGAAGAGGAAGAAGAAAAGTTCGAGAAAGGTGCGGAAAGATTGAAGAAATTGAAGCAAGAAGGTGCTGCGAACTACAAACAAGAATCCCAAGAACCAGAGCAAAGAAAGAGAAGAAGAATCATAGAGGACGATGAAGATGAGGAATAATCAGTGGTATTTATTCACTGGCATTTGTGTATACTAGTGGAGAAGTGGTGTTTCAGCAAAGATGTGGTGTTTTACGATACGTTCAATGTGGTGTTTCACGATACGTTCAATGATGGAGTCCTCGAGAGTGTGTACTATGAATGTGCTATGAAGTATGCAATGAAAGCATGCACCAAAAGTGTGCTATGCAAGTGTTACTGCAGTAGGTCAAAATGATACTGCGGTCTATTTTGTCTCATAAAATACAAAATTGATGACTGAATCTCATGTTCACTGGATAGAACTTACCTGTCATGCCCACTAGACACAGCCCAAACAGTTGTGTGGTTTAAAGTATGTGTCAAAATTTTAAGCCAAGATGTGTAAGATGTTTCAGATACTGTAGTATTTGCATCTAACACCTTTTGCATCTAAAACCACGATCTTCCAACAGGTACCCCCTAATAATATTTCCTTGCTGCAGTTTCATGATATTATCACGGACCACTGCTGAGGCATTGTTGTTAATTGTGACCCAGCTACTTAACTAATCGGTAACGAATCGTATCTAGTATTCGCTTGTTCCTTCCTATATGCATCGGTAGTGCATTTGGATTGTTTCACCTTGTTTCATAATTGCTTCATCCACTTCCCTGTTTGACATATAAAACACCAGATCGACCAGACATTGATGTAGTTCAAGTTTATGTGTTAACTTGTTCCTTCTCTGTCTTCAATTCGTTAACCTCTGCACTTCGCACTTCGCACTCGCAGGTTCGCATGAACGGATGCTCGAAAAATAGCCTGTAAACATTTTTGTATTTGTAGTAAAAATTTATAATTGTACAATAGACATGTTACGTAAACCTTTAAGATTATTGTTATTGGGAGCACCTGGGTCCGGTAAGGGGACCCAGACGTCAAGATTAATTAAACAATTTCCCACTATAAACGTTTTAGCCAGTGGTGATATTTTACGTAGTCAAATTTCACAGGGCACACCTGTTGGAATCGAAGCAGACAAATTTATTAAGAATGGAGAGTTCGTGCCCGACGCAACGATGGTTAGTCTTATAACCAACCAATTGCAACAGAAAGATCTCCTCCATAGCAACTCTACTTGGTTGTTGGATGGATTTCCCAGAACCTTACCGCAAGCAAAAGTTTTATCCGAGGTATTACAAGAACCCAACGCTAACATAAACATGGTAGTAGAGTTGGATGTCGACCAAAACGTCATTCTCGAGAGAATTGAAGCGAGATGGGTGCATTTACCCAGTGGTAGAGTCTACAATATCGACTATAACCCACCAAAAGTGCCATTCAAGGACGATTTGACGGGCGAACCGTTGACCAAAAGAAGCGACGATACCGCTAAAGTGTTCCAGACGAGATTGGACAAGTATAATGCCGAACTTGCTCCCTTGAAAGAATTCTACAGCGAAAAGGGCGTCTTACACAAGGTTTCCGGAAACACTTCCGACATAATTTTCCCAAAATTGCAGGATTTGATCTTGAAAAACTTCTCCTGAACCCCTAGCCCTCTCTCTACCCCATAGTCTGCCCTAGACCCGTACTTCCCTTATTTAGACTGATCCCTGGCGGATTAAATAGACTATTATGATTTTGTCCTGTACATAAACAAGAGACTTATATTCTTTTCCTTTTAGTTGTAAAAGCTTCCTTACTCTTCTTCTTTAGACTGGTGTGTATTGGTGAAGTGCCCACAAAGTCCATTAAAAACTGTCTCGATCGTTTCAACTCGATCAATCTAACACAGCGAAACAGAGCGCCGTTCAAAAACATCACTGGTTTCACGACAGTCGCCTTATAGCATCTAGGCAAATTATTCAAGCGAACCTAATACCGAATTTTGTTAGACAATGAAGTTCTTTATTGATGATTTACCGGTATTGTTTCCGTATCCTCGGATCTACCCTGAACAGTACGCCTATATGTGCGATATAAAGAAAACTTTGGATGTGGGTGGTAATTGTATTTTAGAAATGCCTTCAGGAACTGGTAAAACCATCAGTTTATTGTCCCTAACAGTGGCCTATCAAATGCATTATCCCGAGCACCGAAAGATCGTATATTGTTCGCGTACCATGTCGGAAATTGAAAAGGCATTAATCGAATTGCACTCTTTAATGGAATTCAGATCGCGCGAATTAGGGTATGTGGAAGACTTCAGAGGCTTGGGTCTTACCTCTAGAAAGAATCTTTGCATCCACCCCACCATATCGAAAGAACGAAAAGGGGTGGTTGTTGATGAAAAATGTAGAAGAATCACCAACGGTCAGTTGGTAGAAAAGATAGAAAAGGGCCAAGTTACGCCAGAAATGCAGCAACAGAACCCAGAAGTGTACTCGTTGTGTGAATATCATGAGAACATGACCCCCATGGACCAGCACGAATTAATTCCCAACGGAGTGTACTCTTTTGATGCCTTGATCAATTACTGTAAGACTAACGGTACCTGTCCCTATTTTACTGTGCGTAGAATGATTCCTTTCTGTAATATTATCATTTACTCGTATCATTATTTGTTGGATCCGAAAATTGCAGAACGGGTTTCACGAGAGTTGTCGAAGGATTCTATTGTTATCTTTGATGAGGCGCACAATATTGATAATGTTTGTATTGAATCTTTGTCTCTAGATTTGACAGAAGATACGTTAAAACGAGCCACTCGAGGCGCGAATAAACTTGGTGATGCCGTGAACGATATGCGTCAGAAAGATTCGCAAAAGTTGCAGCTGGAGTATGAAAAATTAGTTGAAGGGTTACGACAAGCGGAGATCGATAGAGAACAAGAATTGTTCATGGCCAACCCGGTGCTACCAAAGGATTTGCTCGAAGAAGCTATCCCAGGAAACATAAGAAAGGCAGAACATTTTATATCGTTCTTGAAACGGTTCATAGAGTATTTGAAAACCAGAATGAAGGTGCTCCATGTTATATCTGAGACTCCATTATCATTCTTACAGCATTTAAAAGAGCTTACGTTCATCGACAAGAAGCCATTACGGTTTTCGTCGGAGCGGTTATCGCTATTAGTGAGAACCTTGGAACTAGGAGACATTGAAGATTTCACGGCATTAAAGGATATTGCTACCTTTGCTACTTTGGTTAGTACCTACGAACAGGGTTTCCAGTTGATTCTCGAGCCCTATGAAGCCGAAGGGTCATCCGTTCCCAACCCAACCTTGCATTTTACCTGTTTAGACGCATCCATTGCCATTAAACCTGTGTTTGATAGGTTTTCTTCTGTCATCATTACTTCCGGTACCATTTCACCGTTGGATATGTATCCAAAGATGTTGAATTTCGAAACGGTTATTCAAGAATCCTATTCCATGACCTTAGCACGGAGGTCATTCCTTCCAATGATTGTTACCAAAGGTTCTGATCAAGTTTCCATATCTTCTCGGTTCGAAATTAGAAACGATCCTTCCGTTGTGAGGAACTATGGTTCTTTACTTATTGAGTTTTCCAAAATCACTCCCGATGGAATGGTAGTTTTCTTCCCGTCATATTTATACATGGAGTCCATTATTTCTATGTGGCAAACAATGGGAGTATTGGATGAAGTGTGGAAGTACAAATTGATTTTGGTGGAAACTCCTGATGCGCAAGAAACATCTTTAGCGCTTGAAACGTACCGTAAAGCGTGTGCTAACGGAAGAGGCGCGGTATTACTTTCCGTGGCTCGTGGGAAAGTTTCTGAAGGGATCGATTTTGACCATCATTATGGTCGTACCGTACTAATGATTGGTATTCCTTTCCAATATACTGAATCGAGGATCTTGAAAGCAAGATTGGAGTTTATGAGAGACCACTATCAAATCCGGGAAAATGATTATCTTTCTTTCGACGCCATGAGACATGCAGCCCAATGTCTAGGGAGAGTTTTACGTGGGAAAGATGATTACGGTATCATGGTTTTGGCAGATAGAAGATTTTCTAAGAAAAAGTCGCAGTTACCGAAGTGGATTGCGCAAGCATTGAATGATTCCGATATAAACCTATCCACTGATATGGCATTGGCTACAGCGAAGAAGTTCTTGCGAAGTTTGGCGCAACCAACCAATCCAAAGGATCAAGAAGGGGTCAGTGTTTGGAACATAGAGCAATTGCTAGAGTATCAGAAATTACATGAAAAGAAAGAAGTTGAACAAGTTGATACAGCTAAACCAGATGACTTTATGGACATAGATGACGATGACTTTGATTTGTTATAATCTTGGTAATCGTTTGAGGTGTGCTACTAATCGGAGGTAGGAGGTTATGTCTTTGGCTGCAAAAATGTATTGTTGCAACCGTCGGCGCTACCATCCAATACTTTGATCTAAATTAATGGTAAATGCTACTTTGGTACGCAATTAATCTTCTAGTGGTTCTCAGTGGTGCTAATTAAACCATTTATCATTCTATCCAATAAGTAACTGTTTGCTAAATATAGTGCTATCAAACGTAGAGGTGATGCTTGATCTAAGAAATTGGGTTGCGCACGCCCGCGAGTTTTCATGCAAGACACAAACACAATAAATACAATATGATCACTACATGAATGCCAATGAATATATACCCATAATACTTGATATCGGATGTCGTTTTATCAGAGCAGGCATAGCAGGCGAATCCCGACCGTCTGTAGTAGTTTCAACATCACTGGACTCGCCAGTGGTACCTGAAACATCATTTCCTTCCTTTGTAGGTATAGCAGACCATGCATTGACACCATTTCAACAAGAGCAATTGCACCATAAGCTTCTCGAAAATCCCGATTATGTTCAATTAGGGGAATTATTTGCGCGCGAAAAAAACCGCTGGTTGAATCTCGAAGATGAGGTCAAATTAACCATGAAATTGTACGAGGTGTTTACCTCCTTTGCAATTTCTACTAGGAACTGTAAAGTAGTTGTTATTGATCGAGAGTATTCAAATTTGTTCAAAGTAAAACTTTTGAAAATCTTGCTCCGGAATTTGACCATCAAATCGGTCATTTTCCAGCCTCGAGCCATCTTATCCATAGTTGGAGCCAATATAAACCATGGTCTCGTTATAGATTTTGCTTGGGATTCAGCCAGTATTAATTCTGTGGTTGATTTGCGAGTATTGGATAGCTATGAGCTTCCTAGTAATTATGCAGGTTTGAGCTTGCACTATCAGATAGCATTGAAACTAATCCAACTGAAGTGGCCATTAGATGAAAATGTAGATCTATTTGATACTATTGAAAAAGGTATTGAAAATATCCATATTGGAGATGTTAGCAAGTCTGTTGGCGAAACTAGTGAGATCAACTCGCTACCTGCAGAATTGCTCCATACTGTAATAGAAGAGGTGTATTTTACCGATCCGTACCTAGTGGACAAGATTGAGACCATAATGAGTCAGACTGACATAGATAACAGGCGATTACTATTGCAAAACATCGTTTTTACGGGTTGGGTATCACGAATACCCGGGTTTAAAACAAAACTCATTGAGCTTATACAACAGAGACTCGATACTAAAGGTACTTTTACCCTTGGAAGCTGGTGTGGGTGTTCTCTATACGTAGCAACGAAACTTATCAATGATGAGGAGCAGTGGAAAACACGACAATTTACTAGAGAAAACTTGAACCAATTGGTTGAAAATGGTGCCTACAAGTTGGCTGCTATGAGAGATTAGGGAAATAACTGTATATTAGTTTGTTTATGAATTATAAATATTATGATAAACGTCATTAAGATCAAAGTCTTGCAAACTGTCTTCTAATTCGACCACAGAATCAGTCAGTGGATAATACTTGATCCAACTATGCTTCAAGAGAAACTTACGAGGGTTATCATACAACCAGAAACATTCAATGAACCAAATCCACCAGTTATTGTAGTTAGTTAATTCGTATTCTTCTAGCTTTGAATTGATCAATTCGTCCCTTTCAAAAGGGTCAAGAGGGAAAAATTCTTCCCCTAATATATTCAAAAGTATGGTTTCATGCTCTGATAAGTCACAACAGGCAAATGGCACAGCAATGGCGGATTTATTAATCAAATCGAGTCGCAAAGGAATATTTCTAGGCAATTCACCATTCATATGACATATGGACGAAGAAATAATGTGGTTTAAAGGTTCATTCAAGACCGTTAATTGAGATGGTAATACTAGTGGCGAGAACTCCTTAAAATCATCATTTAACTCTGCACTAGCCTCGTAAAATTCTTCCTGTTCCGAACTGGATTGACGGCTCAATGGTTTTAACGACGTTCCAAAAGTATTGGTAAAACTCAGCGGATTCACTTGTTGAACAAATTGACTTGACTGAAAAAGGCTGGGTTTAATGCTATTTTTGTGGCCAATGTTTTTGAGTCCAGTGAATGGTACTAAAGTAGAAGCTTTCGAGCTCCCTTCTATAGGTAAATGTCCAATGGAAAGCATTGTGGCTAATTGAAGATAAAGAATATATGAGTGTATTTTGTCACAAGTGAGAATTGTTGTATTTGTGTACACGAGAAAATTCATGACCATAAGTAACCAAATTGCACAAAATCAAGAAGTAAGCAATTTCACACTCTGATGAATGTACAATTGTACTTTATGATGCATATTTGAAGTCTATAAGGTATATTCGAATCCACTCACGCAAACTAAAATGTAAAGACAGGTAATTAAGAAAGAAGCGACCTTTTTCTTAACAACTAGCACTTGAGAATTTCAGAACAATACAACTCTGTACTTTTCTCCCTTCTCCCACAGTTGAACCGTAACTCCAGCCTTTCTCTGGTAAACTTGGACACCTTCTGTAAATGGTGAACATGGTAGCGCCGCAAATTCAGTTCCATTTCTTGCAATTAGAATAGAACTTCTGCAGCGATTGCGATTGTATATGATTCGGATGCAATACTCAGCACAGTTTCTCAGTTCAAAGTACCGGATTTCATCAAACTGCCGACGTAGTCCTGCAAATACTGGTTTTCGTTTTCGTACCGGTTACAAATCGACTTGGTGTGCCTGACGTTTGTGATCAACTGGTCAATTTGCACCTTCAACCGCAAGATCTGTTCGATCTTGTCCTGTTTCAGCAATTCTGGCTCGATTGGAGCGTGGTGGACAGAACTAGACGTATTATTACTAGATTCGGAGTCTATTTTAGAGGGTGACGTAACTTCATCATTTTCAAGCGAAACTTCTTCTAAATTGTCCACGTTGTTCTGTGAGACTTCCTCTACGGGTATGTCAGCAGCGGTGGATTCCTGAGCTGATTTGGGTTCGTTTTCGCTGGTCATTTACAAAGAGTATGCAGCCGAGCTGTTTTTGCTTGCGGTTACTTTTTTCGCCATGGTAGGCGTCCACGACCTAGGCTAGGTCAAAGCTGTGCCTAGCGAAAAACAAATTACTAATATTAAACAGACAAGTTATAGATATACAACTAAGATGTCTTGGGACGGGTTCAAAAAAGCTGTTCTGAGAGCCGGAGCTTCTGTTTCTGTTAAGGAAGTTGATAAAACCATTGATAAAGATTATGATGTAGAAGAAAGACGGTACAAAGTGCTTAAGACCAATGGAGAAGATTTACAAAAGGCTGCCAAAGGATACCTTGATAACTTACGGGCAGTAACGGCATCACAAGTAACCATTGCTGAGATTGTCAGTAATTTGTACGAAGAAGCCAAACAGGGACCCGGGGGGTCCGTGTACTCTAATTTAGGACAAGTGTACTTACAGTGTGTTCGGGAGTTTGATGAAGAAACGGTTAAACAGGTTGATGGGCCATTTAGAGAAACGATTTTGGATCCAATCACAAAATTTTCCGGATATTTTAAAGAAATAGACGAGGCCATTAAAAAGAGAGCGCACAAAAAAGTAGACTACGATGGGTGTAAGGCTAAGGTGAGAAAGTTGATTGATAAGCCTGCGAAGGACGCCGCCAAGTTACCGCGGGCGGAGAAGGAGTTGACTATCGCTAAGGAGATCTTCCAGCAATTGAACGACCAAATGAAACAAGAATTGCCCCAGTTGATTTCCTTGAGGGTTCCGTACTACGACCCTTCGTTTGAGGCGTTGGTGAAAATCCAAATGCGGTTCTGTACTGAAGGGTATTCTCGGTTAGCGCAGATTCAGCAATATTTGGACCAGAATTCCCGGGACGAGTATGCTAATGGGTTATTGGACGGGAGAATCGATGATTTGATCAACCAGATGAATCTGTTGAATATCACTGCGTTAGGAGCCAAATGATGAACCTATTCAATTGTGCGCCAATTGAAGAACTTAGGGGATAGATAGAAGAAATGTAGGTATTCAGGCGGTTTGGAGAGACCGTTTCAGTTCTCGTTATGCAAGATAAACGACGGTTATGAGTTGTACAACATAGATTAGTTCGATGATTGGTGCCAAGTAATGAGAGCCACAAGAAGAAGCGAGGGTTAGCCGTATGCGATTAAGAAGACGCATGGCATTGGCCACATTTGGTTCCTGTTTGATAGTTATTTTCATATTTACGAATGTCCTTATGTATAGGTTATGTATGGTTGATGTGTCGTATCTTATGTACGCTTTATACACTTCATTATATACATATTTTATACACATTTTTATACACATATTTTTATACACATACTCTTATTCATATTCTTGTTTATATTCTTATTCATATTCTTATTCATATACTCATACAAATATACTTTACAACATCTTTAAAATCACTATTCAGATACTCCATTTCCTTACACTTTTCGCACCCTTTGTACATCTCGTTTGTGCACCGATGGGGCTCAGCGTCTTGATGCATACTCCAGACTGCAAACCACCGTCAATCATCACTCTACATACCGAGGAGTTAATCCGAAACAAATACTCCGAACTAGTGCTACCAGGCTAATGCCGATATGCACCTGCGAACCCAGATGGCCCAAAGCAGCAACATGGCCAAGCATAAAAACAGGGTCCACCAGAACGTGCCACACGCTTGCCTCAACTAAAACATGCCCTAAAACATGCCTACTGTCGCTAAGCACTAAAAATAACCCACCCAGGAAAATACACCACTACTTGCATTGGTCCAGCTCCTCGGTTGCAACAGCCATGGGTGCAACGTTTTGATCGCTCCGGCACCTCTCCTAGTTGCTGCAATCGCGCAAACCCTTATCAACTGCAACCATTGTTGCATTCACGCAAACGCCCCAAACCAACATCCACCACCTCTAATACCATCTGTCACATCATCTCCATCGCACCCATCGCACCCATCGCATCTCCCTCCATCACCGTCGCAACCTGTCCGCACCGTCTGCGCAGTGTCCACTTTGCAGCCCTGATCTAAACGCCGAGTCCCACTCCGGCGTATAATCCATGCTTCAACCTTATAAGGGGACTAGGGACGGGAAAATTTTTAATCACCACAGAGAATAGATCTGTTCTTGCAGCAAGTTGTATCTATGATGGAAGATGATAACTTATAAAAGGTTTGTCATATCCTATGTTCAGCTATTGTTGAACCATCCACAATGGCTGATTTTGATGGTCGCAATAGTATTGTTTGTGTTTTCCTACAACGTTATGTATGAATTCTCTATCAAACAGTTGAATATCCGTCTAGCTGCCGTGTTTAATCGGTACCATGCTTTAGTTCCGAGTCGTATGCTCGAAGTAGACGATTGGCGCAACCGGGTGCTTTCCAAGGTCACGTTCTCCGGTGATAATCTCTTGGCTTTATCAAGCTTGCAAAAGGTTAATATATCTGTAGAAGATGCCATTATTTTGTCCCCGTTGACGAACTGTCCGGTAGATTTGGGCAGGACGTACGATGGGGCCGATTTGAAGGAAATGCAGAGCTATCTTTTCAAGTTTTTCAACTACGACTTGAAAAATAGCTTGCCTAAATTGTATTTCGATGATATAAGTGTGAAAAATAACCTTATTGAAAAGGCAAGTTTGTTGTCTATTTATGCGCTTCATAGCGAGCCGGTGCGGATAAATTCGTCTTTGCCGTATCAAATAGTTACCGAGTCGAATCCTAAACTTATCCGGGACTTTATTGGCTACTATAACTTGCAGAATTGCTTTGGTTCGACCTATACTTTGGTGCATGTTTCCAACGTGTTAATTGGGTTGGTTATGTTCGCCTACTGCGTTTATGTGTACATTTCCATCGCAAACCAGTACAGAATACGTAGTAGTTTCGGCTTGGTCATAGGCTGGCTCTTTAACGTGGTAACCAGTGCCTCCATGTCTGTAAACGTCGTCACTATGCTCCACGGCTACTCGACGTGGAAATCGGTGCTCGAACCCACCACCACCTTCACCAAGTTGGCCTACATATTCAGTGTCATGCTCATCTCGTCGCACAGCTTGTTTAAGATCATAGACCATGTCACCGATAAAAAGGGCAAATTGCACATGCAGTTGTTGTCTTTGTTCATAAACAAGTGGAAACTCCCGTTGACGTTCCCTGAGATGTTTAGTGTGGTAGCCTCTATTTTGACAGTGCACTTGTTTGCTAAATTCGCTGTTTACGGCTACCTCGAGACGGTTTTCCCCGATTATTTTATCTCTAGGTTGAGTCTCAGCATCCAGGCATTGATTTTGAGCGTTATAATCAACTTTGTCACCCAGCTTTCGTACCTTATTGCCATTCTTGTCATCGATAATACCCGGATATGTCTTTCCGATGCTATCGAAAAGCAGATCCGTGAGAATGAGTTGAATAGCTTTCAAAGCGGCGCAGATGTATCCAATATGGCCAATCTTTACGAAGGAACCAATATATTCACCTCGTATCTATTGCGGTTGAATTGGAATATCCGCCCAAAACAGGGGTTCAAGTATAAACTTGGCCACTATTTATTGAAGATACGATACGAATCGAATCCGATCTTCACGGGCACGTCGATAATTCTCTTGATTCTCGGGGTATATGCCCAGTTAGTGGTGGTTTTCCCATACTCGTTACGGCACTTGATTCAACCTACTCACATTGTGCGAACTTCATATTCTGGGCTCTACTACCTCGAAGCATTATCGATCTTTTCCTTCATACTTGCCATAAGTTTCCTTGTTTTCAAATTAACAAATTCGAGCACCAAGAATGAATCTACCAAATTGGATTTGAACGATTTTGGCGTGGAAAAGAAAGTATTCGACAATATTGAATTGAGAAACGGCCATAGTTTGGACATAATCAAGATCAAAACCAACCCAAATACGTCATTTGTTATATCTATTGGATTAGACCACAAAATCAATATTTGGAGCCCGTTGGCGAGAAATACCAAGCCCATTAACATCGCCACCACTTGCTTGACTAGTGGACCAGTTTTTGACACTGTCGGAAGAAATGCAAGCAGTGGCCAAGTTAATTATTTACATGCTACCCAATCTACAAAACATAAGACATTCGAACTTCTCGAGACGAATCAAGAAAACGAAGCGAACGAACCAAGCAAACAACCTCAAGATTTAAATTTGGCCCCTGCCGCAAAAGATACCCTTTTAAATAGTATCAGTGAATCATCCCATGAGTCACCATACCAAGGTCAGGATGATGCTGCTACAGCTATACCTTTGCCATTGCATTCAAGAGAATTTTGGCCCATTAACCATGTCAACATCTCAAACGATGGTAATTATATAGTATTGCTCAATCAGAAGTATGGATTAATGAAATGCTACGAGCGGAAACAATTGAAATATATCTGGGAATGCGAATTACCCTTGGAAATAATCGACCTTATTGTGACAAAGAAGTTCAAGATATTGGACTCATTTTTCCGGAAGAAGACTGTTCCAGGATTCTTAGCGCGGAAAATGTTGCAGAAGCAAAGACAAGATAAAGTAAGAAGAGGATCTAATCTCTCTTTATCCTCACTTGGATCAAGCATAAACGGAAACTTCCCTCCACCTCCGTCTCTAAATGTAGGAGCTCAGAAACTGGATCCACTAGATGATGAGTTGAACAAACTACAAAAGGAAGAATTTGTGTTAATGTTAGCTACTGGACATGGTTTGGTTATTAACTGTACTGATGGCAAGCTAACCCAATTTAATGTTTTGGCTTCGATATATCCAGATGATCCGGAAAATTACAAATTGATTTCGGCCAAGAATATTGTTACACCACGTATTAACGATAGAATTATATTCCAGGTTGCTAATCAAGATGACTTGATTATCGGAACTGCGTTCAACAACTCCTGGAAGTTCAGAAAGTTGCCAGTGAGAGAAGGATTTTATAATCAAAGAGCAGTGTCTCCAATGAAGCAAACCTCTAGCCAGGTATATAACAATAACGACTTTGCTTCGGTATATGATTCCCAAGTGGAACAAACAAAACAAGCACCTGTTATAAGTACTCATATAGCCGATTCCAAGGTGCAAATTAATAAACCTACCCTTGTAACTGTTGAATTCGTGGGTATGGTTGTTAGAGTTAAAAATCTAGTAGCTGACTTGATTGATGTTCAAACAGGGATCATCTTGAAATCGTTTATTGTTGGTAGGTTTAAACCAGCATCATTTCGCGTCAGTCATTCAAAGCCAACTCATTGTAAGTTTTGTGGGTGTGCTTCAATTCAATCATTTTCCATCGTATATGAAGATTTTGATACATCTACTATAATTTTGCATACGTTCAAGATTGATACTCCACGGTCAAAGAGTTTTATCTGTTTACGTGTTGAAAGAGACCCTAGAGAAATTAGATGTATCGGGTTCAATGCCGTTAACGAGCATCAATATTGGTATGAAAATATAGAAGGGTGGGAGATCACTGATGTCAATATGATTATAGGTATAAGAAAACCAGAGGAACCAGAAGAACGGGAGGAAATTGAGGTTACACATACCTACAGTAAACCTAATTTCAATCAGTTGATTGAAACTTCTGGCTTACACTCATTGAGAAACCGTAAAGTTAAATCACCTTCCAAACAACTGGCAAACACATCGGCAGAGTTGTGGGAAGGATTTATTATTACAGCATCAGATGGTAAACTTATTACTTACCAACTACCAACTACAACTACCATAAATGGAGGAAGCAACTCATTATTTTCCAAGATCAATTGCATTGAAAAATATGGTTATAAATCGATTATAATCAATATTTGTAGCAATCTTGAAATATTTTATCTAGGCAATGATAAATTGATCGAAGATGATATTTATTATTCTGGTAATAATGCAGATCTTTGGGGAATTTTGGAAGATGAAGCATTAAAGAGAGTTCTGGTTCCTAATCAAACCATTAACAGTGAATTATTGTTCATTAACAAGAGAAGAAGAACCAGAGAAAGACTAAGTCAATATAAACAATAATTCACCAGACATTAGTGTTTATGAGAACGAATAACATACTTGTTCACAAGCTTGCTCCCTACGAATAAATAGGAATAAACAATTAAGTATTGGAAGGTTACACTTGCATATCTTAGCAATTTGCAAGCATAAGACTTCCTATATTTTGCGCTATTCCTACAAATGCTTGTCAACAGATTTACTAGCATCTATATAATTAGCATAGAATACAACATTAGTATTTGCCTTTTAATCTTTACAATATTCGAAATCGACGATGATGGCATCTGAAGCCAATTGACTGGTGATGACTATTGTGTCAAGGTAATGACTCTCATGTCAAACATTGTGTCGAACTTTTTGACATTAGTGTCGAACTTCTTGACAACACTGTTAACCTCATGACCCAAGTCATGCGTCTAAATATGCTCTAATGCTTGAGATCATGTCATAAGTTTCAAACCCCGTATACAAAACGCGCGGGAGACATCGGAGGGATTTTCCTTATCAAAAAGAAACTACCACCATGCAGAGTATCCGGGAGTCAGCAACTTAACAAATCCCTCGCCATCTGTTTATGCTTACATCGAGCCGCATGGTTCTAGAACGCTGTGGATTCTACTACCATTACAACTTTTGCAATTGTACCAAATTCTCTTAAGAAATACCTCTCAACCATTGAATAATCTCCAGCAGCAATGCATGATAACATGATATACTACTATCGAAATCGAATATCGTTTCATTTATGGCGTGTCGCTCGTGATGAGTTTCTCCTTGCTTGAGTCAATTTTGGACTATCTGAGATTTCTTTTCCTTCAAACCCCGCGGAACTTAAGCGGTAGAGGGTATATAAAGGTGGCATTTGCAGCCATTGAAACTTTTTATAAATTAATATACATAGTTCTATATTAACTTACTACTACAATGAAGATTCTTACTCCCGAAGAAGTTGCTGCCCATAAACAACATGTTCTTATTGAAAATATCAAAGGGTGTGTTGTTGGTGCTGGGGTTGCCTGGGGTTTAGTTACTTTTGTCAAAAAGAGATACCCATTAAAATATGCCAAGATGAATACTTCTGTTAAAGCAGCTATGTGGGCCATGCCTACCATTACTATTGGGGCATTTTTCGCTGATGATGGTTCTATCAAGTTCGATGAAGATAAATATCAATCCGAATATAAGGCCAAGATACAGGCTGAAAAAGACGCAATGTACAATAGCTTATCACAATCGGAAAAAATCCTTCACAATTTAGACCAACATAAATACAGTATTATTGTTTCTGCTTGGGCTGCGTCCTTGTATGGATCATGGAAATTGGTGGATAGAGACATTTACATGTCAAAATCACAAAAGATTGTCCAAGCCAGAGTTTATGCACAGGCTATTACTGTGGTATTATTATTGTCTACGATTATCTTGTCTATGCAAGAAGCTAAAATCAAAAAGAAGCAGCCTCCTCCAGTTCCAGAATGGAAACGTTATTTAGCTGAACAAGAGGAATTAAAGAAACACAACCAGAACTAACTTTTGGCATTAAAGATATGATATCTTTTACTTATGATAAACTCACGGCTTGCATTTTGTTCTTATTTATTCCATTCTAACCTTTTTATAGTCATTTAATGAATAGATTTTTATTAAAATATTACAATATTAAATTAATGTTTGTATTTTTTTGCCTGTAATCTCTAAAATGAGGTACATGGATCATCTGTATTCGTCCTTGGGAGAAAAAAGAATTTTAACATGCTTTTCTTTATGGTGAATCAATTCTTTAAATCCTTTTTCAACTCCATCAGATAAATGAATCTTTGATGTAATCAATAACTTGACTTCATCCACAGGAATTCTCCCGTCATGGATCGCTTCGATAACTTCTTCAAAATCCTGTTTAACGAAACAAATCGACCCAGTAATAAATTTTTCTTGCCAAGTAAGTTCCATTGGATAAATAGGCACAGATTTATGAGCCCATACTGCAACATTGGTTGCACATCCTCTGACTTTCAAACATTGCAAGGCAATGTCAAATGTTGCAGGAACACCTGAACAATCATAAGTATGAGCAAATCCTACACCATGTGGAGATAATGCCTTTAAATCAGCTACACATTGGTCCACTGATTTACCGGTTGGGTCATATACTTTTACTCCCAATTTTGCCGCTAATTCTCGACGAATTGCGGCTGGTTCACTTACAACTATTGTTCCTGCCTTATGGCCCTTTAAAGCAAAGATGGTTGCTAATCCTATTGGTCCACCTCCTAAAATAAGTGAACTTTGTCCATGCTTATAATGGCTGACTCGTACTGCATGCCAACTGACAGCAATTGGTTGAACCAATGCGGCTACATCCATAGGAATAATTGATTCATCGAATTTGATCAACTTATTTTCTGTAGTCACGACAAACTCGGAACATCCTCCATCGGTAAATCCTAAACCGGTTAAACCTAAATAGGAGCAAGCATTATAGAGATTTTCTTCGCAGGCATTGCACCTTTTTTTGTGGAAGTTTTTTGAGTTTGGAAATCTACTTCTATCCTTACATGTACCAGTAACTTCAACAACAACCTTATCTCCAATTGCAAAATTGGTTACCCCTTTACCAATTTGAACGATTTCCCCGCTCATCTCGTGACCCATTGCTTGAGGATACGGCAAATCACTAATCTCATTTGTGGTGCCTTTTTCGCTGAAAAAGATTGGTCCGTCAGTGAATTCTTTCAAGTCAGACCCACAGATTCCACAATAATGAATTTTCACCTTGACATCTTGGTCATTAACAATGTGTGGTTCAGGATAATTTTCGTCATATCTAATATCTCCTCTATCGTAATAGACAATTGCTTTCATGGCTGCTAATTATACTAGGCCAAATTCGCTATGAGCAATTAGTTCTGCAGTTTATGAACTAAGCTTCTTCCTTCTTCGTTTTATACCTCAATTTGAAATTAAATTTATGCTTTCCGGTATATATCGTATTTATGCATATTGATATCATTCACATACAGTCATCAAGATCCATCTGAAATTGTGCCATGCGGAGCCATGTTGACAAGAGAGATATGGGATAAGCATTTCTTATTGCTAGGTAAAATGTTGATTCGTGTAGAGCTCGTTTTTGCATTACCCTAACTTAAGGTAAAAAAATTATGCATTCCATTTATGGTCATTTATTGAGAGATAATTCTTGAATCTGTGGCTTAAATTATACAAGATATTTTTGTTGCGTCTTCGGGGGTAATTCATTACACCTCCAATTTCATCACTCGTAGAAACCAGATTTGTTGAAGAGAATATTGAATAGTAGAAATTGACAATATCTTGAGAATAGATATTTTCGACATTCGAATAATTTGTGCAGTATTTAGCTTCTATTTTTCTGCTTAATAGAAATCAAAGAGAAACAAATATCGTAATGTACTTGAATTACTTTGTGGATGCGAGATAATAATTATTGGTTATTTCAATGAATTCCGCAAGTAGTTTTGATTTGTTGGCTATTTTAAAAAATTTGCTATTTTTTAGTAAAACGAGTAAATTTATATTACTGGTTGGAATGTAGGTGTTAATAGAATATACGAACGGTAACTAACCATCTTCCAGAATAATAATCACCATCATTGAAAAACGTTTTGAGCAGTGAGTACCTTTTCCCAAATAATTATCGGAAAAGTTTTAAATTTCCCGAATTGAACATTTCCTTGAAATTAATGTTTATCTCTATCGTATTTAAAGTCAGAAAATATGCCACCATGTCATGCTTGCAGAAGTAATTTGATATGAAAACGAAAAACACAATTATCGAAAACCCTTATTTATGCCACCTGAAACTGTAAAAACAATTTCCAACAATTACCATCATATCGTACCAAATGATTCAATCGATATTAAAAGCTGTTATCCCAACATGTGTTTAACTAGTACATTTAGTTTTGCCATAATATTTTATTGGTTAGTAACTTTTGTCACTTTTGAATAAGGACTTCACGTGGTCACCAATTCATAAATTGAGAAAGGTATTCCTTCATTCGATGTCTTGTATCAACATCCCATGGAGAAATATATGTAGCAAATTATCCACCCAATTATGGAGAAGAGAAAGAGACACTATTCTCTATCAATCCATGAATTCGAATTTATTAATATTATTGTAATCAGGAGGAAATTGATGTGTCGAGACTGATTAATATTCCAAAATGATGATATAACGGATCAGAGGATTTTTGATAGGCTTAATATTCAATCCTAGAGGGTGCTAGAACTTTTTTTAGGTAGTGCATATGCATAGAAATCAATTTGCATAAGCGTTACGTAATATGGGCTTTGAAATAGAAAAGATGAAATCTTAAAGCTAAGGACAGATTAGTATTAGATAATATAATCAGTGTAAAGTACTTTCAAGGTTAGGCTATTTAACACCAGATGAAGATGGCGGATCTCTTATTATTCGGATTTCAGCTACCAAAGCAAATACTTTATTTGCATGATAAGACTTGAATATTCTAGTATTCTGTGAAACTAGGATGCATTTCACATATGCTCGCTTCTCAGGACTAGTCATATACGATGAAACTAAGATTTCATTGGAATATTTTTAGTAATCTTCGTGATAATTAATAGCAAATTCAATTTTCCATCTCTGGAAGTTTCTATCGGTTATTTTTGCGTGATTTCGGATAAATTTCCAAAACGTACTAAATTCCGATTGCGCGCAAAACGTTGTTTTAATTGTTCATGTAACATATTATTTGCTGCAAGGAGGCGTAACTTCGATTTGTACAAATCCAATTTATTAGCGAATTTCCAAAGTTGTCATCCTTTGAATTGATACTGTCTATCTGTCCGTTAACAAAGTTGACATAGTATGGACTCGCGTCACAAGCATTGAATAAAGTAGTCTATCTTTTAAACAAAAAATGTTGATATTCAGGTACCAGAACGGAATAAAATTAAGTACATAAAAATATTCTTTAAATTATCCGAACGCCCGACTAAATTAGAACATCTTTACAGGGTTTTGAAGTATTATATTAAATTCAATTTAAAATTTCCAAACTCTCAGATAATAGTATTAAAATTTTAAGTAAACAATGTCCGGAAGGATCAGAAAATGGTCCTGATTTAGTAAACTGTCCCTAATTGATGTGTCAGTATTTGGGATTAGAACTTAAGTTAAAAAGATCAGGTATTCCTACACGTGCTCAACATAACGGTAAATGTAACATTGAGACTGAACCTCATAATAGAATTCCGTGTTGAGTAGCAAGTAATATTAATCCAGTATGGAATTACCATCTATAAAAGGAACACAAATTAACTTGTTTTCTCGAGATTCATTGCAGCCACTAAATTTTGTAGAGAGTTGCAAAAAATAATTCAATATGCAGCTTATTGTAATTATACTTTGGATTGCACTGATAGTTTTGGCTGGAAGGATTGTTGGTAGAGATGCAGTAGTCAAGCAATTAAATGATGCTCTGGCACCTATGAACCAAGTTCTTGCTAATTTACCAGATGACGAGGCTGATTTCTTAAATGTTCACGTAAAATTCTTACTTGACTACAATTCTACTAAATGTGATCAATGCAAGAACTCATTGAAGTATGCCAAGCTTTTGATGGAACAATTACCAGATAAGAAACACTTAATATCTTTGACTCTTTATAAATATTGCTTAGATTATAATAAAGGTGATAAAACTAAATGTGATTTGAGAAGTTTTTTTGTTACCACCAATTCCCTAAATTTTCAAGAATTCAATTCTGATTTTGATTCAGGCATCCATTCAAACACTACCGTTAACCTTTATGATAATGATTTTATTGGTGTTATGAGTTACTTCAATATGAGCTCTGAATATGATTTAGACAGTTACTGTTACTTTCAATACAACTCTGTTTGTTCTTTACCCGAAGTTGGTAATGTAACTGCCAAATATGATATGGATTCATGGTGGCCACGTAAGCAACCTCAGCATTACAGTGAACCTATTTATACCAGAAACAATTCAACGTTTAATGTTGTACATTTTTCAGATGCACATGACCAAATACGATACAAGGTTGGAAGTGAAACTTTCAGCGAAGCATTTGTTGGTTGCTTACCTGAATCATACAATAAAACTTTACCAGGGCTTAAAAATTATGATTTTACTACCTTTCTTTCAAGTTGGGATCAAAATTATACAAAATCAGACAATTTCAGTTTTTACCCTCTGGCATATTATGATGAGAATAATACTTATATACCTGGTGACTATTACGACTACCCTAAGTATCGAGGATACGATTTTGTGAGTTTTCCTGCAATGACATTTGGTGGTTATGCTTGTGATTCTCCTGAAGTTTTAGTGAATAGTACATTGAAAAATATCGCAAAATTAAATGAATCCTTGAATTTTGAATTTTCCATGTTTACTGGTGATGTGATAGATCATGATCAATATCATATCACTCCAAGTTTTTCATTTTATGAAGAAATGAGATCATACGATATTTTTAAACATTATTTAAAAGATATTAGAGTATTCCCAACTTTGGGAAATCATGATAGTTTTCCTTATGCACAAGTTCCTCAACAAAAGTACAACCATACAGATTTTAATAATGCGAAATTAGTTACAAATTCGTGGGTCCAACACGGTTGGATTGGAAACATGAGTAATTTAACTATCCACTACGCAGGTTTTTCGTTTGTTACAGAGAGAGGATTGAAAATAATATCTTTGAATAGTAATTGTTACTATGATGGAAATTTGTGGGCATTTATTAACCTTGAGCAGGATCCTGATTCATTTGGTCAATGGAAATGGTTAGTAGATGAATTAATTGCAAGTGAAAATGCAAACCAAAGAGTCTGGATTATGGCCCATGTACCTACTGCAGGAGGTGATGCAATTCCAGTGCATTCTCATATTTTCGCTAAGATTGTTCAAAGGTTTTCCCCATACACAATTGCAAACATTTTTTTTGGCCATACGCACCAAGATCATTTTAGAAACTTTTATGATGACAACGGTGATCCACTAACTACTGCTTGGGTAGGGCAGTCCATATCTCCTTTGGCTTATAATAATCCTGGTTGGAAATATTATGAAGTTGAAGATGAAAGTTTCAATATTCGTAATGCCAATAATTATTATTTTATGTTGAACGAAACATATATTGCTGGTAATGCAGAACCAGAATGGAAGCTTGAATATAGTGCAAGAGAAGCTTATGATGAAGCGGCTGATTGGCCACTTACAGCACCACTAAATGCTACTTTTTGGGACAAATTTGTAGTTCAAAAATTAAATGATACTTCGAACATAGAAGTTAACCAGAAATTTGCCAACCATCAATTCCGTAACAGTCCATTTGTTCCTCAATGTTTGAATAAAACTACTTCAAATATTACTACACTGTGTTACTTTATGAATTATTGTGTCGTTGGAAATTATTTAGCAGATGAGTATTCTAAATGTGTTGGAGGAGCATATCATTGATATTGATTAGTTAAGTTTTGAATTTTTACGTTTATATTCGTTAGATGATGAGTGCAATAAAAATTTGTGATATTATCGTATAATGTAAAAATTGAGGCACGGATCTTTACACGCTTGAGGCACGGATCTTTACACGCTTGAGGCACGGATCTTTA